>CM063254.1:13065945-13598445 GCA_032158295.1 Pycnopodia helianthoides | reverse complement strand
GAGAGAGAGAGAGAGAGAGAGAGGAGAGAGAGAGAGAGAGAGAGAGAGAGAGAGAGAGAGAGAGAGAGAGAGAGAGAGAGAGAGAGAGAGAGAGAGAGAGAGAGAGAGAGAGAGAGAGAGAGAGAGAGAGAGAGAGAGAGAGAGGAGGAGAGAGAGAGAGAGAGAGAGAGAGAGAGAGAGAGAGAGGAGAGAGAGAGAGAGAGAGGAGAGAGAGAGAGAGAGAGAGAGAGAGAGAGAGAGAGAGAAGAGAGAGAGAGAGGAGAGACCGTATAACCAGTCTGCAGCGACTTAGTGATGTGTTAATTGGAGTGCAGAAAAATGGAACCTATTATCTCTAGGTAGCCATCGAGAAATAAATAGGCAGAGAAACGTTGTGAAACTAATGTCCGATGGCTCTGGTGTGGTCTCGTAATCAACCATCCTCTGACTGTTTGTTGTTTAAGTGGGAGACAAAGGTCTCTGTCTTTTGAAAAAGTCAATAGGCGATGTTTAAAACATACCTTTTCTTGGATGTTTTCAAGCCTACTAAAAGAAAAAAGGAAGGTTTTTAGGAAGGGATGGGAGGGGGAGGAAAAGAGGTTAAAATTTACTAAAAAGAACATTTTCCGGTGATAATATATTGAGCCACTTGTGTTTTATCACCGCATCGTCTTCATGTCCAAACTGAGATTGTTTTTTATGTTCATGTAATACAAAACAAAACGAGGCGGAAGCGAGTGCCGGCGGAAAACGCAAAATCTAAGCACCGCGCTTGTTCGACGTGAAACATTTAACCTTAGGCCTACATGTAGTCCGGGCCAAGACTACAGTATGTGAAAAGACCGTGCAAATCTATTTATTCTAATTTTTAATGAAGATCCAGTATTTTCCAGCATATATCTTTTTCTTCTTCCTTTTCCCCTTGCATTATTATTATTATTATTATTATTATTATTATTATTATTATTATTGTTTTTGTTTTTGTTTTGTTTTGTTTTTTTTTTGGGGGGGGTAGACAAAAGTTTGTTTTCTTTTTTTTTGTTTCTTGTTTTTTTTTTTTTTTTGGGGGGGGGGCTTCCACCCGCCCCCCCCCCCCCCGTACAACCGCGCCTGCCGGGCTCTTGTTTCTGCTCTGCACCTATATAGATTTACTTTCCACCCGAATGACTCATTCCTTGCGAACAGGGCCGATTTCCATCGTCCGCACACTGAAACAAATACTTATTATGGGGCCATGCAGCCAAAAGCAATATACATAGCATGGCACTTTGTTTGGTATCCTATTATTTGTTAAACAAGATTTGTCTGCGCAGTTTATGTGCTTGAAAAGCTCGGTAGAATAGATTGATGAAAATGAAGACCTTGCTTGGAGAGATTCAGCCACTCTATCCAGTTTGCATGGGGAATCAAGAGTACAATTGGCTCCGTTATTTTATGAATATAAACGAATGCCTCGAGGGCCAACTCGCCTTTTGCGGATTTGTTTCCAATAATTGTATAGATATTTTTTGACAATGATAAAGTGTATTGTTCAATTAATGCTTCAATTTTGTTGGGATAATTGTCCCCCCCCCCCAACAACAAAAATAGGTAAACAGATAAATAAATAAATAAATAAATAAATAAACAAATAACATAACAAAAAAACAGAGTCATTTAGTGTAGTTTTGGTTAAACACCGTTTCTATGGTGACTCTATTCTATTTTGACTCACCACAATTTCATGTGTGCTTTTGTTCACTTAGTAACATCTTTGTCTGTTATTCAGACATTAGTTACTTTCTCCTAAATTCGACAAAATAATGAAGTTTAAATATTTGGTTTCTTGTTGTCAGTGTGGTCCTTTACAGTTTAACATTATAAGTGAGTTGTAAAATTGTTTAACATTATATCCGTTGAAGCATGTTTCTCCTTACCGACTGGCATATCATAAAAGCCGCATATATGGCCTTCTATAAACCGCAGCCGTTAACTAGTGACTTCATGTGCCATGGGTTACGTTTCCTATGTTCTATTGATACCCCGTCTCCTTCGTCTGTCTAATGCCAATCGGTTAAGATTTCCTAGCCGGATTTTGCAATTGTGTTCCGAGTTTTTGCGCTTAATTAGAATTCCATGAGATGGCACGAATCCAGCAGCAACCCATAGTTCCTTACAGAGCGAGAAGAGAAAAGACGAGTTTCTTGTCGTTGTTTTAGTCGGTGTAAATAATTTGCTGATTATGTTGTTTAAAACGGAAAGGTGACTTTCAGTTCAAAGCATTGTTAGTATTCGATTTCCCGCTGGGTTACTTTACGCTCACATTATTTTCAGGAAAGGTTAGTTATACGAGATACAAGCGATGCATGCTTTATTGGGCGCTAGTGAGAGCTCAGGAAACATCAGCGAAGTTGCAAATGATCATGTCTGCAGCTATAACTACTGTTCCAGTCATGATTTATGAGTCTTCTTTGTTGAAAGACTGCTTAAATTAATATAATAAGGGACTTTATTCTGTAAGGTTCGTTTTGAGTATGGTACACATTGGTATGGTAAAATTTGAGTTGACGATTATAAAAATGATATGACTCACAATCACAGTTGACTCACAAAAACACGTTTTTTGCACAAACAAACTAAATATTCATTAAATATCATAATATAATTTTACGAAAATATTTGGAAAACGTTGATATAAAACCGGAGTAGACCGATCCTTGTCATTTGATGGGAGGATTTTTGGTCACGCAGTTATCCAACCATTATACGTTGCCTACGTCATAAACTGTGCACTTTGGTTCCACTTAGCCAGCATTTCCGTCCCATCCCATTTCGATTTATTGCACACTAGATCACGCCATGCTTTAATACACAGCAGTACAATCGCCCTAATAGAGGGCGCCAGGATACGATCATTCTTGGAGTTTTATCCTCCAACCAAACGACCAAGATCTACTTGCGTGTTATGAGTTTTTATACATTCGCGTAAACGGGGATAATATTTTCATTCAATTGATGAAAATGTCGTCTCCAATGCACTCATAAACATTCAATGCTTGAATACTGATTGATGCTACTTTTCAAATTGACAGCGATTTTAACGAGGTTTTAGTTTGAAAGTGATATTATTGTTATTTTGTAGTGTACAAATCTAGTCATGTGTAACAATGATCACGTGCCCAAGTATAAGCTAAACAAGCGTATGAAGTTACATCAGTGATCTGCCTTACACAAACCTAAAACAGGTACCAGTGAGTCATAAGCATTTCAATGTGTATGATGCAGAGGGCGCTCTAGGTGAAACAGGTAATTCATTAATGGTTTACGTCAGTTGTTTAAACGCAAATAATTCAGCAGCATTTTTCGTTTTTTTGGGGGGGGGGGCGGGGGGCGGGGGGTTTACTGTAAATGGAATGATCAGTACGAGTTTCCGTGCAGTTCTAATATTAGAAACGGGACACTATTTGTTTTCTCTCTGTAACGGCGAAAGCGTGACCAACCAGGACAAAGTTGCAAGTTGGAGTTGTCCGGCCGTAAGCTAATTTCCTGTCTTGTACAACCACTGAACACACGTGCAACCGTTAAGGAATAGTTAAACTACATCGACGCGACAATGGGACTTCGATGCACGCTCATGACTCTGTCCTAATAACGATGAATGGAACTCGTTTCAGTACTCAGGGGCAATTTCCTGGGTACAATGTGCGAGGAGATCAGGGCTAGAGGTTGTTTCGTTCACGGCGACAAAATTTAATTCGAAATCATCAATATTTCAAGACAAACATTCCAACTCTCCCTGCATGGGCGACTACCTCATCTATCATACTGTGTGTAGCATTAAATCTACCCTCGCAAGCTACGGGCAATTCGCACTATGGAGGAACCCGACTGCGTACAATTCCGTGTGTCTTGTAGCTGTATCTCACAGGCCTTAAGTTTATATCATTGATTTTGTGCATTACAATCATCTAGTTAACAGCAAGCACATCACAAAAATCAATAAAGTAAATTAAAAAAATACAAATACCAAATTACGACTGATTGTTCTATTTTGTTTTTAGAGAGAGAGAAAACATAGGCTAATAGTTATGTTTATTTCGGGGTTTTGTGCACGTTCACTATTTGCTTCGGCAAATCAAAATGAGATACGGTATATTGGAAGAACAATTACACCGCAAGCGTTAGAGTATGTATTTCATATGGTTTACTTATTAAACACGCACAATTTGTCATATAGGTAAGTATGTTCGATCATCACTTATCAAGTATCCTACGTAACTATAGTACAGTGTTGCTTTTCGTGTAACTGAAAAACGTTGTTCACACAAGCATGTACTGCCACTTCCCAATTGTCGGGTGTGATTCGTGGCTGTACGGCAGTTACAGGTTGAATGGCTTCTTACTGGCACCCCGAACAAACAAATATATTGACAAAATAGGGAGACTGTTAACAATAGGGCTAGATGGCTCAGTTGGTAAAGAGCCAGTCAGTTCTTTGTTCACTACAAAAATTAATTAAACAGACAGTGGAATAATGATCAGACGGGAGATGTCAGATTCATTAACATGGTGCACATAATTAAATAGCTTTGATTGGATAACCAAAAACGCTCGAGGGAAGATTACACTATAGTGTATGTTTGCCGCATATATTCAAAGAAACTGAGTGTTTTAATGTACATAATGCATGCTAAAAAGCTGCAACAGTATTACTGTATAGGAGAATCACTTGTGCAATGATTGTTCTAAATTGGACGGCTTTTGGTTATAAGTTAGTAAATCGTACAGTTTTGAGTTCTGTTTGATTATTGACTTATTTATATATAACGGACATCCATAGACTTCTAATGTGCAAAATAAAGAAAGAGTTCCCAAACTATACTGGTCCATTACTAGAAAACTTCTGTCATCTGCTTTTCACTCGATAAATAGGAGATACTTTGTTTTCGTTTGGTTTGATTTGAAAAGGTGAACTATTAATATTCGACCATGGCAATCAAACAGCTGAATTGCGGACAGATTACACAGTGAGTATAAACAAATGTACATTATTTAAAACCTAAGATATGTTTATGACATTTCAAGCCTGAAATTGACAGAAGAGTAATACTATTTGAACACCCTGTTCGTAGGTCTTGAACTCAAAGACATTATGTTTGATACGAGAGCCTGTCAATGAAAAAAGAGGCGTCTATTCCCCGTGGCTGGAGTCCGAAGGGATAGATTTCCGGCTACTTTTAACCACCTGCCGTGGAATCAATAGACAGAAGACGCCTGAGTTTGCTACGCTACAAAGTACAAGACGCCTCGTGTAAAGAGACACAACAGTAGTTGTCATCGAGGCAAAATATAGGACAAGTATGGAGCCACGGTGAGAATGCAACTACTCCAAGTTGCAATGCCCTTCTGGCCAAGGTATAGCTCGTCACAAATTCATTTACACCTTTTGCAAAGTTCATCTTTTATGTGGCACTTTTGGGTTACCAAGGCAACGCGTATAAATGCAAAGTTGCACTGTTTATTATTGTGTGGGTATAAAGGGGCGTATCGGGATGAGGTAAATGTACAAATACATGTACATGGTCATTGAAACGATGACAATTGAAAACACGGTGAATGTGACCATTTTACTGCAGCCAGTTTTAAACATGATTTTGGAAAAGAGAAACTGGTGTTATAACATCATGTTTTCCATTTGAATGTGCACTATTTTGAGTTGACACGGTCTTGATTTCATTTATTTTGGAAGAGTGATTGTATTATTGAATATTAGTGAATTTTGCCACACTTAAATATTCATTTTGCAAACATATTTGATCAATTGGAGCTTGACAAATCTGTGCATACAGATAATCAAAAACCAGTTTGACGGGAATCCCTTTCACGGACTGGAAAGCTTTGGAGAAGGGTGTCAAAGCTTAATTACTGGTTCCTGTTGACTTAATGCTTCAGCCGATTAAATTATGAAATATCGCAAATCATTTATTCACCTTCACTTCTATGTGCGAGAATGGTCACCAGCCTGAAATGGAGGCTGCACTTTCGCACGTCATCCATAAGATAGGTGTCTGAAGTGTTTTGTACTAGAAAATGACGTCAGAGGGTATCGACAAAATACCAGGATGTAAATCATACCTGTCATGTGAGAGCTTCATTATACGGAGTGGTGAATTGGTAAGGGGGGGGGGGGGGTGTTACATGAGGATGTAAGGTTATAGTAAGACCGATCGATTTTCCTCGTTATCTCTGGCTCGTTGGATTGATTGATTAATACATATTTGATTCTTGGTGTTGATGGCATTGCGATCAATGGGCTTCGCGTGGGGATAGAGTGGAGTTCGCCCGTGCCACGACAGCGTGTCGAATTGACTTCTTTAGTAAAAATCAAGTACACGATGCTATGTCTGGACATAATTTGAGCTACTTAAATGGGAAACCCACGGAGAAAATCAACCCGACTTGTAGCAGACGATACAGTAGACAAAGTGGACAAAATGCAATACTTTGGACTTGAAGTTTATCATAAACCACCTCACAACCATGAAATTTTCGTCAAATTAGGACTTCAGATTTCTAACCATGAACCACTTACAGGGCTGCTCAAGCAGATAATAAAGATTTTCTGCTCATCAAAAATAAGCAGGAAATCAGTCCCAAATTGTACGTATGACATGCTATAAGCTCGTCACCTGATTCTGGTTTGTGTTTACTGATTTTGCATAAGCAGCTCTAAATTTGGCTCTGGTGCTGAGTCTAAAATGGACTTGATTCATGTCGAGATGACTGTCTTGTTAAAGATTATGATAGCAGAGGCTTATTTTGCTTTTACTCTTTTGGTTTCCTTTTGGGTGTAAGTTAAATACTCTCTTCAGTTGTCCATTACAGTACGTCCCGCTATAGCCCGGCCTTAAATTTGCATCTGAGGGTAAAAGATGATAGCTTAGCGGCCTCACACAGAAGATGTACCCACACCAGAAACGACTGGAACCTTGAAAACCAAGTTTGCTATACTCGCTGTTCTTGCATTGATTGTTATGATTAGGTTTCTTGTATTTACCAACGTAGCCAAATAGCACTGGTTACGCAGAATTTACCATTAAGGAAAGGATTGGATTTGTATGCTTCCTTGAGGTGGTGTAGAGGCTACGGCGCTTAGTGCTCAGGGTAATGACCTTTGTCAACGTGCCGCGATCTCGTTTGCTTTCGTATCCTCCTAAGGCAAAATCAGCGCGTCCAAAACAGTCAGGCTCCTTTAAATTAACGACACTTAAAATGATTGCGGCGACGACGGGGACTCTGACCAATGTGGCCACGGGTGTTATAAACGTCGCGTCGGTGTTCAAAAGCCGCGCTCGCTGATGATACAGTCAGTTACCCAATAAAGATAGTTCAATAATATTATAAACGTATATTAAATTTGTGGTCAAATAATTAACTGAAAAGTCAAGTACCGTTTGTTGAATACGACAACAGCTCATGGAACTATGTCCATAGAGTAATCTTATTGCTATGATTACAAATAATTCATTAAAGAAATTTCCACATGTTAGTTTAAGGGCAGTGGATACTTTTGGTAATTACTCAAGAAGTACATTACCATAAAAACTTACTTGGTTAGGAGCACGTGAGAGCTGCTGATAGTTATAAAACATTTTGAGAAATGACTTCTCTGAAGTGATGTATAGTTTTTGAGGTAATTTCTCACTCAAATATTTGAATCCGAGAAAGACTTCAGGCATGAAGCCTTTCTCATGCATTTGAAAGCGTACAATTCTATGCAAGGGTGTTTTTTCGATGACCAAATGATTTTATGCACACGTTGGGATACACCAGGTGAGGATACTAGTCTTTGACAATTACCAAAAGTATATTCTGCCTTTAAGGCTATAGTTTGTATTTCATGAACATTAGAGGACATACACTTATTATGTATACCCTGACTAACCTCGAATCTTTTTTTCCATCGTAAGAAATCCTACCCGGACTCTACAGACGTGAAACACTTTAAATGTTACCAAGTACATTTTCTCCATGAATTATTATTCAAACCGTCTCAGTTATCAATCTGGAAATGAATTCAATTGCACCTCAGGTGCTCCGTAGTTAATCCTTTTCTTCGAATGAAGTGAAGTATACTTGGTGTAGTAGGCGAAAGTTCCGTGTTTTGCCGGCTTATTGCCCTCTTACATTATGCATTGCATGAGGCCCAAGTGCTTTGGCTCGGGGATTTGGCATACCAATCCAGCCAATCATTTTCTCGATTAGTAATTGCAGGCATCAGTTCACATTCCGTATTCCAATCCATTCTTTTCCGCTGTGTGGGGATCTAGCCATTTGGGGTGAAATCCAACCAAAAGCCGCAGATATAAACGAGCACACGCATTTAATAAACGGTTTGCTTCTCTCACCAAATCGTTTCTTGTTAAAAATGAAAACCAGACAATTTGTAGATTCAACCCGTTGTTACTAGCAGTACGAGCCAAATGCCTCAACGTTTACATTGGTGCGACTGGTTCACCACTCATTTTGATAAGCAGTGTTTTCTGCATTATGTCAATGCGCCCAGGCGATTCTCAGTTCATAAAGTGAACCTTTTAAAATCTTAAGGAGAGACCACGCCCATTATTAGTTAACAAAGCGTCAATTTAGCTGCATAATTCCCACGAATGCCTGCCCGATAAACGAATTTGACTGACCAAATTTACGCTGCAAAAAGCAGCTGCGAGATTTGAATGCTGTTTAGGTTGATTGTTAAATTAAACAAATATCTTGTTTAATCGATTGACGCCATCAAAGAACCTTATTTTTGCTTACCGGTACGCATTGAGTGAAAATCAATGATTGTTGTAAAAAAAAGCATTCAACTTCAAGTTAAAAAGAATAACGCGAGATTAAAAATTGGCCGTTAAGTGTACCATAAATGCCCGGGTAAGCCAAAATTTCAATTTTAAAGGAAGACGTTTATGATATTAATGTTTGGTAGTGAAACCAACAGATCCTTGAAAGTGACTAGTGCTGTAGCCCGTTGCAATAAAGATACATGTGAAGGAAAAAAATATGTTTCAGTTTTAGGTTGGGAACAAAACAAATTAAAAAGTGGAAAGTATTGTAATCGGCTAGCTGACTGAAAACCAATCCAGTTACGTTGCCCATGTCCGAGTTGGGATTTCAACCGGGTACTCTTCTTTCGGACAAAACTTTGTATTCAAAGTCTTTTATAAATTAATTGTCTCCTCCTCGGTTTTATCTCAACTCGAGATACGATGATCTATATACGATTCTTGGCATTTGGAACCAAAAATCAAGTCGCGTGCTGGGTTTTTATTTTGTTCTATTCATTCTGTGTAAAGAACTACATAATGTCCATGACACAACACGGGAGTGTGTGTGTAATCAGCCGTTCTGTATCAATACGCACCATCCCACAACGTGTTCATCTTAAGATGGATCTTCTTGGTCAAAGTGAAGTTAGCCAATAATTTATTGCAAAGGCTTTTCAAAGCGTGCTTGCAAATACTCATTATGCTAACCAGTATTTGTATGTTTCAGGGGCAACCTCGTTTTCAAATAATAATTTGTATTGGGTGAATCAAAATTAAGTAAGTTGAAATGATTTGGGGAAGAAAATGTATACAATTCAAAATTATATTAAAGAACAAAACAATAACGTAGCCCTAACCAATATTATTGGTTACATCAGACCATTGGGTCGTTTACACAAATACAGGCAGCTGTGAAATTCATAGCTTCACTTTCACATTAAACGTGAAAAGACGACTTAGTCTACCAAAGACAGTCCATCTGCATGGCGATTAGATCAAAATTCAAGTTCATGAAAACCTTTCGAAGCGATTACAATTGATACAAGTAAACCGATCCGGTAGGCCTATATGCAGTAGTATGTGGCAGTAATGACAGAAAACTAAGCCCAAGGGCTGTACCGGTACGGGCAGGGTCTCAGCAGGGTCATCCATGGTGCCTCATCTCAGTTGACATGCTATACTGTTAACACGTACCAGTGTAAGAATGTGTACAGCTTCTAAGCAAGACAAACTTGGTGAATGTTTCTGCTAAGGAAAAAGTTACATTTGACAAACATGAATATTGTATGTCTTTGAGTGTTTCCACTAGGCTGTAAAGCACGCTAATTTACCTTTCCAAAGAATATCTTACATTTTGGCAGAAACAGAATCAAGCCAAACTACAATAAACTATGTATGTTTCACGCCCTTAATCTCTGTGACTAGACCAATTTATGAAATAAGTGTTTATTTTAGTTGAGTACCAAGTCAAATAAGAATAAATCCACTTTGTCTCTTGTTTCTTCTTCTTTTTCCTTTTTTTTATATATTTTTTTTAAACAAAAGTACACGGTTCAGTTGCTCATTGGGTAGATTGAACGGTAATGACGGGGTGCTGGAAGCAATGGTTTAACGTTTTAATTTAATTGGAGTGTAATATTTAGATTTGTTGGTAAGAATCGTTCAGTAAAAATTCACAGGGGGTAGACATCAATGCCTGATGAGAATTCAAATCACTGTATTCGATGGTTGTATACGGTGTTATTGCTGCTGTTGCTGCAGCTGTTGTTGCTGCTGTTGTAGCCCTAACATAATTATCGAAATGGAAACTATTTCTTTCTTCTCTCTCTCTCTCTCTCTCTCTCTCTCTGTTCTTCTTCTTTTGTCATCTTTCTCTAATTGCTCTTGGAAATTAGATCATGGAAATAATTTGATCTCTGGAAACAAAACTAATCTAATCATAAACAACAAAAACTAGAAGGGTAGTAGGTCTCATAGCCATATAGAGCCACGAGTCAATGGGTTACGGCTCAATGGCTTTATATAAAACAGTGATCAGAGCATTGGATTTGTAAAGAGTTTACGATTATATGTTTTTGTTTTTTCAAAATCTTAGAAGAAACGGTTGTTAGTTTGAGCATAAGAAGGAGGGAACGGAATAGAGTAAACTTTAAAAATTTAAATTATGATTAAGTTTTACTTTCAGTTCTATTACCACTCTAACTTATCTATAAGTTATCTTTAATACTTGGGGCGTGTTCTCTCCATTGTGTTTTGTCATCAATGATATTACTCATGAGGTTTATTCCTTTTAGATTTGCCTTCAATCTTTTGGCCGTTAGTTGAAATAATGTTGTTTTAACGGTACGCAGACATTGAAATGACGCTTAAACCACTACACTACAAAACACTTCTTGAGTATTCATCAAACGGTACAAGCTCTCATTTTAAAGATTGCATTTTTATAAATTCCTGAATGTTTCTTTGATCAATATTTAATAGTTTGTTCTCCCCATGACTGTCAAAAGACACTCTATTTTCAATGAGAAAGCACTTATAGGCATAGGACCCTACTCATTGAGTAAGAGTGTCTGCCAGCCCAAGGGGATCGGTTGGCACGGTGGTCCAGCCGTGGTATACAAGCTTCATTCCATCTCATACCACTACCTCATATGTGGAATTGGGATTACATTCAAAACTGGATTACGGGGTTTCCCCCTCCTCAACCATTATGAGGTTTCCTGCTTTTGTCTTAAACCGAACTTAACTTTCTTCTTCAACTTCCATTCACAAATAAAATATTAACCCGCGAAGGAGTTATTGAGGATCACCTGGTTCCATCCTCACCAAGATAAATAATGACTGAAATTACTCATTGTTGAACAAAATCCCCTTTAAAAACTATTTCCCCCGCTGGATTCACCCTGCGGCATGCTTCACACATTCGCACACACTTGACTACTAATCAGTAGCTGAGTCTGACGAATCCAAGTAAACCGTACCTCGGCTGCTTGCTGCCCGCAGACAAATATAGCGAATTGGCGGCCCCGACAAGTACAACCCCGCTGGCCAAGTATCATCAATGCGGCACGTTAATTCTGATTAATTGAAGTACGATTTGACCATGCTTATTGGTTTTAAAGGTTTCGAGTTGGGCCGGAGTACGTGATCGCAACGCAGGGGCAGGCAACACAGGGAAGGCCTAGTTATACTGGTATTACTACTCATTACACAATAATAGGGTGAAGAAGATTTGTATGGAAAGTAAAATAATTGACTCTTTTAAAGACGGCAGGTCCGATTCTTGGCGATAATTGGGCCATGCAACTGTAAATTTATTATAAAACGGGTTCCATTAACTTACTTTTTTTATTTTATTTTTTTATTATTAGTAGTAGTATTTTAAAAAAAAACATGTTTTAGTTTCATATTTTGCAGAGGTAAAGGGCCTACAACTGAAGTTAAGACAAAAAGCATATTCAGTAATACACCACAAGGGAAACTGACAGGGTAAATTGTAATCAAATTGTGGGTGAACAAAGACAAAATTACAAGAGCGGGATTTGAACCTGTTACCACCGATTTAACGGCCCTTCCACCTAATGAGACATCTAGCCCTAAGGTTAGTGGTCTCCTTATTTTGTCAGATGCCATTCAGCCTGCCTCTGACTGCTAGAAGCCAGTTGACCTGAAAGAGACTTAATGGCTTCTGACGGCACCCTAAAAAGATATGAAGTTGAATGGCTTCTGACTGGCACCCAGAGTAAAGATATTGACAAAATAAGGAGACTACCAACATTATGGCTAGATACCTCAGTTGGTAGAGTGCCGCCACGTTGTCCTAGAGGACGCAGGTTCAAGTCCCCTCGTAGTCAATTTCTTTATTCAAACCAACATTAAAAATTATATTTCAATGCACTCCATGAGATTGAAGACCTGTATATAGGGGAATATATAGTTTTCTAATTCATCATCATTTACGTTTTTTAAAATCTTTATCAGATGACTTACCTGTCGCCTGGAAGGAGCGCTGAATACATAGCAAGTCCACTCTTGATCATCCGTGTAGCCAACCGTGATAGAGAACCACTGCCTTAGCGTGGTGCTAGCAGAACACTGACCGACAGCATACCACTTCGACCCCAGGAAGGGCACCCCTGTCTCAGGGTCGACGGCCCTCAAGCCGCTGAAGTCTCCGCTCTGGAGAAAGTCCACTCGCCTCCCAAGAGCCTCACCGAGGGGTCTGCTTGGAGAAAATGCTTCGATACCGTCCGAGGATTGGAGCTCCTCTCTGAGGTGCCGGAGGAGCAGTAGGTGAATGAGGCTCTCGGTGTGTTTGCCGGGGAGGGGACTACACACCTCACCACACCCCACGTAGTACAACGCTACCGTGTTGGGGTCCCCCATGGTGTTGTAGCAGTACCTCAGTTGGAGGTACCGTTGCTATCAAAAGATGAGCCTCAAGTCAGCTTCCTCTCATCGTAGTTGAATGGTGAAAGCACCTGTAGAAACAATCACACGGACATGAAGAAAAAGGCCACCGAGTAAGGCTGGTTTGGAATTAATATGAACGTAGTTGAGTCTTGGAGTGGAATGTCACTGATCAAGAGTTTTGACGAAACCGCACTCTCAAAAAGGTTAGCTTAACACTCGAGCCACAAGAGTGGACTGAAGTTTATCCAACATGACTCTGCAGTATTACCGAGTGGTTAAGTGCAGACGATTGCCGGTGAACAGGTAATCTGTTGGCGGTAGATTGTGTGAGGTTTTTGTTTTCTTTCTTCACATCATCTTTCCAATCATAATACAATTTAAATCTTATCCACCCGTACAACAACATTCACTCTACTTTATCCCAGGCAAACAAGGAACAACCATAACGTATTAATTAAAAACTCTTTCAGAATGTATACTACACACTCATAACTTAAAGACGCAATGAATGGGTTGCAGTGTAACTGCGAAGTCATCGCAAAGAAGCACAGTCGTCGTGGATGATATTTGCAACGTTTCTTTCCCTTTAGCCTTCGCTCGGTACGTCATTACCATTCCAAAATAAATCACCGTAACTTAAGCCATCTACAGTGACAACAAGAAGCAATTAGCCGACGCAAAACGACCGTTTTCACGTCTACAGACACTAAAGTCAGGAGAGGTGAGGTGGTGTCTCCTTTCACTTATGCCCGTGATGTCACAGCCCTATGAGTCAGTGGCATTTCTCTTTAGATGTCTCTTAATTAAAATCCCCGTGCATTTCCAATTTCCCGGGGCAATAATTTGAACCTTCTGTTATCGAGACTAATACCATAAGTATCAGATTTCAAATGATTGCATACAATTAATTTTAAAACCTCTGAAATGTTTATTTGAAGACCTGTGCAACATTTTATGTAATTGTAAATGGTTTTCTCTGGAGATGACATTTTCTAATTATATATTTTTTTAAAGATATCTTGTGAGAATTTTTTTTTTTTTTACATATATATCGGTTGTTCAGAAAGTTAAGTATGTTTTGTGACTGATCTCAACAACTTTAAAACAAAATTATGTATTACAAAAAATAACATATTCTTTGTTCGTTTCTTTTTTTCGGCAAATCGGCAAATCGAAAATAATTCAAATAAACGAAGTCATAGTTGAATAGTCATAATCGAATTGACAATCTTTAGTGGCACGTATCACTAATTCAAACGGAAAATTTGTTCAGGACAACTAATCCAAGTTTGTTTTTAAAAGTAACTTTTCAGAAGAAAAAAAAATCGTTCATAAGAATGATTCTATTATTACTGATAATGTTACGTATTATAACATAATGGGGGTAAGCACCACAATTTAACCCTTGAATCAGGACCGGCGAGCATAATGTGCCCCCTCCCCTCCCCTCACCGTATTTTTCCCGTAATATTCTAATGCAGCATCCGATCACTACCAAACTCTCTGACTTTCACCAATAATTATTATTTATCTAAGGTCATAATTATTGTAAAAAGTTCTGTTTGCTGGCGGCAAAATCGACTTCTAAGTGGATACACTTTCAAAACAATTATTATACTGAAAGGCCATTCAGAATAACTGACGCAGCATAAGTTTGATCATTCACTCTTTCAATTTAGTTTGAAATTACTGCAATGTTTTATCCGTGCACTTGTGCAGTTTCAGCAAATTTTATTTTCCAAATTTAAATAATAAATTGATGGTTATCTACATAGTGTGACATCAAATTACTGACTTAGGCCCCTATGCGCTTCCATTTCAATTACACACCCGAATGGGTCCGGTGATCCTGTTTATAGTGAAGTAGGTCTGTTGGGGAAATGTTAACTCATTATGACCACTTGGTATATAAATGGGCGTTTTAATAACCAATTGCAGCCAGTCGCATTTTTACTCTTAACCAATCAGAGTCTGGGCAGACACTGCATGTGAATTAATATCCATTATTTTGTAGTCAATTTAATTTTTTTATTTTTGGTAATAATCACTGTGGACATTGGGCGAGTGTTTGTCTGAATAAACAGTTTCCAAACAACTACGACTCACTATATTCAAATCCGTTGTTCAAAAGGCAACCATTACGGCTTGTTTATACAAGTTCAAAGTTAAAGTCTTATAAATTGTATGATATCACAACTGGTTATTATCTTATTGGATTTTTTCACCACAGTAACAAACACTAAAAACAAATCAAACAGCTCTTTATTTCTTTTACGGTGATTAAAAAAAACCAAACGGCGTCAACTGCATTAAGAAAACACAAATCTACCTCCCTGCTAAAACCGTCTAGACTTTGGCTCCTATAGAAAGGTGCTCTCAGTAGCCAATCATTGCGCAGTTCTCACCGCCAACAGTCATTTTACACCCACTCTCCCCTGATCTCTGTGTACTTGTTTAATCTTAGAAGATGTGCACTAAAGATAACCCACATACCACTCTGACCACTGGGTGATTACATTGCCGATTACCTTATAGCATCTAGACGTGCGCTACATTCTCACCTTGCCTATACTTTCAGGTATTTCACAGCTGGAGAGCTAATTAGATTTTGAAGGGTCATCTATCTTACGAAGCTAGATTGGATTTAGTCCTGATTTCATTTCCAACTTAATGACAAAGGTACATTTAAAGTCAGAATAACAAGATTCACCGTGATCGCTTGGTCGCCAGACAAATCAGAATGATATTTGTCTCTTACTTGTGATTCGCTGTCTTATAAAGATCCTGTCTCCAAACATTGCAACAACAACTTACTCCAACAAATAAACATTCATTTAAAGACACCCCAAAAGAGAGAACAAACTCAAGCAGATGGTGCCCTGCAAAGACGTTCATTCAAATCATCAACATTAACGGGTCCCCATTTATACGCCAAGTTGAAGAGACGCAACCTATGGTTAAGCGTTAACACACACGTCACAAGTACCATGACCAGGTTCCAGCTGTTAAGAAATTGTTGCTTGAAAAGTATTAGTTTAAAAGCAAAAATCGACCATTTACATCACGTTAAATTGGTAACGTATTTTCGCTAAGCAATGTACATCTCTCTTTTTTTTGCATGCTTATTAAAGCCCAATAAATTTGGAGCCTGGATTTGAAACCCACGTTTTAGTTACTCGTCAAAGAACTAGAACCTCTGTGCGCATGACACGGTCCGGACACTGGATGCTGTGGATGAAAGTTGTGCACAGTAATTGAACGGCACCCGGATGCGAACTACATTCACAATGCACATATACAGACAAAAGCATTATGATTCGAACTTTCGGGCTAGATTTTGCACTTAAACGACAACGACCTTTGACGTTATGAATAATTGCAATAACGTCCGCATAAAAAAACATTAGACGGTGGATTTCTGAGAACCCCTAAACGGGTATCGTGAAATCGTCTGCGTCATGCAAGGAATAATCGGCTAGCTGCATTTTGTCATAACCAACTATATAGAAAGCGATAAATTATACCGTCGTCTAGACATAGTACTCCAGCGTGGGATCCAATTTTATCAAATTCATCAAGGAATGTCATAATTTAATATTTTCGCTAAAATAAATGCATTCTGTCACCACCTGCCAGTTCCATAAAATGATTTAAGTATCAATTAACTCACCACAACAGCAGCAGCGACAGTATTAACAACTGTAATCATTCAGTTTAATCATTCACAACATCTACAACAATAACGACGCCGAAGGTACCCGATGAAACCTTGTCTCGACTCCTTCTGGGCATGCAGCCGAAACAATTGAGCAAAAGTGTAGTTTATTCATCTTTCACGCAGTATTACACTGATAAACTGGTAAGTGAAGAAATAGTTAAGTCTCTTGATCTAAAACAAAAGTGCCTCAACCAGGACTCGAACCTACACGACTCAACCAGGACTCGAACCTACACGACTAGGCATTCATCCAGGAAAAGGTTTCCACATTACTCAACAAAATAATATTGTACAAATATTGGATGAATTTGAGTGCAACGTCACAGAATGTAATTACGACGCCCGCGATTGTATTCGCCGAGTGAAATAGATTTTACCTCATGATTATATTCTGTGACAATGTACGAACGAAATGAATTTTTCACACATCAATACTTTTTATTTGATTGATTATTATTATAATTTTTTTTATTACTATTTACACTAAATAAACAAGGAAACTCGACCATCCCTAACTCCGTAACTTCTAAAATCCATTCTTCTAAAATGGATTTTACTTCTAAAATGGATTTTACTTCTAAAATGGATTTTACCTCATAATTATATTCTGCGACAATGTACGAACGAAATGCATTTTTCACACATCAATACTTTTTATTTGATTGATTATTATTATTTATTTTTTTAATTATTATTTACACAAAATAACGGAAATTCGACCATCCCAAACTCCGTAACTTCTAAAATCCATTCTAAACAACGTACACGACTCCATGTAAACAGCAACCTTGTCCCCCGCGACACGATTATGCCTCGATGAAACGAACAGGCGGCAACGATCATTTTGGAAAAGACGCTGCAAAGCGTCTGAAGCGTCCTATAATTATCCTTCAAGGATTCCTATATTAAATTTTGGGGGATCGCAGCAGTACACATGACAACATAAAGGATGGCACGTGACACGTGTTCCACCAATCAAATGACAAGAATATGTGTGTGTGGTATATAAACTGTAATAACCAGTACGGTGGTACATTTTTTCTTTAGTAAGAATTCTAAATAATCCGGCCCCACCACATTAAAAGAGTTCAATTCACCCTTCGAAATTTAAATTCGAACTGAAACATGTTTTTGTGGCGTTTGCGGTGATTCTTTGTCAGGTACTTTTCCCACATTGTTATAATTTTGAACCATATTTTATTTTATTATCATTACATGATTACCACTTGGTAAGTTTCTTGTAATATTTAACTTGAAAATCAAAAACAGGTTGTTAGGATCATGTACTTCTGTCTCAGGTGTCACATTCCTGGGTGTGGGAATCCAAGGCTATCGCAAGGTGGCCTGCCCTTGTGATCACTAACCATTAAATGATAACCATGGGTGTTTTGTTGTTGATGTGTTGGTCTCGAGAAGTATTTTTTCAACATTCCTATCATCGGATTGGATTCCATGGAATCGGGGAATCTTTTCAAAATAATATTTTCAAAATATTTCGTTTTAATGTGGATCATTTTGTGTGGTATGTTGTTTGTCCCAATCTGGCTATGTTGTTGACAAACGGTTAACCGGCTTATTTTATCGATCCCCATGACATAACGAAAGAGAGACATCACAACTTTTGGGAAAATAAAAATAAAATAAGAAAAGTTCTAATCTACAAAAGATGGCTAGATCAAAATTTACAACATCTGCAACAACAATTACTATAAACCCTTTTATGAATATCATCAAAATGAAATTATTTGCCGATTTGAGAATCCGTCAATGATCTTCGTGACATAATCTACGCCATAGACGGCACATTATAATGTAGTCCAACTAATGAGCATGCGTAATGTGGCTTCAATATCTTAAGCTGGATCCGCCTCTCGTTTTCCGTGACGTAATCTGAATTAGTCATAGAAGTTAAAGTAATATGTAAAAACATTTCAGCTTTGATAAGAAGATATCAAAAGATTGTATTTGAAAACAAAACGACGGTTTCGGCTTTTAAATCTACAAACAAAGAATAAAAAATGTACCTGTCTATACGAGAGACGATTTAGAATGAAGTAAGCGCAATAAATAAATAGACCTACTTAATTAAGAAGATGTGCTGTTCGTGGATAATTGTTGATGCCGATATTTATGGGGCATCGAAAAACGCACGAGCCATTTGACAGAAATACACGTAACTTGTGTTTAATGATTTACCATTTTACACGCTATAAACAGACAACCACCCTATTAAATTTAATTTACAAAAAATTTACCAGGAAAATTTCAATTAAAGTAGTTTTTACAGACTTGTTGGGAAACCTAAATGAAAAGGTGTACTTCGTTTATTTTTTTTCAACAGCCATAAACAATTACAGCCGTGTATGAAGATATTTGCAGACATCTCATAAGCATGGTTTCTAAGAATTTAGCAATTTCCTTAGCTGTTATGTCAATTTTGTTCTCGACTGGCTTCTGAGCACCTTTGACAACCTTTGTGAAATGTCCTCTGATCGCACACAAACAAAACAAACAAAAAACAACCAGACAGAACATGCACAATAGACGCACACTCTTAAGTTTCCAGTTTGCTTTTTGAGAAGAAAAAAACACTAACGAACCTCGATGTAGTGCTTTACCCTTTAGTTCTTCACGCGGGCACGGCGTACCACAAAGATAGCTAGGAATCGTGTAAATTTATTCATAAACAACCACAACCCTGTCCTGGCCAATCATGCGTGTAAGTGAATATGCAAATACAGACGCCGGGGAATTTGAAATATGACATACTGACGATGAAGTTGATGTTGCCCTTTAGGCGTATGTGATATGGTGAATGGTGAAAGGGTTCGTGCATCTTCATGTCGTTTAATAATTCTGCTTTGTGTTTAGCATATGAATAAAATAATTTAGAAAGCAAAAATCTAAATTCTACAAATTGTTTATGATTTAAAGAATTAAATACCATGTTAGCATTTGTAAACCACATGTCATCATTTTGTGTCAATTAGTTATAGTAAATATACATGAAAACAGCAAATGTATTCTAGTCTATTGTTAATGTGTGCCTGTCTTTCTTATCTATTCTGCTGTTCGTACATTTCCATTACTTTTAACCTTGTGGTATTAGTTGGTTACGGTTGGTTATCAGTAGCTTTAGCTAGTTTAACATGTGTAGGTATAAGGTCATTCCAGAACTTTACAGTGGAAGCTGAAAAAGAGAGAGACATTTAAAAAACAGAGTAAAAAGCAACAACGTGACAAATGGAGAGCCAACCAAATTAACATCTTTTAAAAGCACCAGAGAACCACCCTATCAACTTTAGAACTGAGGAGAAAAACGTATTCGCTCGACCTATTTCTGAAGCGGTTTCAATCACGTACGGTCGTTGGATAACCTTCAACAGCTAAGGGATTATTAAGAAAGAGCGGGAAAAACTTGAAGGGATTAATCAGCCACGTGTAAAGAAATACAAATATCATCACGTCAGTTAGGAATGTTCATCAAAATCCATTCAAAATCTTATCAGGTACGGGAAGGATGATATTACAACGGAAGAAAATGTATTATCTGTTGGAGCGTGGTGGCCTAGCGGTATAATGCAACTTATAACACACCTCTTGCTAGTTCTGTATTCTGGTTGGCTGAAACACGGTCACGTGGGATGAACTATAATAGGCTAGTGCATGAGATTTGCACAACCATGAACTAGACATCGCACGCGCGTAATTTGCGGGAAATAGTTCCCGAAGCGGTCAATAGTCTTTCAATTTTTGACTGGTTACAGCGCCCTCAAGAGGTTGCCAGGCTCATCTTAATAAGAAAAAAGGCGGCGTCTGGATCGGATCACGGTAGTTTCTTTTCTTATTTCATATTTTGGACCGAGTTGTGTTATCGGCCTCGGGAAATAGGTCCCTCTTCTGGTCACTCACAGGCCCGAGGGGGAATAGACGTGCTCTAGTAACCTCATTGCCAGTCCATATGTGTATACTATTCAAGTTCTGTCACTAACAGAGTGAATGTTCGAATCCCGGCCTGGCTGGTCATGATGCTTGTGTCATTGTGCAAGATACTTTACCATTGCTCAGCCATTCGGATGGGACGAAAAGTCAAAGGTCACGTGAACTTAAAAGGTAGTATAACTATAACATGTACTGGTTATTTAAATTGACATTCGGGTAATCGCAATATTTGCCATATCATTATAATTCAAAGTAAAGAAATAAATCTAAATTCAGATAGTGCACGTAAACTCCACCAAAACTATCGTAGAAGAGGAGGGGTTAATCTCGGTGTTTCTGGTTCAGTGCAATTATTTGTCTACATTTGAACCCTTTTGTTTAGAAGAAAGCCGTCCTTCCCTACAATTGTTCTACAGAGTCGAAAATAAGAACAGTATCTGAACGATTTTAAGCTTTGCATGGTGGGAGTATAACTAAGAGGGGTTTGCGGTAACACCATGTTAAAATCTCTTTTGAGTAACTGTTGGTTCTGAAAAGAACCGGTTGTTAACGACTCAACGTTTCGATCAGTATGCTCTGATCGTCTTCAGCATTCTCCTAACTAGGGACTAAACCCACTGGCACTCTTCCTTGCATGACGAGCGTACATGACCGTACCTCAGGGTCTAAGCCGTCTGCAATCGCCCGTAGATGCCGAGCGTACATGGCCGTACTACAGGGACTTAACCCACTTGCACTTCCCAGTGGATGACGAGCGTACACGGCGGTGCCTCAGGGACTAAGCCCATTGGCATTCCCCCGTGGATGACGAGCTTTACATGGCCGTCCTACAGGGACTAAACCAACTGGCACTTTCAAGTGGATGACGAGCTTACAGGGCCGTTCTACATGGACTAAGCCCACTGGCACTCCCCCGTGGATGACGAGCGTACATGGCCGTGCCTCAGGGACCAAACCCACTGGCACTCCCCCGTGGATTAAGAGCTTAATACTTTGACGTCCTAAAGGGACCAAACCCACTGGCACTCCCCATTGGATGACGAGCGTACATGGCCGTGCCTCAGGGACTTAATCCACTGGCACTCCCCCGTGCATGACGAGCGTACATGGCCGTCCTACAGGGACTAAACCCAGTGGCACTTCCCAGTGAATGACGAGCGTACATGAACGTGCCTCAGGGACTTAACCCACTGGCACTCCCCCGTGGATGACGAGCGTACATGGCCGTGCCTCAGGGACCAAACCCACTCGCACTCCCCCGTGGATGACGAGCGTACATGACCGTGCCTCAAGGACTAAACCCACTGGCACTCCCCCGTGGATTAAGAGCTTAATACTTTGACGTCCTAAAGGGACCAAACCCACTGGCACTCCCCCGTGCATGACGAGCGTACATGGCCGTGCCTCAGGGACCAAACCCACTGGCCCTCCCCCGTGCATGACGAGCGTACATGGCCGTGCCTCAGGGACTTAATCTCCTGGCACTCCCCGTTGATGGCGAGCGTGCATGACCGTCCTACAAGGTCTGTCCCATAAGTGAACGTAAAGGACGGACGTAAACGTATAATTAACGTGCATGAGTGTGCAGTAGGCCAAATCTGATAGGCCTTTACATGTCACATGGGTACCTAATTATTCCATATGCAAATGCAAAGTTCTGATTAGGAGGTCGGTCATACAACAATGAACTTTGCAAATGATAATAGAACTCGCTTGCAGAACTATTGGGGGGGGGGGGGCAATGCGGCTTTTTTCTTAATAGTAGCCTTATCCCGCTGGTTGAAAAAGTAAATTAGACGAGTTTTACAAATGGCCAATGAAGATAATTATTTTTTCCCGAACTGAATTAATGACGCAACTGGCACCAGTTTTGACGCCATAGTGTGTGTTGGCAATCAAAAGTTATCCAATGCCTTTCAAAGACTAGCCTGTAATGGCATGGCCACATAGGACTTTACAATGGATAGGACTAGGTTGTGTTTGCTCGCTCTTACGCCGCCCATCATACCACCGCCACCACTGCTGCTTCCACCGGTAGTTCAGGATACAGAAGTGCGTCCGCCCCCAGTGAGGATCCCCACCTGTTCCCCACTCAATTCAATTTGGGGTTGAACCAACGAACTCCAGCTTAACGTGCCCAACCAACTTAGCTGTCAATTCAATTCGAATTGCAAGCTTTTCCACTGTCCACGACCACACATCTCTATGTAATACGCACAATAGGGCTATAGGTGCCTCTCGGTGGACGGGGGCGTGTCCGACCGCCTCTCAGACAATGCAGCTTTGCATGCGTCCAACAGTAATGAGGTGACAGGCAGTGCTCCTGACGTAAGAAAATAGGGTGACCAATCAAATTTCAAGTTACAAACCGGAACGTTACCATACGTCCATTTTACGTTTACGTCCGTCCCTTACGTTCACTTATGGGACAGACCTACATGGGCTTAATCCACTGACACTCCCCCGTGGATGACGAGCGTACATGGCCGTGCCTCAGGGACTTAACCCTTTGGCACTCCCCCGTGCATGACGAACGTGAAGTTGTGATAATATTGATGGCAATGGTGGCACTTGATTTTGCTCTCTCTCTCTCTGAAGCGCGCAAGGTATAAAGGTCAAACAATTCTGCTAAAGGTGCCGCTTAATGAATTTTTATTACGTATCTTCTGGCAATAAAACTCACTCACTTCACTCTTCTTCACTCAGTCGATCCAAGTTGTCGCATTGCCGCATGTTTGAGTCGGGCAATAAAACTCAGATATCCTTAAAAGCGTAGCGACAGGGGAGGGGCTATGGGGAGGGGGTACCTAAAGAAATTTCCAGTCAGAATATTGAATTACATACACACCCTCCCAAAGGAAGTGCCATTTCTGCACCCGCCCTGAGAAACCATTACTGTTACCCTCAATTATGAAGACACCTGTGACGAAAAGACGATGGCCTTTATATATATATATATATGTTGTTATTACGGAGTTGACCCACATAATCGTGTAGAGACTGAAGCATATCACTCAACGCACGAGGTTTTGGTCCGAGCAGGGAGTCAAACCAGGGTTAACAGAATAGGGAATTGTTTTAATTGTTTTAATCATTCTTTGCAAATTAAGAAGCAAGTACAGATCAACTTGAGTTAAGTGTTTCATTTGCAATGTTATTTCTTACTTTTTATATTTCCATGTAAAGTTTTTGTTTTATATTCTGTTGATATTTAAGACCCAGTACATCTAGACCAATTTGTATGTCCTTTGTCTATGTTTCGTAATGATATACACTTTATCTGTGAATGAAAAGCAATTCAATTTTCAAAAAGGTCGAACTTGTGACCTTTTCCTTTTTGCAAATCAGAGAGGATCCTTTTCGGGAATGGTTTAAGGTGCTTTTCATAAATTGACCTTCTTATTAGCCTTGGCATTTGACCGATACGCAGATTTTCGGGTTAATTCTTAAGACGTATAAAACCTATATTAAGCGAGCCATACCGTCTTGGGAAATAAATATACAGGACAGAAACGTGAAGGATGCGGTTGTTTTATTCAATATGCAGAAAGAGAGGTTTTTTTTACCGCACCGTGTAAGATCATTTGCACGTTGCCTGTGCGGGATAACAGAGTCAATAATGATTTGGTGTCTTTTTACTGGAAGTTACATCCGCTCTGTGCGTTTTCTGTGAGGGATGGGAACACAATGATCGAGAAATTTGAACCATCTCACGGAATGTGGGTTGAAAGTGTCAACTTGTAACGAACTGATAACAGGAACGATTCGAAATGTTTTTGATTATTCCTGTAGTTTGGAAGCTTTATTCATATAACAATGGATTAGTTCAATTTGACTCGTATAATCAGTGTCTACAAACGACCTGGAATAAATCGACTTAATCTGGGTCAACTGTGCCCCAAATCTGAGGAATCTATAGTTCTCTCTGAAAGCTAGCCCCAGAATTCGTGCCAATTCGTGACCCGTAAGCTGTGTAAACTACATCTATATCTCTGTAAACTTGAACAGAATTGCATTGACCCAGAGACTCCTTGGAAGATGCTTTAGTAAAAAGATAGTCACTTGAAAATAATAAGATCAATATCCGATTAAAAAAATAGTTAATGGCCTGACAATTCGACCCTATAGCAAGGTCTTTCTCGAAAGCTAAAATCAGTTACAGATTACGAAAAGAATCTATAGATAATTCCAAGGGATAATTTTCTACAATAATGTATGTGTTTCTACATTATCAAAAGCAAATCAAAAACACTATAAGTTGTTGTACATGGTAGTTGATGCCCATAATTATTGTCAACCATATTAGTATAGGCTTACTACACGGTGCACAACTGTAATGGGGGAGGTTGTAAGATTGTTACGTCTTTAGCAGTAAATTCTGAGCTGTGAGTAAGCTGGGAGAAGGTTCAAGGTCTTGTTGCTAGAGATGGGTCTTTATGCTAGGAAAACCTGTTGTCTTTTTGCTGGGGAAACCCGTAATCTTGTGGCAGGGAAACCCGTTGTCTTTTTGCTAGGGAAACCCGTAATCTTGTTGCAGGGAAAACCCGTTGTCTTTTTGCTAGGGAAACCCGTAATCTTGTGGCAGGGAAACCCGTTGTCTTTTTGCTAGGGAAACCCGTAATCTTGTGGCAGGGAAAACCTGTTGTCTTTTTGCTAGGGAAACCCGTAATCTTGTGGCAGGGAAAACCTGTTGTCTTTTTGCTAGGGAAACCTGTGATCTTGTGGCAGGGAAAACCCGTTGTCTTTTTGCTAGGGAAACCTGTGATCTTGTTGCAGGGAAAACCTGTTGTCTTTTTGCTAGGGAAACCCGTAATCTTGTTGCAGGGAAAACCTGTTGTCTTTTTGCTAGGGAAAGCCGTAATCTTGTTGCAGGGAAAACCTGTTGTCTTTTTGCTAGGGAAACCCGTGATCTTGTGGCAGGGAAAACCTGTTGTCTTTTTGCTAGGGAAACCCGTGATCTTGTTGCAGGGAAAACCCGTTGTCTTTTTGCTAGGGAAACCCGTAATCTTGTTGCAGGGAAAACCTGTTGTCTTTTTGCTAGGGAAACCCGTAATCTTGTGGCAGGGAAAACCTGTTGTCTTTTTGCTAGGGAAACCCGTGATCTTGTTGCAGGGAAAACCCATTGTCTTTTTGCTAGGGAAACCCGTGATCTTGTTGCAGGGAAAACCTGTTGTCTTTTTGCTAGGGAAACCCGTAATCTTGTTGCAGGGAAAACCTGTTGTCTTTTTGCTAGGGAAACCCGTGATCTTGTGGCAGGGAAAACCCGTTGTCTTTTTGCTAGGGAAACCCGTGATCTTGTTGCAGGGAAAACCTGTTGTCTTTTTGCTAGGGAAACCCGTAATCTTGTTGCAGGGAAAACCTGTTGTCTTTTTGCTAGGGAAAGCCGTAATCTTGATGCAGGGAAAACCTCTTGTCTTATTGCTAGGGAAACCCGTAATCTTGTTGCAAGGAAACCCTGTTGTCTTTTTGCTAGGGAAACCCGTAATCTTGTTGCAGGGAAACCCGTTGTCTTTTTGCTAGGGAAACCCGTAATCTTGTGGCAGGGAAAACCCCGTTGTCTTTTTGCTAGGAAACCCGTAATCTTGTGGCAGGGAAAACCTGTTGTCTTTTTGCTAGGGAAACCCGTAATCTTGTGGCAGGGAAAACCCGTTGTCTTTTTGCTAGGGAAACCCGTGATCTTGTTGCAGGGAAAACCCGTTGTCTTTTTGCTAGGGAAACCCGTGATCTTGTGGCAGGGAAAACCTGTTGTCTTTTTGATAGGGAAACCCGTAATCTTGTTGCAGGGAAAACCTGTTGTCTTTTTGCTAGGGAAAGCCGTAATCTTGATGCAGGGAAAACCTCTTGTCTTATTGCTAGGGAAACCCGTAATCTTGTTGCAGGGAAACCCTGTTGTCTTTTTGCTGGGGAAACCCGTAATCTTGTGGCAGGGAAACCCGTTGTCTTTTTGCTAGGGAAACCCGTAATCTTGTTGCAGGGAAAACCCGTTGTCTTTTTGCTAGGGAAACCCGTAATCTTGTGGCAGGGAAACCCGTTGTCTTTTTGCTAGGGAAACCCGTAATCTTGTGGCAGGGAAAACCTGTTGTCTTTTTGCTAGGGAAACCCGTAATCTTGTGGCAGGGAAAACCTGTTGTCTTTTTGCTAGGGAAACCTGTGATCTTGTGGCAGGGAAAACCCGTTGTCTTTTTGCTAGGGAAACCTGTGATCTTGTTGCAGGGAAAACCTGTTGTCTTTTTGCTAGGGAAACCCGTAATCTTGTTGCAGGGAAAACCTGTTGTCTTTTTGCTAGGGAAAGCCGTAATCTTGTTGCAGGGAAAACCTGTTGTCTTTTTGCTAGGGAAACCGTGATCTTGTGGCAGGGAAAACCTGTTGTCTTTTTGCTAGGGAAACCCGTGATCTTGTTGCAGGGAAAACCCGTTGTCTTTTTGCTAGGGAAACCCGTAATCTTGTTGCAGGGAAAACCTGTTGTCTTTTTGCTAGGGAAACCCGTAATCTTGTGGCAGGGAAAACCTGTTGTCTTTTTGCTAGGGAAACCCGTGATCTTGTTGCAGGGAAAACCCATTGTCTTTTTGCTAGGGAAACCCGTGATCTTGTTGCAGGGAAAACCTGTTGTCTTTTTGCTAGGGAAACCCGTAATCTTGTTGCAGGGAAAACCTGTTGTCTTTTTGCTAGGGAAACCCGTGATCTTGTGGCAGGGAAAACCCGTTGTCTTTTTGCTAGGGAAACCCGTGATCTTGTTGCAGGGAAAACCTGTTGTCTTTTTGCTAGGGAAACCCGTAATCTTGTTGCAGGGAAAACCTGTTGTCTTTTTGCTAGGGAAAGCCGTAATCTTGATGCAGGGAAAACCTCTTGTCTTATTGCTAGGGAAACCCGTAATCTTGTTGCAAGGAAACCCTGTTGTCTTTTTGCTAGGGAAACCCGTAATCTTGTTGCAGGGAAACCGTTGTCTTTTTGCTAGGGAAACCCGTAATCTTGTGGCAGGGAAAACCCCGTTGTCTTTTTGCTAGGGAAACCCGTAATCTTGTGGCAGGGAAAACCTGTTGTCTTTTTGCTAGGGAAACCCGTAATCTTGTGGCAGGGAAAACCCGTTGTCTTTTTGCTAGGGAAACCCGTGATCTTGTTGCAGGGAAAACCCGTTGTCTTTTTGCTAGGGAAACCCGTGATCTTGTGGCAGGGAAAACCTGTTGTCTTTTTGATAGGGAAACCCGTAATCTTGTTGCAGGGAAAACCTGTTGTCTTTTTGCTAGGGAAAGCCGTAATCTTGATGCAGGGAAAACCTCTTGTCTTATTGCTAGGGAAACCCGTAATCTTGTTGCAGGGAAACCCTGTTGTCTTTTTGCTAGGGAAACCCGTAATCTTGTTGCAGGGAAACCCGTTGTCTTTTTGCTAGGGAAACCCGTAATCTTGTGGCAGGGAAAACCTGTTGTCTTTTTGCTAGGGAAACCCGTAATCTTGTGGCAGGGAAAACCTGTTGTCTTTTTGCTAGGGAAACCCGTGATCTTGTTGCAGGGAAAACCCGTTGTCTTTTTGCTAGGGAAACCCGTGATCTTGTTGCAGGGAAAACCTGTTGTCTTTTTGCTAGGGAAACCCGTAATCTTGTTGCAGGGAAAACCTGTTGTCTTTTTGCTGTGGAAACCCGTAATCTTGTTGCAGGGAAAACCTGTTGTCTTTTTGCTAGGGAAACCCGTAATCTTGTGGCAGGGAAAACCTGTTGTCTTTTTGCTAGGGAAACCCGTAATCTTGTGGCAGGGAAAACCTGTTGTCTTTTTGCTAGGGAAACCCGTGATCTTGTTGCAGGGAAAACCCGTTGTCTTTTTGCTAGGGAAACCCGTGATCTTGTGGCAGGGAAAACCTGTTGTCTTTTTGCTAGGGAAACCCGTGATCTTGTTGCAGGGAAAACCCATTGTCTTTTTGCTAGGGAAACCCGTAATCTTGTTGCAGGGAAAACCTGTTGTCTTTTTGCTAGGGAAAGCCGTAATCTTGATGCAGGGAAAACCTCTTGTCTTATTGCTAGGGAAACCCGTAATCTTGTTGCAGGGAAACCCTGTTGTCTTTTTGCTAGGGAAACCCGTAATCTTGTTGCAGGGAAAACCTGTTGTCTTTTTGCTAGGGAAACCCGTAATCTTGTTAACAGTGTTTTTATCAGCTTTAGTTGGAAACCCATTGTCGTGTGGCTAGGGATACTCGTGGTCGTTTTGCTTGGGAAACCGGTGGTCTTGTTGCCAGGGAAACCCATGTTGTTGTTTTTCCTTGATGGGGACACTTGTGGTCTTGTGCAGGGGAACTCATGGTCTTGTTGACAGGAATACCTGGGTATTTTTGTGCTTTAGGAAAACCCAGTTTTGTTTGTTTGTTTTTCTTTTGGGGAAACATGGAGTCGTTTTGCTATAGAGAAAGCAGTGCTCCCTTGTAATACCTTAATGTTGGCATATTTGAACAACCACAGCTGTAGTAACTTATACCACCATCGTGTACTTGTAAAGACAACCCTGAAAAACACTCTTGGGGGAATAGCTGCAATAAGGGGAAAAGGGAAGCCTCTTGACTACACCCAATCAGAAATACACAGGGCGACTCGCCTCCGCACAGTAAATCAAAAAGACTCATTTCGATGAGATGATGGCAAGGATTAGATTTAGCCTTTAACCGTATGTGTGTTGAATGCATTGTGAATTGACCGGTCACCGCCACTCCCCCTCGTTCCCCTCAGGGAAATCTCTCTTTGTGTTTTCTGACCTAGCGTTGCTGTTAAATATTAGTCTTAAAGTATTTTAATCTAGCGCAAGGAAGCGTGGAGCATGTTTGCAGCACGAGGGTTCGACACAACCCCAAATAACAGAATCTCATCGGAATCGATTTTTTTTAAAAGGTCGATACTTGCACGCCCATGCTCTGCCCACACAACAAACACCAAAATAAAGAGCGACCTTTTCGATTTTGTCTTCTTTTATTTGTATTATCGGTTGAATTTGCTGGTAAAAAACACAAGCCTTTTCATCTTTAAAAGAGATTAACCCTTTCGTCGAGAGTTGAAATTTTGCTTGAATCAATTGGATTCAACGAGGTACAAATCATAATTCTTAATAACATGAGTTGTGTAAAGTGCTATATTGATCAACGTGTCAGACAGTGTCCAAAAAACACCTCAATGACCTGTCTCTCTCTAAATAACCCTGGGGAACTTTAGTCGGGGCGAGTCTGACGACGGGGAGACTTTGACGAAGCGAGTCGGACGGGGGAGACTTTCTAAAGATGACAATGGTGAAGATATTGAGGGAGAGTCTGACGAGGGGAGACTTTCTTAAGACGACTATGGTGAAGACTTTGAGGGGGCGAGTATGACGAGGGGAGACTTTCTTGAGACGACTATGGTGAAGACTTTGACGGGGCGAGTCTGACGAGGGGAGACTTTCTTGAGACGACTATGGTGAAGACTTTGACGGGGCGAGTCTGACGAGGGGAGACTTTCTTAAGACGACTATGGTGAAGACTTTGAGGGGGCGAATCTGACGAGGGAGACTTTCTTAAGACGACTATGGTGAAGACTTTGACGGGGCGAGTCTGACGAGGGGAGACTTTCTAAAGACAACTATGGTGAGGACTTTGACGGGGCGAGTCTGACGAGGGGAGACTTTCTAAAGACAACTATGGTAAAGACTTTGACGGGGGCGAGTCTAACGAGGGGAAACTTTCTTAAGACGACTATGGCGAGGACTTTGACGGGGCGAGTCTGACAAGGGGGGCTTTCTTAAGACGACTATGGTGAAGACTTTGACGGGGCGAGTTTGACAAGGGGGGACTTTCTTAAGACGACTATGGTTAAGACTTTGACGGGGCGAGTCTGACGAGGGGGGACTTTCTTAAGACAACTATGGTGAGGACTTTGACGGGGCGAGTCTGACAAGGGGGGGGGGGGCTTTCTTAAGACGACTATGGTGAAGACTTTGACGGGGCGAGTCTGACGAGGGGGGACTTTCTAAAGACAACTATGGTGAAGACTTTGACGGGGCCAGTCTGACGAGGGGAGACTTTCTTAAGACAACTATGGTGAAGACTTTGACGGGGGGAGTCTGACGAGGGGGACTTTCTAAGACAACTATGGTGAAGACTTGACGGGGCCACGTTGACGAGGGGACTTTCTTAAGACAACTATGGTGAAGACTTTGACGGGGCGAGTCTGACGAGGGGAGGACTTTCTTAAGACGACTATGGTGAAGACTTTGACGGGGCGAGTCTGACGAGGGGGACTTTCTTAAGACACTATGGTGAAGACTTTGACGGGGCGAGTCTGACGAGGGGGACTTTCTTAAAGACAACTATGGTGAAGACTTTGACGGGGCGAGTCTGACGAGGGGGACTTTCTTAAAGACGACTATGGTGAAGACTTTGACGGGGCGAGTCTGACGAGGGGGACTTTCTTAAGACGACTATGGTGAAGACTTTGACGGGGCGAGTCTGACGAGGGGGACTTTCTTAAGACGACTATGGTGAGGACTTTGACGGGGCGAGTCTGACGAGGGGAGACTTTCTAAAGACAACTATGGTGAGGACTTTGACGGGGCGAGTCTGACGAGGGGAGACTTTCTAAAGACAACTATGGTGAGACTTTGACGGGGAGTCTGACGAGGGAGACTTTCTTAAGAGACTATGGTGAGACTTTGACGGGCGAGTCTGACGAGGGGAGACTTTCTAAAGACAACTATGGTGAGGACTTTGACGGGGCGAGTCTGAAAGAGGGGAGACTTTCTAAAGACAACTATGGTGAAGACTTTGACGGGGCGAGTCTGACGAGGGGGGACTTTCTTAAGACGACTATGGTGAAGACTTTGACGGGGCGAGTCTGACAGGGGGGACTTTCTTAAGACAACTATGGTGAGACTTTGACGGGGCGAGTCTGACGAGGGGGACTTTCTTAAGACAACTATGGTGAAGACTTTGACGGGGCGAGTCTGACAAGGGGGGACTTTCTTAAGACGACTATGGTGAAGACTTTGACGGGGCGAGTCTGACGAGGGGGGACTTTCTTAAGACGACTATGGTGAGGACTTTGACGGGGCGAGTCTGACGAGGGGAGACTTTCTAAAGAAAACTATGGTGAGGACTTTGACGGGGCGAGTCTGACGAGGGGAGACTTTCTAAAGACAACTATGGTGAGGACTTTGACGGGGCGAGTCTGACGAGGGGAGACTTTCTTAAGACGACTATGGTGAAGACTTTGACGGGGTGAGTCTGACGAGGGGGGACTTTCTTAAGAAAACTATGGTGAGGACTTTGACGGGGCGAGTCTAACGAGGGGAGACTTTCTAAAGACAACTATGGTGAGGACTTTGACGGGGCGAGTCTGACGAGGGGAGACTTTCTTAAGACGACTATGGTGAAGATTTTGACGGGGCGAGTCTGACGGAGGGGGGACTTTCTTAAGACAACTATGGTGAGGACTTTGACGGGGCGAGTCTGACGAGGGGGACTTTCTTAAGAAAACTATGGTGAGGACTTTGACGGGGCGAGTCTGACAAGGGGGGACTTTCTTAAGACGACTATGGTGAAGACTTTGACGGGCGAGTCTGACAAGGGGGAGACTTTCTAAAGACAACTATGGTGAGGACTTTGACGGGGGCGAGTCTAACGAGGGGAGACTTTCTAAAGACAACTATGGTGAGGACTTTGACGGGGCGAGTCTGACAAGGGGGGCTTTCTTAAGACGACTATGGTGAAGACTTTGACGGGGCGAGTCTGACAAGGGGGGACTTTCTTAAGACGACTATGGTGAAGACTTTGACGGGGCGAGTCTGACGAGGGGGACTTTCTAAAGACAACTATGGTGAGGACTTTGACGGGGCGAGTCTGACGAGGGGAGACTTTCTTAAGACAACTATGGTGAAGACTTTGACGAGGCGAGTCTGACGAGGGGGACTTTCTTGAGAGACTATGGTGAAGCCTTTGACGGGGCGAGTCTGACGAGGGGAGACTTTCTTAAGACAACTATGGGAAGACTTTGACGGGGCGAGTCTGACGAGGGTGGACTTTTTAAAGACGACTATGGTGAAGACTTTGACGGGGCGAGTCTGACGAGGGGGACTTTCTTAAGACAACTATGGTGAGGACTTTGACGGGGCGAGTCTGACGAGGGGAGACTTCTTAAGACACTATGGTGAAGACTTTGACGGGGCGAGTCTGACGAGGGGGGACTTTCTTGAGACGACTATGGTGAAGACTTTGACGGGGCGAGTCTGACGAGGGAGACTTTCTTAAGACAACTATGGGGAAGACTTTGACGGGGCGAGTCTGACGAGGGTGGACTTTTTAAAGACGACTATGGTGAGGACTTTGACGGGGCGAGTCTGACAAGGGGGCTTTCTTAAGACGACTATGGTGAAGACTTTGACGGGGCGAGTCTGACAAGGGGGGACTTTCTTAAGACGACTATGGTGAAGACTTTGACGGGGCGAGTCTGACGAGGGGGGACTTTCTAAAGACAACTATGGTGAGGACTTTGACGGGGCGAGTCTGACGAGGGGAGACTTTCTTAAGACAACTATGGTGAAGACTTTGACGGGGCGAGTCTGACGAGGGGGACTTTCTTGAGACGACTATCGTGAAGACTTTGACGGGGCGAGTCTGACGAGGGGAGACTTTCTTAAGACAACTATGGGGAAGACTTTGACGGGGCGAGTCTGACGAGGGTGGACTTTTAAAGACGAATATGGTGAAGACTTTGACGGGGCAAGTCTGACGAGGGGGACTTTCTTAAGACAACTATGGTGAGGACTTTGACGGGGCGAGTCTGACGAGGGGAGACTTTCTTAAGACAACTATGGTGAAGACTTTGACGGGCGAGTCTGACGAGGGGGGACTTTTTTGAGACGACTATGGTGAAGACTTTGACGGGGCGAGTCTGACGAGGGGGACTTTCTTAAGACGACTATGGTGTGGACTTTGACGGGGCCAGTCTGACGAGGGGAACTTTCTTAAGACAACTATGGGGAAGACTTTGACGGGGCGAGTCTGACGAGGGTGGACTTTTTAAAGACGACTATGGTGAGGACTTTGACGGGGCGAGTCTGACAAGGGGGGCTTTCTTAAGACGACTATGGTGAAGACTTTGACGGGGCGAGTCTGACAAGGGGGGACTTTCTTAAGACGACTATGGTGAAGACTTTGACGGGGCGAGTCTGACGAGGGGGGACTTTCTAAAGACAACTATGGTGAGGACTTTGACGGGGCGAGTCTGACGAGGGGAGACTTTCTTAAGACAACTATGGTGAAGACTTTGACGGGGCGAGTCTGACGAGGGGGGACTTTCTTGAGACGACTATCGTGAAGACTTTGACGGGGCGAGTCTGACGAGGGGAGACTTTCTTAAGACAACTATGGGAAGACTTTGACGGGGCGAGTCTGACGAGGGTGTACTTTCTAAAGACAACTATGGTGAAGACTTTGACGGGGCGAGTCTGACGAGGGGGGACTTTCTTGAGACGACTATGGTGAAGACTTTGACGGGGCGAGTCTGACGAGGGGAGACTTTCTTAAGACAACTATGGGGAAGACTTTGACGGGGCGAGTCTGACGAGGGTGGACTTTTTAAAGACGACTATGGTGAGGACTTTGACGGGGCGAGTCTGACAAGGGGGGCTTTCTTAAGACGACTATGGTGAAGACTTTGACGGGGCGAGTCTGACAAGGGGGGACTTTCTTAAGACGACTATGGTGAAGACTTTGACGGGGCGAGTCTGACGAGGGGGGACTTTCTTAAGACAACTATGGTGAGGACTTTGACGGGGCGAGTCTGACGAGGGCAGACTTTCTTAAGACAACTATGGTGAAGACTTTGACGGGGCGAGTCTGACGAGGGGGGACTTTCTTGAGACGACTATGGTGAAGACTTTGACGGGGCGAGTCTGACGAGGGGAGACTTTCTTAAGACAACTATGGGGAAGACTTTGACGGGGCGAGTCTGACGAGGGTGGACTTTTTAAAGACGACTATGGTGAAGACTTTGACGGGGCGAGTCTGACGAGGGGGGACTTTCTTAAGACAACTATGGTGAGGACTTTGACGGGGCGAGTCTGACGAGGGGAGACTTTCTTAAGACAACTATGGTGAAGACTTTGACGGGGCGAGTCTGACGAGGGGGGACTTTTTTGAGACGACTATGGTGAAGACTTTGACGGGGCGAGTCTGACGAGGGGGGACTTTCTAAAGACAACTATGGTGAAGACTTTGACGGGGCGAGTCTGACGAGGGGGGACTTTTTAAAGACGACTATGGTGAAGACTTTGACGGGGCGAGTCTGACGAGGGGGGACTTTCTTAAGACGACTATGGTGTGGACTTTGACGGGGCCAGTCTGACGAGGGGAGACTTTCTTAAGACGACTATGGTGAAGACTTTGACGGGGCGAGTCTGACGAGGGGAGACTTTCTAAAGACGACTATGGTGAAGACTTTGACGGGGGCGAGTCTGACGAGGGGAGACTTTCTAAAGACAACTATGGTGAAGACTTTGAGGGGGCGAGTCTGACGAGGGGAGACTTTCTTAAGACGACTATGGTGAAGACTTTGACGGGGCGAGTCTGACGAGGGGAGACTTTGTACAGATGAATCGATTCAGACAAGTTTTTGTTAAGCAACATACCATTATAGGAGCATTTAACTCAAAAATTCTTAAATACACAGGTACCTGTACTTTTGAGAAGCATGCCACGCATTTTGTGAAGCATCTATACGTCAGTTTCAAATCCAAAACGTTCAAAACGTTGTGTTGTTGTTTTTAGCTGAAATTCAGGTTGCCTAAATCAAGATTGAAATGCACAATCTGATTTAGTGCAGATGCTAGATTAGGCAAGCTCGGTTAAGTCGGTGCATGAACAGGCCAAGGTAAAAAGAAAGCTACCTCGGATCCACAAATATTCATAATAATCCAGACATGAGTAATTCTAGCTTATGTGAAAAAATGAGACGCCAAGCAAGAAAATTGTACAGGAAAAGCCAAACACAAGCATTTTAAATAAAAAAAAAGGTCTAAATCGGGTAGAAATCCGAAGGTTGTGTTTGAGAGGACCGATTACTAGTGTACGATGGTTGTGTTTGAGAGGACCGATTACTAGTGTACGATGGTTGTGTTTGAGAGGACCGATTACTAGTGTACGATGGTTGTGTTTGAGAGGACCGATTACTAGTGTACGATGGTTGTGTTTGAGAGGACCGATTACTAGTGTACGATGGTTGTGTTTGAGAGGACCGATTACTAGTGTACGAAGGTTGTGTTTGAGAGGACCGATTACTAGTGTACGATGGTTGTGTTTGAGAGGACCGATTACTAGTGTACGATGGTTGTGTTTGAGAGGACCGATTACTAGTGTACGATGGTTGTGTTTGAGAGGACCGATTACTAGTGTACGATGGTTGTGTTTGAGAGGACCGATTACTAGTGTACGATGGTTGTGTTTGAGAGGACCGATTACTAGTGTACGATGGTTGTGTTTGAGAGGACCGATTACTAGTGTACGAAGGTTGTGTTTGAGAGGACCGATTACTAGTGTACGATGGTTGTGTTTGAGAGGACCGATTACTAGTGTACGATGGTTGTGTTTGAGAGGACCGATTACTAGTGTACGATGGTTGTGTTTGAGAGGACCGATTACTAGTGTACGATGGTTGTGTTTGAGAGGACCGATTACTAGTGTACGATGGTTGTGTTTGAGAGGACCGATTACTAGTGTACGATGGTTGTGTTTGAGAGGACCGATTACTAGTGTACGATGGTTGTGTTTGAGAGGACCGATTACTAGTGTACGATGGTTGTGTTTGAGAGGACCGATTACTAGTGTACGATGGTTGTGTTTGAGAGGACCGATTACTAGTGTACGATGGTTGTGTTTGAGAGGACCGATTACTAGTGTACGATTAGTTCCAATATGATACAAATATGGCACCTATGATGAAAAACCCATGTCTGAAATGTCTTCTATTTACTGAAAGGCTTTTTCACGTCCACGACAACAAATTTAAGCCCATTTTGTTATAAAACTACCCGTCAGAGTTGATGACCAGGATTCCGGATCCCGTGGGGGGCTGACTCATTTCTTAGTCAGGTTGACCCCGAATGGGTTTAAAATCTGATATTGATTCGGATTTTGCGAATTTCGGGCCAGTTTGACAACGTTTCTAAGTCACACGGACCTAAAAATGGGTCTGGCCCCCTGCAAACCGACTTGTTTAGAAAGTTTCTTATTCAGCTATACCTTTACACTGCATTTGGAATTGTTGTCTTGTATTTTCTGGCAGGGATTCTCGATAGATGCATAATTGCATTAAATGATATAAGCATAAAAAAAACATGCAGGACTGTGCTTTCAAGAGAAATTAGGAATCAGAATGAAATGAAATGATTTGATGAGAAATATTTATTTATTCACAAGACATTGTTAACGAAAACTATCACACGATGGGTGCTTACTTTTATGGAGCTCTGGAACTCATCATTCATTGCCGTGATACTTGCTTTAAAAACGTTGCCTTTCAGAAAATTATATAGGATTGGAATTTCTTTTCATCTGTGTCTGTCTGATACTACGAATAGCTTCAGGCTGAAACATTGTTAAACGTGACTGGTGTTTGGAGTAAGCGTTTCAATAGTTCTATGGGTTGCTCTACCAGGGTGATGTACATAACACTATTCAGTTTCTCTGTGATATTTGAACAGTCAGTTTGTGTCTAGATCATAAAAACAGAGTCTTCAGGGAAATCGTTTGTTATTCCCCAGTCCGACTTGGACAATTGATTGTGTCTTACATTAATTGTAAACCTTTATGTCCAACCCATTGTGTCGAACAAACCATTTTGTCTTACCTATTATGTCCGACGAACCATTATGTCAGACCATTAGGTCCGACGATTAATTCTGTCCAACCCGTTATGTCCAACGGATCACATTCACTAATGTTATTCAGTTTATATTTACGCTGTACAAGTTACGGGTTGTTCGTGGAATCGCTATACTCTGTCAAATGCCATAGCTTGGAGAAGCCTCATTTTATGGTGATGGTAACAAGCTTATGGTTCCATTGTAATCGCTTTGCGTGTGTGTATGGAGGGGGGGGGTGGGTGAGCGTATCACATGAGGTTTGTTTATGCGGCCTAACAGCGGATCTCGAGCAAGATACTCTCGAGCGGATTACAAGCAAGATTCAGATCGGCTCTTTCAGTTAATCCCGCTTTGTCTTTGTCGTTTCTTACTGAGACGTTTTTGGCTTGAAACGAGTTTTCCTAGACATTGCGTTCGTTTTACTGTTTTACTGCTTTATGTGTACTAGTGTGGCATTCCCCCTCCCCCCTCCCTCAAGCCTCGCTTATTAACAGCGGTGGGTAGTCGAATCGGGTGGATAGTATTTAACATTTCATGGGTGGGTGGGGGGGGAGAGGGGAGGGCAATGATTCTGAACGAGGATACTTAGAGTTCAATCATTCGTCAAGCATTGAAAGCATGATTCATATATAGGTTGGTTTACGAGAGGGAAGAGGAGTTTGACTGGCAATTCAACGGGTTGGGCGTATCAAGGGCGCTCAGATTGTTTAAGAATACGTATTCACTCTAGTTAGCAACGGTTTTTTGCGAAACAAGAAGAAATACAGTAGAAACCTTTTATTTAAAGATTTACTGCATTTCGTGCATTTTAAACTTGGGATTTTTATCAGAGTTTCAAAAATTTGTCCGCGTTGTTTGCGTGATGTTGCTTCTTCAACTTTATCAGTTTATGGGTTTTTAATTATTACTATTTTAATTACTATTATTAGTTTTTTATTTATCTCGTAAAGTAAACTGCTTATACAGGAATCAATCTCACGGACATTGGCTTTTTAAAACAGGTTGGCATGTAAAGGTGTTATAGACATATTAACAAAATCGCGAACGTGGTCATCAGTAACCACACAACACGTGTTATTTCCAGTCTTTTTGTCAAATGAATATCGAAAACATCTCGAGGCAAACTAAGATTTTCAGTGGAATGTATTTGATAGATTGACATAGGCCTAATACTTGTTTTGATCTTTTCCAATACTTACGGGAGGGGGAATAACTTTTATTTATTTTTTGACCAAATAATAACAATAAATGAATTACAAGTAATAAGTAGTCGTATAAATTAAAACTGGTATTTTTTTCTTCACTGAATTGTTGGTGTACGTGAAATAAACAAGGATTTAATACTGATAAAGTGATCCTTCGGACATTGAGGGAAAAAAACGAAAAAACAGAAAGACGCACCCCAGAGAAAGTCTGAGAACATTAAAAACAACAACAACAAACAAACAAACAAACACACAAACACAATTGGCGACCGTAGTCACGTGACTCATAGCGGATATAAAATTTAAGCAAACCAAGCAAGCAACATGCAGTGTGCATGGAAAAGCATGGCTGCTTCCTTCCTTACGGCAGAAGCACTCGGGCGCAGCCATGCTTTTCTATGCACACTGTTCGACGCTTGCTTGGTACGTTTACATTTTATACCAACTATATGAGTCACGTGACTACGGTCGCCGTTTGTGTCCTTAATGATTTGTATACAAAGGGTCGGACATAGGTCTAATGGTTCAAATTTCTCGTAGGACATAATGGTCCATGTCCGACATAATGGTGCTTAACAATCGGTCAAAGTCTCTTGTTAAAGGAACATTACAGAATTGGTTTTTGCTAACAAAATAGTTGCTTGCAGTGTAAAGCACTTTATGTAATCCACCATATACATAAACTCACAAACCTGTAGAAGTTTGAGATCGATCGGCAACCTGAGTCACGAGAAAATAGTGAAAAACCGATTACACATTTTGCATGAAATCATAGATTCAACAAATGAATGAAACGCTCACTGAGCGATAAACTCCAATCGGAAAATTAGTTTATTCATTTCTCATCAAATATGGCATTTCGGACATAAATATTATAGGGATGTTTTCTACCAGCATCATTATTAGACCATGTAAGTTTTATGTAAATCTGTGATCAAAAAGTATATTTTACAAGTTGTTTTTCTTACCAATTCTGTAATGGTCCTTTAAAGACACTGGACACCTTTGGTAATTGTCAAAGACCAGTCTTCTCACTTGGTGTATCTCAACATATGCACAAAATAACGTACCTGTCAAAATTTGAACTCAATTGGTCGTCGAAGTTGCGAGATAATAATGGAAGAAAAAACACCCTTGTCTCACGAAGTTGTGTGCTTTCAGATGCTTGATTTCGAGACCTCACGCGTGAGGTCTCAAAATCAATTCACGTATTTTACTTCTTTCTCAAAAACTACGTTACTTCAGAGGGAGCCGTTTCTCACAATGTTTTATACTATCAACAGCTCTCCATTGCTCGTTACCAAGTAAGTTTTTATGCTAACAATTATTTTGAGTAATTACCAATAGTGTCCAGTGCTTTTAAATACTGGTGGCGAAATTCAGTTTTCTACAATAGGAAAATTGACACAAGTTAGTAAACAAAATTGAAAACATTCCTATAATGGTCTCCGGACTGAGATTTGAATGCCTTTTGGTGAAACAACACACCGATTGGGCACTTTTAAAGAAAAAGTATGCTTTTTAATTTATTTTGTGTAGACAACCGAAACGCTTAGGGAACCAGGCTTCACTGCCTCGGAAATCACAACGTCTTTTATGAAGGTAACATAGGTATCGCATATCAATCAATCAAGTGTTGGTCCGCCTTGGTTCTTATATGAAACACTTCGCTTGTCTAGAGAGAGTGAAAGAGAGAATGCGAGAGAGTTTCAGCTGCCAATGAAATGCCGCAAGGTGCAAGAGCACACGGGAGGTGTTGCGGCTGAGGGTATAGAGTTGGCGGGCTCTATATTGTGTCTGTTTGTTTGTTTAATATCTATTCCGCAGACAAAGGATAGCGCCCTGTGGAACTTCCGATGCTCGTCTTCGTCGGGTATCAACTTTAGAAAACTGTCGTTTATCATTATGCTGGGAGCGAGTTTGTAATCAGAATTAAGAGTGCTGGGTTATTGTATGGCCTTGGTGACGAGATTCGGAGGAGGTCTTTCACCTCGTTCTCAAGAGGATTGCCTCCGGTTCAACATGAAATCTTCTCAAAAAGAGACACAGTTTTTGTTTAAGGATACCCGTATCAAATTTCGCTCGCAGTGCTCGGAAGCATTAAATATACAGCAGTAGATAGCTACATAAGTGGAGGACAAATCGGAGTGGAATGTTCAATATTTCAGATGCGTTGTGATAAATTGCTCATACTTTGAATACCAAGCTTATTGGGAGGAAATTCTTATACGAAAGACTTCTCCCAACTGCATGATTACTTATTTAAGAGAACAAAAAAAATATATCTTCCCTCAACTAAAGGAGCCGTAATCAGAAATAAGGAATAAAATACACTTAAACAAAAACTGACGATTTATCTGACACTAATTCGTTATTAAGTTCACGTATTGGTGCACAATTATTTCGCTTACTGTTTATAATCTTGGCCACGAAAACATAATTGTGGAAGACATCTTTTTGGTGACAGTTTTTTTAAAACGTTTGAACATGTACTTCCCTGGACGACTCCTACTCAAGGTGTTTTTATTATCCAAACATTTGATATACAATATCAATATTAATATGCGCGTTAGAAACGCATGGCTGCAAAGAATTCGTCCGGGGAGAGAGAGTGACATTTCAACCCGAACCTTTGTATCTCATGAGGGGTTAAGCTTATCAGATGAAGAGGCGATAGAATGGAAAATCCGATTTTATCTGGATAGGTTCAACGAGAATCAAAAAAGTCGATCGTACCTCGGAGAGATCCTCCCCCCCCCCCGAGAAACTGGTTGCTCTGTTAGAGAAATACGCGGGCAAGTCTTCAACCAAATTATATATACCAAAATTCAACTTGCTTCCAACGTATAAGCTTTGTGATTCACATATCCTTCATAATTATATTTATGAGAAGCATCGTAATGATACAAAACAATACTTTTAGAAGAATCGTCGTGATGCTACAACACCTTTCAAAATAATCGTGTTAAAAATCATGCCGTATGGGAGATTTTTGGTGCTGGAAGTGTTCTTTACCTTACAGAAAATAATGACTGACTTTTGGGACTTTTAAAACAATTAATGCCTTATTGAAAAGCTTTGTACATCGAAATTCACATGCATATACTTACAACGTAAAATGAACAATAATGTCATTCTACACTCACATTGCATGATATGTTTCGATGATAAAAAGAATGTACTTTTCCTATCCCAAGGCTGTATTTTCCCTTTAAGATGTTAATTCACACATTCTTTCACAACACGTTCCCACTTTAATTCTACCAGACATGATCGACCCCGAAGGCTGAAAAACAATTACTTTATATTAATGAGGAGAAGGACCTTACTTCTTTTTTTCCAGCTCCTTCAAGACATTTCAGAAACTCCAGGATTAATTTGAGCTGTGTGAACAACCCATAGTATGAGCAATATGAAGACTGGGATGAAGTAAAGCGATAACTCTGAGGTCTAAGGCCATTTTTTATATTGCTGTTTAGTAAAATGACAAACAGTCATTCTGGGTTCGTGATTATACAGCAAGCCTGGCAATACCGGCATGGACTCCAACCAGCTTCAAAGTTGTCAATTTGTGTTATTATATTAAACACTTCTGTAGAAAAAGGTGTCAATATCTCCCCTTTTTGTAAATTGAATTTATTTACCTTTCAACTAGCTTTGAAATAAAGTTGATCAGTTTAATACGGCTCAGAAGTCTGTTTAAAACAATACTTATTGATGATTTCTTGTAAAACAATTTTTGCATTGAATTATTCCGACTTCAACTATTAATTATTTTTGATAATTAAACATTCGAAAATGAACCTTTGCTATAAATGTGGATGGTTTTCCTTTAACTTGTACCTGGTTAAACAAATGTTATATGTATGTATATCGTGTTTTTTGTTTTTGCATTGATACCGACAGCTATCAATTTTAGACGGTCAGATCTGCAGACATCGTCCGATCTTGGAAATTTTCTATAGCCTTTCAATGAAAATGAATTTCAATAATATTTAAGTACGCATGCTCAGATATTGTCATTATAGTCAATTATTAGGTCACATTCTTCGAGTGACTGGAGGGTTTTACGGGTGTATATAGCGCTAAGCTTAGAAAGTGGCTGGGTGGTCGTTATAAAGAAAATGCATCTCAGTATTTCCTTTTTATGTGGCAAACTTATTTACAGTGAGTAATAATGATAATTAATAACAGGCATTTATAGAGTGCCTTTTGCCAAAGGGTTCAAAGTGTTGTGAGCAAAACAACAGAAATCAAGACAAATGGGCTTTTAATAGTCCCTTATTCTGTTCAAGAGATGAGGCATTCCGGGTGGAGAGAGGTATAATTATAGAGTTCCGGGACCCACAACAGGAAAAGCACGGTCCCCTGTCATCCTGGTAGTGCGAGGGATAACCAAATGGACTCCGAGCCGAGACCAAGTCGTTTTGGTTGGCTGAGGACGAGATCATCAGAAATGCAAAATGGAAACTTGTTGCTCATGGTTTTGTAAATGTTGAGTATTGTCTTGAAGATGATCCTTTCATTGATTGGGAGCCAGTGAAGTTCAGCAAGTACAGATGTGGCATGAGTATCTGAGTCTAAGGGCGGTCAAAGGTGCACTCAGTATTAACAAGAAACGTGATCCCTAACTGGGGTTGATTGATACAAATGCATCTGTGGGTGTGTTATATTTCCATGGAGGGTGTTGTTTTACTGCAACATTCCACATTTCATGCAAAAAATTAATTACTTAGGCCCAATGAATAAATTAAAAACTAATAACAAAATAAATAAATAAACGTGCTTAACATTGATTGAGGAGGGAAGCTTTGCAACAGCAAATCCAGCTTTTGAATTGAAGCGTTTATCATGTGTCCTTCAAGCATTACAGTAACTTGCTGGTAACGTGGACAAACTTTCCAGACTGCACTTAATAAGTTAGGCTTAGGCGTGCAACTTTAACTTTTAATTTAATTGATCAGTATATTCAACCGCAAAAAAAGTTATTTAGTGGCCTGACGTTTCGACCCTAGCAAAGTCTTTCTCGAAGGCTAAAAAAAAAAAAAAAAAAAAAAAAAAAAAAGCCTTCGAGAAAGACTCTGCTAGGGTCGAAACGTCAGGCCACTAACTAATTTTTTGCATTTATACTACAGGTCCTTTTCTCATTATATTCAACTGTAACAGAAGTACAAACAAATATTGTTTTACCTGGAATGTTGATACACAAGAAGTTAACTGTGAAAAGGGCATTCAAATCTGACGGTGGGTGGACTCTTCAAATACCGGTAAATCCTTGGCCTGAGAATCTCACAAGGAGGTCTATGGAGTATCCAGTGGAATTGGAAGGTTAGCCTTCACGGCCTAGACCCAAATCAATTTCACGCACATGAACAACTCCACTCCAGGCTGCCTCTACATATCCATAGAAGAAGCAACGGGGACTTGTCGTGTCCTTGTTGCCTTCTTAATAGTTAGCCAATGTATCGGCACTCGAATTGCACTATCTCCCTACAGTGTGAACGGCACACTGGTGCATTTAGAAATGCTACGTTGACCGGTTGTTCATCATCATCATCATCTTGCACCAGCCGAAGAAGAGGCGACCAGTAACGTTCGACTTGAATTAACGGCGCGTGCGATTCAGCTGCGATGAAGGGCCTACATGTAGAATGAACGACCTACAGAGGGCGCATCCTACCCTGTTGACTTTGCAAAAAGGGGTTAGTATTTTGATCAAGAACAGTATAGTTTGCCTGTAACGAAAACAAAGTCGTAAGTGTGTGTGTAGGTTTTTTTTTCTCGTCAGCAGGAAGGATTATTCCCTTTTTTCATCTGATGTCATTCGCATTTTTTTCTTTCCAGCAAAATTACTCTTTTATGATATCTCACTTGTTATTGTTTAGATTTGCAACAATAAATAAGCATTTGAAACCAAGGTGCCAATTTTTACGGGATAAAATATATTTCACGGCGTTGAAATCAAATGTTTTTGTTCCACTTTTCATGGGATTGCCGGACAAGACTGTATAATGATAGTCACTTGATTTTGAAAAACGCCGGATAGTTCTTTTACCCACGATGCTTTTTAACAATTATGCATGAAACCAGATAATAATACGCTTTCCGCGCTGGCTATGTACAGGGATTTAAAAGACCTGTAATCCTACCCTTTCCAAATAAAACATCACTTTTTATGCCCAGGTAAACTGTTATTTATGTATTTTGTTTCCTTCTCATTATCAATAATCTGATATAAATGATTAATATGTTAATATGTGCCACCACTTTCGTGCAATCAGGAGCCATTCAACCATTCGACGTTGTTTTTCATTCGACGTAATAATTATTTCATGTTGTCTTGGATGCTTAAAATGTCGTAACACCACCCCCAAAAAAAACAACAACAACAACAACAACAACAACAACAACAACAACAACAACAACAACAACAACAACAACAACAACAACAACAACAACAACAACAACAACAACAACAACAACAACAACAACAACAACAACAACAACAACAACAACACCACACACACACACACACATCCTTACGGATCCGGTTTGTGGGGTACTGCTATTGTTGTTCTATTATTCCCTTTTCTGAAGAATTCCCTTGTGGGGCCCAATTGTTCCTATTGAAATGACCTTGTGGGGTCCATTGTTCCATTGTTGTCAGGACCCCACATATGCCCTTCTGTGTGTCCACACACACACACACACACACATCCTTACGGATCCGGTTTGTGGGGTACTGCTATTGTTGTTCTATTATTCCCTTTTCTGAAGAATTCCCTTGTGGGGCCCAATTGTTCCTATTGAAATGACCTTGTGGGGTCCATTGTTCCATTGTTGTCAGGACCCCACATATGCCCTTCTGTGTGTACACACACACACACACACACACACACACACACACACACACTGAAAGTGGCTTTGAACGAAATCCCTATACAGGCTTTGGATTCCCGGACCGAAGCCCTGTGTATGGATTGTGTTTTCAATCCCTATAGCTTATTGTGTTCCTACTTGGGGTTATCTTCCCATATAGGCCTAGCCTTCGTACGTCAAAAACTGAAGTTTTTTTTTGTCTTCTAAAATAAAGTTTATGTTTCCCTTGGGATGCTTTGCCAACTACATAGGCCTTATTCAGATTCAGATTCTCGTGCGTATTGGAACATTGGAACCCGTTAATTTAATTACAATTTTAAAGTGTGAGAGTTTGTTTCCTTCACTCGTTAGAGCAATGTCATCTCAGCGCTTGCGTCAAGTGCTCCATCTGAAATTGCGCACTCCGTTAGTTTCCTACACTGTTAATTGTCTGACTGCTAATAAGTGCATGGTGTGTTGATTCTTGATGTTGAGGCCCGTGACTTTCAGGTCATTGTTGATTCTTTTGAGCCATGTTGTGCTTTGACCGCCTATTGGCAGCTTGTTTTGGCGGATACCTTCCATAAGCGCAATTACTTGGCTGCTGTTTCATTGGGCAGTCTCTGAGGAGGAGATCTCAGGCGTCTTTTGGTGATTATGACACTCCAAGGTTTCTCGTTGGTATGTTTGACACATGTTGGGGCAACTGAAAACCGAGGATTGAACGCAGCATCCTCCAGTAAAAGGCGGTTATTTTCTGTTCCGGTGCTAGTTAGTGTCCATAATTCACCGTTGTATAGAAATATGGACGAATGCGCGGAATGTTTTCATTCTCGTTGCATAGGAGATCAACTTATTGAAAACAATCCGAAATTTGTTGAAGGAAAGTGCCGCTATGTGTTTGTACGTCAGTACTTTCGCAATGTAGATTGTGAGGAGAGCTGTCTGAGTCCCATTCTCTTCACAATCTACCTTGCGAAAGCACTGTACACACAATTAGCGACCACCTAACCATGGAGGACTCCTTGTGAGGTAGGCCTACGCCAATGTTGGTTTTGAAAGGCTTACCTATAGACTAAGTCGTCCCCATCACTCTTAAACTTAGGCCTGAGTATATGATCGCCAAAAGCCTGAAGTCTTGCTTCAGCATCTCTTCAAAAAGGATACTCTTCACGGAGTCGAGTGTGATATTTCAAGTAGCAGAAGGTGATGTTTGAAGCTATCAGATGCAATGGTCTTTTCTGCTGTGCGTCGGTTGATATGCTGCTGCCAGGGAAGTCTCATGGTCAATTAGTCTGTCAGCGATTCTCCTCGTCATATTATGGCCAATATTTTGCGGATTATTGTCAGTAAGACAATTGGTCTTATGTTCTCTGTGGGTCTCTTTGCGGGTTTGCCTGGCTTGGGCAGGGGCTGGGAATGCCTTTTTCGATGTCATTTAGAGCAATGTGCGTACGGACGTGGGACCGAACTGTGGACCCAAAAGTAAGTGCTCGAATAATGCGCGAGACTTGCACGGACTACAGGGGGCGCTCGCCTTGATAACCATTGACATGATTGTCTCTGTGTGTTCCAATCCACACATTGCACTGTGGGTTGGGGGATCACAGGACCGCGTATTTAGGTATAACTGCAACACGCAATATCACAGCTGATAACAAACAACAGCATCAGTTTTGACAGATAAAACGTGCCTGATGTAGAACTTGTATTGGGTTGTTGAGGATCGCTATAAAGTAGGTAAGTATTTAGCAACCTGTCATTCTTCTTCTTTGTGGCCTTACTTCACAGTTTCTTATTATGTTCAACAACTAAAAATAGCAATAGTCTCACTCAGAGTCGGATGTATGATTATGAACAACGAACAACGAACGTGTTTAGCTGTTGTTAACGTTATGTTATTGTTAGTGTTTTAAATGATTACTTGAGTATTGAGCAGACCAAAGACTATCTCTTTGTTTCAATGCCGTGGACTCTGATGGAGCACCAAGGACTTGGCCTTGGCCATTTGCTGATAGGATACAAACAAAGTGTTTCGATCCTACAAAAAGGATCATGTCTTGATCAAGTGTGGAAAGAAGCATAGATAGAACAACATAAATTATTGAGTTTGTCATCATTTTTATGATTTAGGACATCAGCAGTTAATCGATCATGGTTGGTGTTATTTTTGTACATTTAAAAAAAACTGGACTCCCTAATTTCATAATCATAGAAGTTAAACCAATGTTTGTACAAGAGAGATTGGCTGTTGTATTGCAAGCTTTTCGTTTCAATACTTCTGGAGCTTTGTTAAGTTTTTTTGTCAGGAAGATCAGCTAAACAAACATCAAACAAAAACATCAAACAAAAACATCAAATTGTGTGAAAAACAAATACGTAACAGTTCAACATGTTCAATTTATTGCATGCGAGCCCAAAGAACCTACATCCTTGTACACTTTCATACGATGTGGGAGCTTAAGAAAACACCCAAATGGAAAGTTTTTCTTTATGATGAAAACATTTTTCAAAAATTTTACAGAAAGTGTAGATTGATTGGAATACAATCCCTTGTTCTTTGTCATATTTTGTCTTGTTTGTCACAGGTTGTTTTTCAGTGTACATTTCCCATTTTGTTATAACCTTGTTTTCTCCCCCAGAGTATTTCTGACTTGTGTTTATGTACATTTAACTCCATAGTTTTTATCCACAGCTGTCTTTCATGTTTGTTTTTCTCTTTGACCATGTCTAACCAGAGATGTGTTCGCTTGTTTCAGGAACTTAGGAAACTTAAAGAGAAAGCACTGCGTTATTCGTATCATCGAGATAATTACAGGTTCTACACACTAACCCGTTTCATTCCCACAGGTTTACAGGTGAATTTTGACCCAGCCCTTGGGTCTCTGTCCACCCCACTTCGCAGACAGTGGAACCACACACTCCATAGCACTTCGCTTAGACTCATCCGTATTCTAACAGAACACTGTGAACTTTGTCTCAACAGCTTTAACCAAGATATATCTTGTCTTGAAGCAGAACTTAGATCCAGCTGCTCACTTGCCTGTTTTGAGCAATTCACCAGTGAGATCGGTGCTGGTTTAACTAAACTTGAATCTGTTCTAATTTCTAGGAGAAATGGCAAGATTGGCCGCCTTCTGTCGAAACAGAAACATTACAGACAGAGACGATTCAAGCGCAACACAGCCCCTGAGGCTGAGCAGTCAGTCCCTCAATCCACAGTCATTAATCTCTCATCATCTACCCTTTCAGATGCAGAACACAGCCTGCTCTCCAAGGGACTCAACTTCTGCCCCACTCCCCCACAGTGAATCAGGTTGAGCTCAGTCAGGACCTCACTGACTACTACCGCAGAATTCGCCTCCGTGAATTCTTCCTTGACTCACCACCTATGGATCCTGAGCCATTTTACTGCAAGAGTAAATGGGTACCACCCAAGAACCGTGTGCCATCCCTTGAGACTTACATACAGGTTGTTAGTTCACAAATTAATCCCAGTGATCATTCCACCCACAGGACTCATGACAACCTCCCTAGAGAAGAACGTGAGGCCCTTAAGACTCTACGAGCAAGGAAGGACATCATCGTCAAGCCAGCTGACAAGGGCTCTGCTGTTGTTGTCATGGGTCGTCAGCAATACATCGATGAAGCCATGAGACAGCTCAACAACCAAACTAACTATAAACCCCTTGACATCGATCCAACAGGCACATTTTCAAAGGAGATTCAACAAACACTGGATGAGATGCATGACCGTGACCACCTCTCAAAGAAAGCTCACAAGTTTCTCTCCCCGGTAGACTGTAGAACAGCAAGATTTTACCTTCTTCCCAAGGTACACAAGCCAGAAAACCCAGGGAGACCCATCATATCTGGCAATGGTTCCCCCACTGAGAATATATCTCTTTTTGTTGACAGTTTTCTCAAGCCGCTTATGCCACAGGTTCCATCATATATTCATGACACTCCAGATTTTCTTCGTAAAATCTCAGGTATTCAGAAGCAGGTCCCCAACACAGCTATCATCGGTACTTTTGATGTGTCCTCTTTGTACACCAACATCCCCCAAGATGAAGGGATTGCTGCCTGCTCCTCAGCCCTGTCTAAGAGTGGTCACGTGTCACCGCCAATTTCTGACATTGTATCCCTCATGCAACATGTTCTAACAAAAAACAACTTTTCGTTCTTAGGTAAGAATTTCCTACAGGTACATGGCACTGCAATGGGTACACGTATGGCACCTTCAATGGCCTGCCTTTTCATGAGTCAACTTGAACAGCGCATGTTGTCGTCGGCCCCTTGCCGCCCCTGGGTCTGGTGGCGCTATATTGATGACATCTTTTTCATCTGGACTAGTGATGAAGCAAGCCTCATATCATTCATTAACCACATTAATTCCTTCCACAGGACCATCAAATTCACGAATGAATACTCGACCAAGGACACCCATTTTCTGGATGTCAAAGTTATAAAGACGGAAGACGGCTTAACCACAGATCTCTTTGTTAAACCCACAGATAAACATCAATACCTCCACTCCACCAGCTGTCACCCCCGACACTGCAAAACCAGCATAGCCTACAGTCAGGCCCTCAGACTCCGTCGAATCTGTTCTAATGATTCTGATTTTTTCCACCACTCGCAGTTACTTAAGAAACACCTTGTTTCCAGGGGTCATAGCTCCCTAGCAGTCCATCGAGCGATTCAGAAAGTCAAGGCTCGTTCTAGGGAGTCTGTACTCTCCAAAGGACCCAAGCAACAACGGAGTTCCAAGGGGAAAGTTCCTTTTGTTGTCACTTTTCACCCCTCACTTCCTCCCATTCGTAAAATAACCAGTTCCAACCATCATATCCTTCACACATCAGATCGGCTTCAGCGTGCTGTACAGGAAGAACCCATAGTTGCCTTCCGACGCCCACCCAGTCTCAGGGATCTCATCGTCCGGGCAGAAGTCCCACCCATTAATGATGATGTTAATCCCCCTTTGCCACAGGGTACTTTTAGGTGTTCCAACACATCAAAATGCATCGTTTGTAGACAACACATCAGGGAATCTGACTCCTTTACCAGCCATACAGGTGGTACCACCCATAAGACAAGGGGTCATGTCACCTGCACCACAACTAATCTAATCTATCTAATATCTTGCAGAGTTTGTGGTGTTCAATACATAGGTGAAACAAGAACTACAATGAAGAGGCGTTTCTACGGCCACAGATCAACAGTCAACACCCACAAGCTGGATACACCTGTAGGACACCACTTCAATCTTCCTAACCACTCCATTTTTGACATGAATTTACAGGGCATTGAGGCACTAGGTAACTCCAGAGAGACTGTTCGTCTGAGTAGGGAGAAATTGTGGATAAGGCGCATAAAGACCATTCAACCCCATGGTTTGAACATCCAAGAAGGAAATGACTAATAACCCTTTGTCTTTGCCCTCTCCCTTTTCCCCCACAGATATCCATATTTTTAGTCTGCCCTATTAACTAATTATTTACTTTTCTTCCAACCTTCCATTTTGTCCTTTGTGTTTCCAACTTCTTTGTGGTCTAGCCATCCCCTTCCCTCCAACCCCCCCCCTTTGTCTTCATAATCCCTGCTTACCCCCTGCTTTTTCTGAATGCTTCTTGCTTTTCTCTCTCCACTCTCTCTATTCATGTTTTTCCACTTGACTGCTTTTGTCCCCCTTGTATGCATGTATGTGTGTTGTCTTGTCATTTAGCCTTCGAGAAAGACTCTGCTAGGGTCGAAACGTCAGGCCACTAACTAATTTTTTGCATTTATACTACAGGTCCTTTTGGTTGGTAAGCAGTTTGCAACAGCTAATTCTAATTTCTGATTGGAATACAAACTGTACTAGATGCATTTTGCATCTCTAGAGGCTAGTTTTAGTTTTGATGTTATGATACAAGTTGCAACCATTGCAAATACGGATTGTTTCATTGGTTTTTTTAATGCTTTGTTTCACCAGGAAATGTATTTGGAGCGACGGCATTGAACGGCAGTGAACGAGTGAGATAAATAATGAGTTTCAAGTCCACTGTGAGTGCTGCAAATCTCTCAACTTCTCATCGGAGGTCTGTTCCTTATGATCATGTGTCTCTAGACTCCATGCTGCAAAGTTCTAGCAGTGGGTACCATCAGCAGAGTCATGAGGAAAATGAGGGCGTGGGATTTGCAGTTAGTTACCACAGCAGGGAGGATTTAGGAATGCTGGACGAGTCCAGTGGGTGAGTTCATTTTCAAGTATTCAAAATTCTCTCTCAAACAAAGGTCATAAAGGTGAATTTATTGTCTGAGCTGTGAACTTTACTATACTTCAGGAACATTTATTTTGTTGACAGAACTATGTTCCCAGGCAGTTAAGAATGCATGGCCCTATTTTTAACCAAAATCTTATTTTTCAAAATAATTTTTGTTCTTTGAACAATTTTTGAGAGATGATCATGCTGTTTCATAATGAAAAACGTACAATGCATGAGATGCATACTAGCAAAATTGTATCATGGCTGATTGATATGAGATAATGTCGGGATCCATGACAATAATTCATTCGTACACATTTAAAGGGACATTACAGAATTGGTTTTGCTAACAAAACAATTGCTGACAGTGTAACCACTTTATGTAATCCACCACATAGGCCTACATAAACTGACAAACCTGTAGAAGTTTGAGATCGATCGGCCATCTGGGTCACAAGAAAATAGTGAAAAACCGATTACACATTTGCATGAAATCGTATAGAATCATCAAATGAATAAAACGCTCACTGAGCGATAAACTCCAATCGGAAAATTAGTTTATTCATTTCTCATCAAATATGGCATTTCAGACAGAAATATTTCAAGGGATGTTTTCTACTATCATCATTAGACCGTGTAAGTTTTATGTAAATCTGTGATCAAAAGTATATTTTTACAAGTTTTGTTCTTACCAATTCTGTAATGTTCCTTCAAACTCAAAGGTTTACAATGGATTGACAAAAGTGACAATGCACAAAAAGCAAAGAGATAGGCCTAAGCAAAAAGTTTCGTAAAGAACATATTTTGTGGTATGATGATGCTTGAAATGTATGCCAAGGCGTGCATTATAGAGCGATCAGGTATGTGATTATTTGCACTGGTGGGGAAGCTTTTAGGCATGCATTGAGATATATTGCTATTTTTGGAACATTCATGAACAACATTTGTAAAACAAAACACCACATCGAACTTGTTCATTTTCTGCTGTAAATATAATTTTGTTTTTCACAACCCTTTGAAAATCCACTTTAAATTTAGTGCTATTTGAACTCGTCGGACAAGGTTAAGTGATTTTGTAGGAGTGTGATTGTACCTGCAGTTCTTAGAAATGGTGCTCTTAATGTTTCATGATTGATAAGAATCACAAAAATTAAATTTTATTTAAACTTCACTGCATCCAGGGCTCGTAAAGAAAATCTCACATACTACAGTACTACGTACATGTAGACCATAAGTCTTGTAGCTCAAAACTGTCACTGGACCAGCAATAGATGTTATTCATAAAACCCACAGTTTAGTTTAAGGCAGTCCTATTGGATGAAAGGCGGTCACATGACCATGTAAGACTGTTTTTAAATGGCTGGTGACGATGTAACTGGAGCTGTGAGCGCACGCTCAGCCCTCATAGCCATACGCGTGTTGGCGCACTAGCATACGTACATTCAATACATAGCAAATTGTAAAGTTTAATAGCATGCGCGTGTATGCACAACCATTGAACGTGACATACAATTTTTCCCTTCCGAAGCGGGTCTGAGGCTTGGTCTTTAATTGACAGCTATGACCCTGCCGGTTTTAGATACCTAGTGGCTGTTTGTAGACCTCGTCGCCTACCTTTTTTGCTGGTAGCTGATTTAGAGTACATGTGTCACTAGAAGTACATGTGGAAAATCTTATTTTTATTACAAATTCATGCAGTACAATGGACTATACCCATAGCAACCAATGTACTTGACCAGTAGCAACCAATGTATACACAGGCATAGCAACCAGTGTACTACATGTACATGTATGTATGCATAGTAATGGCAGCTTAGAACTTGGTACCCATGTACATGTATGTTAATGTATTGTATGAGCCTTTACTTGTGCTATGATTAAAACAATGACTCCCTTGGTGATTCCTGTTTTCACAAAGCATTCTTTCCTCAGATTTGCCTCAAGAAAATCCCCTCAGCAGGGCTCGAATTTGGGTGCAGATTTTGTACAATGTACATGTAGCTCAAAATTTTCACTGGACTAGAATATTTGTTACAAGAGCAGACCAAAACCAAAATGAGAAAAACACTTTCTACACAGTGTAACACAAACTGTTTTGTTTGTAAGCTCTATAAAGCTAAGAGAAGATTCAATCTCAATTGTCTTTAATTGAAAGATATTTTCAGACTTAACATTTGAACTTAATTGTTTTTTGTCCAAGATATTACAGAGTGAGGTACGGTATTGTTATTATTTAATTGAAAAACACAAGACTGCCGGACTTGTCCGGTCATCATGAGTTTACTGGCCCGATGCGTGTACAATGTAAATCACTGGCCTTGGGCCTGCGCTTCAGTGTAAAATTTTGAGCCCTTCTCCAGAAAAATGGCACATAGGGAGATCTAATTGTATACCAGACATCACATAGTAAAACATTTCTGCCTTAATTTCTGAACTTTTAGGAGGAGGTTTGGAAATTAAAAAGCTTTAAAAAATGTATGTGTACTTTTGTACATGTCTTCAAAAGTAGGGCCTATGCACCTGTGTGTTTTTAGTATGGCTTGTTTGGTTGTGAGGTTACTAGCCTAGTGCTATTAGGGCAGTTCCACAGAAATGTAAACCTCATTGCCAAAATATAAAAAAATTGCATAATTGTGACAAACTGATGTATATCAATTAGAAGCTTATTATGTGAACTTTATTGAAATAAAATTTGGAACTAAAGATATTAAGCAGTCTGTTTTTTCTAACTGAACAAAATACTTAAACAATAGTGAAATTAGATAAAAATTTATGTCTCGGAAAATTGTTCCAAGTTTTTATCCTGATAAAATGGTGTTTGTTTTGGTTTTGTAGTTTTTTGGTCCAGTTGGGTATTTCGAGCCTTAGTACCAATTGTAATCTGAAATCTTTAATGTGCGAGAAAATGGTCCCAGTTACTTGGCTGTTACATGTATCAGGTAATTATTTAAAAAATCTTCTCACAAAGTGAGCTACATGTATGTAAAAAATATATCATTAGGGCCTAGGCCTACAGGTTGATTACATGGTGGATCAATGTGTTCATTGGATTGGAATGACTAAAAATATTGTTTGTATTAAAATCACACTTAATTCATTGTTTCAATTAAAAAAATAAAAAATAAATAAAAAATGCCATTGCAGTATTCAAATTCAGTGCAAACTACAGATATGCCTCTTGTGTACGTAAACTTACATCAAAATATATACTACTGGGACAAAACATTCTATTACATAAAACATTTGCCACAAATCACAAATCAGAAAATCACAAATCAAGACCAAAACAGAGACTAGACAGATTGATGATGTAAAAACCATTTGTGTGTAGTGTGGGTTTAATACACTACAATAAAACACCATGCCAATCATCCAGTGCAGTAGTATAAAAACTGTCACTGAACATCCAGGGGAAATGTAAAGAGTTTTGTGCTGACTGCATTCCCAACAGACCATGAGACTAGGGTGGTGGAAGCTGGCTTTACAAAAGCTTCCTTTTCACTTTCATTGGAGCAGAAAATAGAAAGGGGACCCTGTAGATTGTCCAGTGAATAACCTATTCAGGTCAGTGTGAAGATTCCTGCATGGACTGCATGTGTTTTACGGTAAGTAGGTCTGGAAACTTTGCTTGGTGGAAATACAATCAAGTGAGGTTTTGGGAGACACCAACTATAACTATGGGACCGAAAACTCTCGCTGTGCAGAGCTGGATGTAGTCAACTCACTGCATGTGTGTGTTTTGATGCATAGTGTGTACAGTAAAGAACTGTGTATTCTACATGTAAGGGACTGTGTGTGCTGGATAGATTTTTAGAGATTATCTTTTGTTTCTTTGGGTACGTGTTTTTAAAACTCTTCATCATCACTATGCAGCCTAATACATGTACACAGGTAAGGGATGTGTGCTTTTTGTTAGTTGCTTATAAATCTGGTACAGATGTTTTCATGTGAAGGGCTGGGCAAGGCACGATCATGTTTACTGTTTCACATGTTTCACAGCTTTTGTAAAACTAGTCACCTAAGTACTTGTAGTGTGTACTTTATGTAGATCTGCAGTTGGTTTAGGCCAAGTTAAAAAATACACCATTTTGAATGTCCTGGTTTTTCTTCTTTAAAAAGAGCAGGACCATTTTTATTTTATTTCTATTTATTTTTTCCAGGAGGAAAGAGTCAAACTAAAAATGTGCTTGCTGTGTAGAGCTTAGAAGTCAAAAATATGGGTAAATTAAATCATCAAAAGAATGGTGCAAAGATGAAGCAAACATAATGTATTAACATTTAGTCTTTTGGGAGACAAACAAATAAAGAGAAATTAAAAAAGGGAAGTGGCTTCAAAAAAATATAAGGGCAAAGATGACTAACTGGGGTTTTGGTTTGGTTTTTTGGACCTTTGAATTTAGTTAGTTCCTGAGCCAATAGACCGATTGCGCTCTCCAAGTCACATGACCTATGTATTGTGGGTATATATATTTAATCATTCAAGATAAAACCATTTAGAATGCCCCTAGATGACACAGTAGGGCTTTTAAAACCAAAGATAAACACAAAGTAAAAACATTTCAATCGTGCTTGGGCCAAACTTCCACAGGCATGACAGGTTTGGTTCAAAATGCCAGCTTAGTTTTGAAAATCCTTGGGAGCCCCTGTTTGTTAAAATAAACATCCATGAAGTTTCTGGTGTCCTGTTTGTTTCGGGGTTTGTTTACTCACAGAGAGAAGCAAAACCCACTCTTTATATTTTGGTATTACATGTAGCCTAGTATTTCCAATAATCAAGTTTTACAGGCCATTTTTCAGGATTGTGGTTGACTAAAAACAATTACAGTTGCAACTCAGCAATGCACTTATAAGCAGTTTTGAACCTAAACTTTAAAGTTCTGGCATTAACATGAAAACAATCCCCACCTTCACAACAAAATCTTATGCTGTAACACAGAAAACCATGAGCGAACTAGAATAATAGGGTTCATGTGACGGGCATGGTTTTTCTACCAAAAACTTGTTGACTTTTTCCCAAAATGGACTCTCCTGAGCACACTGCATTATGAATTGCCGTATTTTTTTTAGACATCCTAATTTGTAGTGCACTGGCTTAGATACAAAAATTGGAAAAAACTTATATTAATTAAAAAGAAAGCAGTCATGCATTTTGTAATGCCTGACTGCATCTCACCAGCTTGCCAATCCCACCTCAATACAGCCAATAACGTCATTACATGCAAACTGTATCCATGACGCTAGGCTTTTTCCAAGACATTGTAAGAAGTCTTTTAAAACAGTCGGAGGTGAGGGGAGGGGGACATCTCTCAAACATTGCAAGTAAGCAAAGATGGTTTAGGTTAAACTACTCTTAAATTTGCTCGAGGTTGGTGATCTGGAACTTCCACTGCCTTTCACTTAAAGGTAGGGTCATTGTTTAGTTTTTGTCTACAAAATGCAGATATATATTTTTTTAGAATGAAAGTTATTTTAAAAATATAATAAAAGTCACATGTGAAAGTTTTATCTAAATACAGTGTCTACTTGTTGAGAAAACAAGAATTGTCACAGATTTTCTTCCAGAACGTCAAATTCATCCCTATTTAGGGAGACCTGTGACAGCGGGTACCAAGTGCATCAGCATTCACAAACAGACACCACGGAAATTTGAATCTCCAAAAGTTACTATATTTGGAGATTCAAACTTTTCTACACACTGTTATTGATTTCTAATCAACAAGGGCACTTCAAACGAAATGATTTTGCAGGATGCTTACGCAACCAAAGCCATCTTTATAACAACAGGTTTTCGGATAAAAATTACAAAAACAACTTTCAGGGCCATTACCAAAGTACATGTACACGAGTATGACCCTGTACCTTTAACTGTGAATCAGGGTTTGAATTCCTACTTGGACTTGTTCAGAAACTGAACTTCTACCCTTGGGATCATTGATAGATTTCACACTATTGATGAATAATTATTAGTCTTTATTTCAAACCTAAGGCAACTTTCGTCAGGACTTTTAGAGCTTTTAACTATGGAAATAAAATCTGCATTGTACATTATTATGTAGAACGACTTGATACAAGACTAGCAAAAACGTGACCAGGCATTCAAGCTTGGTTGATGGTGCTTTAACTACCTAATCTAATACTTAGAAGCCTATGATGCGTATGCAGTCAAAATTAAATCTGAGGTTGATGTATGTACAATGACCTAAAGAATTATATCAATTGAATTCAAGTTTCTTTCATTGTGGTTGGGAGTAGTCTATGTCTCTGGAAATGCATCCAAGATTTGTTTCATTTGTTCTGATAGAGTTATTTCATTGGTTCTGTGCAGGTATGTTTATTTAATTTTGCTTTCCTGATTATATTACTGTATAATTGTATTTTTTTAAGGAAGAACCTCGTTAATGGTAATTTGAATCAGAATGTGAATGATTTGAGAAAAAAATTGTGCGGTTTGGAATGATATGTTATTCGATCATAATGTGAGTTAAAAGAAGTTTTGTCAAGATTTGTCTTTATCTTGATCATTCACAAATTATTCTTCCAACAAGACAATTTAGAAAAGAAACACTAGCATGGTAAAAAGATTCTCCATTATGACAATATGCACATAATCTACTATATATATGGATCATTTTTTTAAATAATTTTGTTGTGGTAGATTATGACTTGCTGCTAAATAATGTATATTTATATAATAAATGTCTACTGTGGAGGCCGAGATGGGCACAAAAATTATCACTTAAACTGTTTGGATCACACAAGTTACAATGTACATGAATAATTGAATGCTAGTAAGCCTGTATGTAATATTACAAAACTTGAAAGTGTTTCATGAGGAGCACTAATACATTTGCCAGAACTGTAAATAGACACCAAAAATAAAATGAATAAATAAAATGCCATGATTGTAACATGTATTTATTATGCTGTACTAAAATTAGTTTCAATGATCAAGCGTGTTGAAGGTGTGAATGTTTTTGTCACATTCGTTTGGCATCCAGACACTTTAAGTTAATAGTTTGTGCTTTAGTTTTAAAAACTCAAGCCTGAATATTCTCGGACGTAACAGAGAAATCAATCAAGGTTACTCTTAAAGGAGATCCTTAAACAGATTCAATAAAGTAGTTCAAACATATCAATTCTAACATGTTAGTATTTAAAACACACGGTGGTGGAAGGTAAACCCAGACCGTATTATGATGGTCTGATGTACATTGCATTGATACTGTACTCTCCAGACAGTTGGCCTTGGTCCCATGGCAAGACCAAAGGTTACTCACTGATTAAATTGTTTCAATGCAATAACAGATTTTCGGAGATAATTCACATACTTATGTATATCAGATTTGTATTGACCGTTGACAGAAAGAAAGAAAAAAAATCTTCAGATTCGCTTTAATGACAAAAAGTGTGACCGCTATCTCCTTTTAGTGTGTCAACCCAACCTGCATGAAGCAAGGGGTAATTCCAGTCAGAATCAAATCTTCAAAGAATATTGTCTGTTTCTTGCATGTAGTTAAAACTAAAACAAGAATTGCATGCGTGTGCCTGTACACGTAGCCTTAAGAACCATGCAAACAAAACATGTGAGAACTGCAACAACAACAACATTTTTAAGGGGGATTTCACAAGATTTCCACCTTACCGTTTTGATTGGTAGCCTAGATGCATATTATGGCCAATTGTAAGAAGCCCAGATAATTGGCTATCATTGCTAATCTGCAATAATTAAGAAAGGGAACTAGTGAAAAGGCAAGCGAGTGTCTAGCTGAGCAACAATTAGTGACATGTTCTTGGAATCTTTTTGGTTCACATTTTTTTGTTCCAGAATTACACAAAATACAATCTGTCGAGTGTACATTGTACCTTGTAAATAAATGAATAAATAACAGTTAAAAAAAGGGAAAAGCTGAGACAGACATCGCTGCAAAGGTTGATCCAAATTGAAAAGTTTCAGTTTGGGTTAAATGTTTAACAAATTTAAAAACAGGTTTTGGTTTTTGTCAAAATGGTTGCAACTTGCAACACTGTACAAGTACGTTTGTTAACACGGCCATTCCTCCTTAAAGGGGTTTATTTGGCATTAAAAAATGTTGTGTTTCAGAAAAATGCAAACCTTGCCTATGTACCCAAATCAACAACTGGCCCAAGACCAAAAAACATTCTGTTTACACCACTGAAATCTACTTTTCAACAGAACATTCTAGTCTAAAACAAAATCAATGGGTTGCTCAAACGAAGCGTCCAAGCCTCCAGAATGAAGAATCATTGATCCTAGATTATTGTGATTAGACTAGAGTCTGAAACCTTTTGTTGTACAGTATGCACTCTCACTATGGCCTAGAACTAGTTGTGCATTATTGTATTATCAATTGACTGATATTGATTATCCAGTATTTGTCATGTTTGTATGTGACATCTTCTAGTGACAAGGCAGTAAGGGTACGTAAATTACATGTATATTGTAAACTACTAGACTTTTATAACAGAAAAGTTGCTCGCTCTACATAATATATTATTCATTCATACTATCGAGGTAATGCTTGTGCAGCAATATTGACAGAAGAATCATTGTCTGTAGTTGTGCTTTGGATTACCAGAGTGAAGTTAAGCTTACAAGTACACATTTTGTACAAAAGGTGCACCCTTATGTACTTTCCAGTCAGTTACAGCAAGTAGATTGTTATATCTGTAAAGGTGATATGGCTATACAGCAACTATACTTTTTTAGGTGTTCGGCCTTCAAAGCCGAAAACCTATATTGTTATTGTTCCGTTTTTTTTTTTGTTTTTTTTCCCGCCTGTTCTTCTCCATGAACCTTCTCTTGCAGATTTCGCAAAAAGTTTAAGTTGTACAAACTTGAAACTTGGCATATACTTGAACCTTACATGAGGACAGCATGCGAACAGTGACGTCATGATGACGTCACCAGGTGTTGAATTACAGGGTTTTTATACATTTTTTTTTAAATCTTTGAAATTCTTTAACAAATCACACTTAAGAGGCCGGTGGTTGTTTTATGCGGGATCATACTTAGGTCATATAGGTTTCTGTTTTGTTTTGTGTGCGTGACCTCACATGACCTCTACTTCGGGCCGAAACCGGAAGTGCCTAGTAAATTGACTGTGGCAGAAAGTGCCAATGATTTTTTGAGTGTTTTTTACGATGTTGTGTTCTTGCAAGTGTCAGGTTTGAAAAAAATGGACCAGTGACGTCACACAATTCAAAAGCGCCCTCTTGTGGCAGGTTGAAAACAGGTCAAAACACACTTTTACTAGATGTCTGTGGCAGAGTTTATGAGAATCTCTTCAAAACTGGTTAACATAATGACCTTTATGCAGACAACATATTTGTGGAGTCGTAGTTTGATGATGTCATCATGTGTCACGTGTTAAGGCCTTAAAGGTGCACTTTGTGAAGCCTTGTATCTACTAAAGCAAACAGCCGATTGAGTTGAAACTTGGTGTACTGTTAGACAAAGGCCATGTCTTGTAAAATGTGGAGTGACGTCATAATGAGGTCATCAAATTAATTTATACATTTTTTTATAAAACCAAAGCTTAGTATTTGAAAAAATCATAACTCCCGAACCAGACATTGGATTTTTGTAATCAAATGAGCATGAGAAAGGTATTCAAAAACTTAGTTGATGATACACAAAGTGTGACCTCGTTTGACCTTGTCTTCCGGATGAAACCGGAGGTTGAAGTTTAGTAACGGTAAAAATCATAACTCATGAACCACATGTTCGTTTTTTACAATCTGCACATCATTGGACAGGTCGTGAAAAGTTCAACAAAAGTTACTCATAACTTGACCCCATTTGACCTTGACTTCCAGTTTAAACCGGAAGTTGAAGTTTTAAATTGGAAAACAATCTAACTTCTGAACCAGACATTGGGTTGATATGGTTAAATATCGTCACCAGTTCATTCAAACACAATGTGACACCACTCACGAACACCTGTGTGTTTGTTGTTTACAAACACTGTACGTCTAGTTTCAGTTTAATTTTTTCAAAGACTTAAAGGCACTGGACACTATTGGTAATTACTCAAAATAATTGTTAGCATAAAAACTTAATTGGTAACGAGCAATAGAGAGCTGTTGATAGTATAAAACATTGTGAGAAACGGCTCCCTCTGAAGTAACGTAGTTTTTGAGAAAAAAGCAAGCAATCAAGCATCTGAAAGCACACAACTTTGTTTGACAAGGATGTTTTTTCTTCCATTATTATTTCGCAACTTCGACGACCAATTGAGTTCAAATTTTATTTGTGCATATGTTGAGATACACCAAGTGTGAAGACTGGTCTTTGACAAATAAAAAAAAATTCCATACCGTTTCAGGGATGAAAAACCTGTTTTGGTTTGTCAAGTGCTATTTCCTTGTCGTTGATTGTAATTTATTTCTTTGGTGGATTGGTTTTACGTACTAACATAAAAAAAACCAGTTCAGTGACTTCAGATTAAATCTAATCAATTTTAATTAAGGTGATTTGTTGCCGATTCCATGAAGTGACCTTATATCTGTATGGTCCACAGGCAAAAAATCTGTGTTTTGAGAAAATTGCGCTTGAATTTGCATTATTTTCAAACTGCTGTTGAGTTTGCTTAATACATGTATTTATTATTTAATTTTTTATAACAAAAATAAAGCTGCCTAGTGTTTTAACATTAATGAGTAATTAATTCATGAAACACATTACCTCCTAAAAATGAAAAAAGAAGTTTTGCCCGCAGAGCACCTTGTACATCCAATGCATATTGAGACATATTGCGATAGGTCACTTTGTTAAAACACTTTGCTTTAATAGGTCAGACAGGTCACTTCGTAAGTTGCTTGTGTGTGTGAGTTTGGAACCATGCTTTAGCACTATGTACATGTATATCATGGGTAAAGTGGTGTATCGTAAAAGGTCACTTAGTTAAAACACTAACTGGCTGCAAAGCTTGTGATACGACGTTTATACTAATAAGTGTAATTGTGACATCTACAATGTTTCGTATTAGGCACTGAAACTTGCTGAAATGTTTATAAGTTGTATAAAACCCATTTGCAAAATTGTTGTGATTTTTGACAGATAGAACACTTCGTGGGACCAGCCAAAGTCAATATTTAGACAAAATGTTTAGCTTCATGTAATTTTTTAGTAAAGTTGCATTTTTGTCTTTTTCAGGAGCAGTTTCCATGTTTCCAATGACATCCAGGATTATTTTGTGAAGACTATTGGGTAAGGATGCAGATTGTAATTTTTTAATCAGATAATATTGCTATCACATTGATGAAGACGTACAAACAAGATTTTCCATCAAATAGAAATCAGTACAAAATCATAATATCAGCAATACAATGTAGACATGTGTACAAATAAAAGAAATGTTCATTTCACGAGGCCAATAACAATGTCTACTTAAAAGGTTTTAATTTTTGCCTAGTTTAAAAAAAAAACTCCCTTCCTTTTGTCCCTTTTCATTGCGTTTGATCATGGAGCTTGATGAGCAATTGCTCCTGCGGCCACCACAATCCTCTACTAAAATATATTTTTCAAATGATGTAGGCCTACAAAACTTAATACTGAAGTCTGTTATTCTGTTCAGTCGTAAAATGCCTTTATTATCAATGGCGTGTAACCAGACATTTTTTATGTATTTATTTATTTCCACCTTTTTTTCGGAGGGGGGGGGGTGGTGGGGGCGCCAAATAGTTTTTTTTTTCTTGTTTTTTTCCCCCTATTTGTTTGTTTGTGTTTTGGGGTTTTGTTTTTTTTTTGGGGGGGAGAGGGTAGGCCTATAGGTAGGTTTGGTTTTCATCAATTTCTGCCCCACCCTTGTACACTAACTGTTTTGTATACTCAGATAGTAACTACAGCGCAGACAAACTATAAGCCTAGTAACTACGCTGTGACCATTGATTATGTTGACATACATTTTAAGAATGGTACAAAAAGTAGTATCCTCCATTGTCAATTTCCTTGTTTCCGCATATGTGTATGTTGTTTTGCACGATATCATGAAGTATAATCTTGCGCAATACAAATGCTTGGCTGGAAAATCCCCAAGTTCTACAGGAAGAGGAAAGTTTGATGACCCCCTTGCTACCGCCCCATGAGGCTGGAATTTTCAACCAAATATAAATTTGTACAATGTAGGAATGTAAAAGTCAACAATTACAGTATCACCACAGCAAGCAGACATTGAAGGTTATACCTTGAAGGTTCAAGCATAAACAACAAAGTTCAAAGAGCAGATTTGGTTCCCCCAAAAGCTATTAGAACTTAAGATATGGTTGTTTGTTGAGTTGAGCAGCTGTGGGGTCTGTAACACGTACACATGTACAAACATTTATGTTTCATTAAAAGTGTTATGGATATGATTTCATAGCATGCCCTTTCATATTCTATGAACATTAAAAACTGGGGAGATCTAGAATTAGTCACTGTTCATTTCCCATGTCCAATTTGTGTTATTCCCCTCTCGGATACAGCACTAACCATTACAACATGAACAATGAAATCATAAGGCGTCTCAATTTATGCTAGAAAAATGGGACATCCATATTGCTTTGAAACATTTTAAATAACTTCTACAACATCTACAAGAATGAGTGTGGTGTTAGCCAGATGGGTATGGCTGTCTGAACATCAACATGTCCAAGGTGGACACTTACAATTAATGTGAACTCAATCTTCCATTTGCATTTTTTTTTTTACAGCCCTAACCAAACTTGATTAGCTGTTAGTGGTGTATTTTAATTGCCCTTGTGAAGGACAGCTTTCATCTGATAAGACCCCCCCCCCCCAAGAAAAACCCCAAACACATTTGACATGTTTGAGGTCGGACAATGTATAGTTCAACAACATGCACAAACAATAAAATTAATAATACTGTATACATGTTTCCAGTCCAGACATTTTTCTCATGGGAAGTAAAGTCACAAGCCAAATTTTTGCAAGTCACAAGTCACAAGTCACATAATGTCCCAAAATTAGCCCACTCCTATTATGTTGTAACAAACTTAAATGCAATCAAAAACCTGTTAAAAGACCAGTTAATAAATTCAATTCATGAATCAGAGCTCATGAATCAAAAGACTCGATCTTCCACATTTATTTTAAACAATAATTACATGGTCGTAAAATCAAATTTATTCAAGTCAATTCTCAACTCTCAAGTCATCTTTTTGCATGTCAAGTCAAGTCTCAAGTTGTTTTCTGACTCGAGTCCAAATCCTTGCTTTGTAGTATATATCAGATTCCACACATGTAGGACTGGCTTTTTAGTCATCATGGATGTTTTGGATTGATTCTGAAGGTGCTGCTATTATTAGGGTATAGTTTCTGCCCATTCAAGTCACTGTCAACAAGGCTTGACCAGAAATAAGGCCTGGCTTCCCTTTCAGTACAATTGCTATTACTTAAAAGGAAAATTACAGAAATGGAGACACCACGGTAAAGGTCAAGCAAGACTACTCCGGGACTGTAATAGTGCTATGTTCATCTTGTGTGTTTGTATTCAAGATTTCGGCAATGTCGTACCAGCTCTGTCGGACCATCCCATACCCCTTCAGTGGACCAGAGGCTACCAGTGGTACATACAGATGGTCAGGACTCTGGCGTAGAGGACTTGGGGATGACCAGTCCCATTAGCCCTGTCGGGCCCAATCTCAATACACGTACAACACTGCCACAAAAGGTATAAGTTTGTTAATATAGTCACAGCCAAAAGGAAAACAATCCTTGAACTGATCATTTTTTAATGGAGGAGGATTTTTTGATTAATGTATCACACAATGATGGTGGTGTCATGTCATTTGAATTCATGTGTGGTAGAAATAGTAATCTTATAGCCCTCAAAGTTCTTAAAACAGCCTATATTATGATGAGAATTTTTTCTATTTGGAGCAGTGTGGTTTGAAATGTGTGTAAAACATCTTCTAGTATTACATCTCATTTCTCCTCAGATATCATCCCAAAGAGTACAAAGTTGTACTTGCGGCGTTTTAGTGACTGTGCTAACATTAATTCATTTGCTTGCTTGTAGGAGTTTATGGTGTACAGACGTGCCCTTCTGTGTGCTCAGTTTCCCGTCTTGAGCGCTCCCCAGCCAGCATCTTCCCCTCAATCCCAATCCCCGTACCCTCACACCTTATCACCTTCTGGTGGCACCTACCCATTCACGGGGTCCCATTTTACCTACCTGGTCTCTCGGAACCCCCAGGCCAGGCTGACACCTGATAAGGTGTCACTGGCTGGAGATGAAGGGACTGACGGGAAGAGTGACACAGAGAGTGAGGAGGATGTCTTGGTACAGAATGAGATGTTATCTGGTGTGGTGAGGAAGGCTTTCCTGCTTAGCGAGGAACGCCATCAGTACTACGATGAGGTGATCACTGAGGGACTAGGTCGTAAAGCACCAGCAAGGGTAAGCATTTATCAGGTTCTTTGTCTTGAGTTCGCACTCAAAATATGTAAAATAATTTATTTTACGATAGTTTCAGATGCAAATATTATTGTTCAGTGTAAGGGCTTAATATGCATAACTTGTACATGTACATGAAGTCCTTGATTTGTAAGCCAATCCTTTTTTTGTCATTTGCAGTACACATATGCTCTCAACCAGTTTTTTCAACTATTACCATGGTTACTGGGATGCATGAAACTTAAGTTCATGTATGGGTCGTGCACAGGTTTTCTCTTGCTGGCGCTCCATAAAGTTGTGTAGATTGAAGATACAGGTGATGCGTAAAAAATTAATGCTTGGTGCAGTGTGTATGGAGGAGTGCCTTATAGTATACCCAGTAATGGCAGAGTACATGATTGCCATCCAGATTCACCTATATATAGCATCAAGGTAGAGCCCAATTTCATCTTATTATCCTTAACATCTTGCAGATTCTTGTTGAAGAGTTGGTGAGCAGGCTGAGTGTTGTTGAAAACAACAAGCATCCATTCTATCATCCACAAGCTTTTAAGGTAAGGAGAGATAATCCTATCACTTGAAAGTAGGGTTAGCTTTAAAGATTTGCTTTTAACTTTTGTGTTCATTAGCTAGTCAGATGCATAGTTTCAATAACTCGCTATTGAAAATGCGCTACATAAGAACCAGTTATTATTATAATTCTCCAGTACTCTAGAATATTCTGTAGCCTAAATGGTAAAACAAATGTCTGCAAAAGTTTGTTTCAAAAAAATTGTAATAAGCCACAAGGGAAACTGACTGGGTAAATTTTCATAAATTTTTAGTTGAACAAAGAATAGTCGAGACTAGAGAGGGCAGTTCAAATCCCTGGGTGTGATCCCTGGCTGTACTGCAGTTACAGGTTGAATGGCTTCTGACTGGCTACCCCAAACAAAGATATTGACAAAATAGGGAGACCACCAACATTAGTGCTGAATAGCTCAGTTGGTAGAGCACTGTCGCGTTAAACCAGAGGTCGCAGGAGTCAACCATTCTTTGTTCAACCCAAAGATGTTTTGAAAAATGGAAACATATTTTGCACCATTGTTTCCTTTCAACTGATGGTCACGCTATCTCCAATGCAAATAAAGATTGGTCCATCAGAGTCAACGAATATGGCTAATTCGTGGATCCTTTGTCATGTGATTTGTGCGTGTGAGCCAATTGACAGATAAAGGATTATCAGCTAACTGTATTGATAAGAAAATGTTTGCTCATGGCATTTATGGGAATTTATGACAGGCAGTGAATAAAAGAGCTTTTGGGAAAAGATTACTAAGTGGTCAAGTTTCTTCCCTGGAACATTGGAAGAAATCTGGATTCTTCAGCATGAAACCTAGGTTCTTTAGGATGAGACCTGGACTCTTCAGCAAGAAACCTGGGTTCTTGAGGAAGAAACCTAGACTGTTCAGCAAGAAACCTGGGTTCTTGAGGAAGAAACCTAGACTCTTCAGCAAGAAACCTGGATTCTTGAAGATGAAACCTGGACTCTTCAGCAAGAAACCTGGGTTCTTGAGGAAGAAACATGCACTCTTCAGCAAGAAACCTGGGTTCTTGAAGATGAAACCTGGACTCTTTAGCAAGAAACCTGGATTCTTGAAGATGAAACCTGGACTCTTTAGCAAGAAACCTGGATTCTTGAAGATGAAACCTAGACTCTTCAGCAAGAAACCTGGATTCTTGAAGATGAAACCTGGACTCTTTAGCAAGAAACCTGGGTTCTTGAGCAAGAAATCTGGACTCTTCAGCAAGAAACCTGGGTTCTTGAGGAAGAAACCTAGACTGTTCAGCAAGAAACCTGGGTTCTCGAGGAAGAAACCTGGACTCTTCAGCAAGAAACCTGGGTTCTGGAGCAAGAAATCTGGACTCTTCAGCAAGAAACCTGGGTTCTTGAGGAAGAAACATGCACTCTTCAGCAAGAAACCTGGGTTCTTGAGGAAGAAACCTAGACTCTTCAGCAAGAAACCTGGGTTCTCGAGGAAGAAATCTAGACTCTTCAGCAAGAAACCTGGGTTCTTGAGCAAGAAATCTGGACTCTTCAGCAAGAAACCTGGGTTCTCGAGGAAGAAACCTGGACTCTTCAGCAAGAAACCTGGGTTCTTGAGCAAGAAATCTGGACTCTTCAGCAAGAAACCTGGGTTCTCGAGGAAGAAACATGGATTCTTCAGCAAGAAACCTGGGTTCTTGAGCAAGAAATCTGGACTCTTCAGCAAGAAACTTGTGTTTTTGAGGAAGAAACCTGGACTCTTCAGCAAGAAACCTGGGTTCTTGAGGAAGAAACATGCACTCTTCAGCAAGAAACCTGGGTTCTTGAGGAAGAAATCTGGACTCTTCAGCAAGAAACCTGGGTTCTTGAGGAAGAAACATGGACTCTTCAGCAAGACACCTGGGTTCTTGAGCAAGAAACCTGGACTCCTGAAAAAAAAAAATAATAATAATAATATTTAGTGATTCTTGGGGTGTTACCAATTCTCATACAAGTAGTTTGCAAAAAAATAATAAATGGTACAGATTAAGCAGTAAAACTGACCTGACATAATCCTTCATTGCATCAAAGTTTTTATAATCAAACAGAAACAAAGATCTTTTACTAAAACAGCAATAACACAACTCCGTTCTCTTAACCATTTCACTTCGGATTAAAATCCTTTTCCATTAACCCATATTATTACCAGTGCGGGATTATCTTCAGTCGATAAACTTTTTGTTTTCCTAGCCATTAACAATTTGTTTTGTCCGTACTTTGTAACAGTCTGTACTTTGGAGCATTTGTTATGTTTTAACATGTTTGAAAGTTCATACTTTTCATGTTGACAGGCCTTGTTGGAGTTTGTTTGGATTTGTTTGATTGTTCTGGCTTTGTCAACATTATTATGACTGTGCTGAATCATGGTAGAATGTCCAAAGTGCATTGAAACTTTCAACAAAAGTCAAGTCAAACCATTGTTCATAATAATGTTTGTTTTGCAGTATGCTGAAGTCAAACTGTATCGTTAGTGAATTTTTGCAATTTATGGTATTCCTAATAATTTTATAGGCCTTACCATTTAAGCTTAACTACCCCTGATTCCCTGCAAGCCACATGGTTGCGCCTTCTTTTTGTTCTTTGTCAGGGCGTGATTTGAGCTTGTGACATTCATTTAAAGTGACTTCTGTACGTTCATTCAAAACTTCTTTAGCTCGACTAAGTTTCAACTAAACTGTTAATCAGTTCTGATTGTGTTTCAGAAACACGACCCATAAAGAAAATGTATCAGCCATTAAAATCTGTGTGTATGAGAAATTGTCTTTATGTAGATGTCAAAACTGAGTTTCATTGACAAAACAAATTATCAATGGCTAGAAAAAAAAGTAACTTTTTCACTGAAAATAACCCCACAAGCATGACAAGGGGAAGGGGAAAGGATTTTTAGTCTCAAAGTGAACTGGCAGCAAAAGAATCTAGTTTTGGCCCACACCGATGTACATTTCGGAGCACTTTACATGGAGTTCAAACCAACCACCTTCAAACTCTCATTTTTTTCTTAATTTTGTGTATTTTCTTTTTGATTAAAATTGTGATTAGCCAAGAGTTTACGATAATTGGCAGCAGAGTGAGAGGCGACACATTGGGGAGCTCATCGAAGGGTTCTGGCAATTTGCTCTTCCCTCACCAGTCAGCAGCATGGTCAAACCAATCTTCTGGCAGAGTATTCATGAGGAATATCGGGATCTTATGGTCAGGCTCATTAGGTATGGCTAGTGCTGTATAAATAATCTCTCCATTAGGAAAGGACTACTATTTATTAATAATCACTTTTTGGTTGTGAAACTAAGGGAACCCACAAACCTGTGAAGAGAGAACAATGAAGAAATGCCCAATTATGACAAGTTTCACCACAATTTGATTTGTTTTATTTTTAAATCATGAAGTGATTCCCCCAAAGAATGAGGAAAAAAACACATATAAACACATTATTCACCTTCTTTCAAAAAAGATAAATTTTGGAATCAAACAGTTTGATATGAGTTATTTACAAGTGTAAATATTAGAGAGACTATTAATACTGACATGTTACGACATGTTTTTGAAAGTGTTAAAAATGCATAACTGAAAATTACAAATATGCACAACATTGCAATCGGTCAAGGGAAAGTAGTGTGTAAGGCCAGATAGAAGCCTGCTGTATTCAGGAAGTCCTTCCTGAGATAGAGGTTGGTACTTCCTGACATAAAGGTTGATTAGAAAGCAAATAAAGGGCTGATAGTGGGTATGTTCGATTAGCTTGCCCAGGTAGACCTGGAAGAGCCCCTGACAAGCGCTTTTTGAATGTCAACTTCCCCTGAGGGCCTGTTTTGGCGACCATGACCTGAAACAAGTTTTTGATGTAAAATTCACTGACCGAAACAGTTTCCGAGAGCTACCGAAAATGGGTCAGTAACCAGAAATAGTTCATGACGTTGGTACATCTCTAGAAATATCATGTTCTGAAAATATACAGCCATTTTATTCTCTTAGGACACAAATAACCACAACAGTACACATTGAGTTGGCTTATTGGTATCAGCTTCAAGTGCTATGTTTATTCAACCATGTCACACCACATTGGTTAATTACCAATTGGGCAAAACCAGTAACTATGTAATAACAAATTTTATTTGAAAGTAACCCCCAACAGACATACATGAATACCGGGCCCGGATTACTTGGCAACCTGCCATAACATTACTTGGCAACCTGCCATAAACAAATGTGGGCAAACACACTTGCCCACAAACCACAGACAAGAGGGTAACCCCCGTCAGACATACATGAATACACATACATGAATACCGGGCCCGGATTACTTGGCAACCTGCCATAACATTACTTGGCAACCTGCCATAAACAATTGTGGGCAAACACACTTGCCCACAAACCACAGACAAGAGGGGGTTACTTCTTACATGTCGAATAGGCATCAATGCTCTATGTGATTGCACCGCTTGTACACGCAGTTGCATTACAGTACTGCTATAGCCCCACTTGAGATAGTAGGTGCAAGCAAGAGTTATATCAACATTAAGGTAAGGGCCTGAAAGGCAAGATTATTCCATCGCTTGTACACGCGATTGGAATGTACAAAAATATAGGCCCATCGAAAATGAGATGTGCTACAGTGTTAAAGTTAAACATATCCTTAACTCATGAATAATTGATTACCACTTAAAAGTTTATCAATTATCTGACCCCCCGCAGGCAGTGGCAGTCCACTTCCCTATCAGAAAATGCCAAACACGCGCAGAAAAGCCTCAACTACTGGAGGTATTGATGGGGCGGAGGCGGGAAAAATTTTTTGGGTGTTGACTTGGTTGGAAGCTGAACCGAAGTGAGGTTCCCACACAAATGCAGCGTGCAGACACAGCATGCAGACGCTGTTGTTTTACATAACTGCACCTGATTTATTGAAGAAGGGTGCCCTGCCCATTTGCCACAAGAAACCCCATAAAAACCCTGGGAAAATATGTGCAAGGTCGCAAAAGGACCAACTGGACAGGGTTTGAAAAGCCCACCCAACATGACCAAACTAGCCAAGGTGGCACCACAACGGTTGTGGGTGTCCATTGAATAATGTATTTTATCTGCAAGTGATAAAATGAATTATTCTCTTAGGACACAAATAACCACAACAGTACACATTGAGTTGGCTTATTGGTATCAGCTTCAAGTGCTATGTTTATTCAACCATGTCACACCACATTGGTTAATTACCAATTGGGCAAAACCAGTAACTATGTAATAACAAATTTTATTTGAAAGTAACCCCCAACAGACATACATGAATACCGGGCCCGGATTACTTGGCAACCTGCCATAACATTACTTGGCAACCTGCCATAAACAAATGTGGGCAAACACACTTGCCCACAAACCACAGACAAGAGGGTAACCCCCGTCAGACATACATGAATACACATACATGAATACCGGGCCCGGATTACTTGGCAACCTGCCATAACATTACTTGGCAACCTGCCATAAACAATTGTGGGCAAACACACTTGCCCACAAACCACAGACAAGAGGGGGTTACTTCTTACATGTCGAATAGGCATCAATGCTCTATGTGATTGCACCGCTTGTACACGCAGTTGCATTACAGTACTGCTATAGCCCCACTTGAGATAGTAGGTGCAAGCAAGAGTTATATCAACATTAAGGTAAGGGCCTGAAAGGCAAGATTATTCCATCGCTTGTACACGCGATTGGAATGTACAAAAATATAGGCCCATCGAAAATGAGATGTGCTACAGTGTTAAAGTTAAACATATCCTTAACTCATGAATAATTGATTACCACTTAAAAGTTTATCAATTATCTGACCCCCCGCAGGCAGTGGCAGTCCACTTCCCTATCAGAAAATGCCAAACACGCGCAGCGTGCCCCACAGGGATGGACAGCCATTTTTTTTTTTTTTTTTTTTTTTTTGTGTATAGTTTGTGGGATTTCGGCACAACAGGTCTATGAATGCAAATTAATGCAGGCCCGTAAATTACCTCGAAATAATTCAACAATCATTCCCAACCTGGAAAGATGTATCCCATCAAAACGATATAATGCAAAGTAGGAAGACCAGATAAATTGGGGGTCTTGCAGCACAGTTGCCTTAATGCGGCGACTAAATGAAGTGGCATACCTATTTATAGAACGCTGTTTCATCACCATCTTTTTGGGGTCAAATGCCCCAAAATAGCAAGCTCTGGGAAGCAAGTTAGACCTTACAGTTACAAGAGCCGCATTCGGGAAACGGTTCCGACACTCTTGCATTAACAATGCAATACGCTGACGCAAACTGAAAGCATCAGTATCAACCAAATCATTAGTCCCCACATGCACAATTAACAAACTTGGGGGTAGCCACCTGCCCAAATGCTGTGAAGCCCTGCAAAATGGAATCACCTACAATCCATACATCACCTGCCATTAAATCAGTCAAACGAACGCAGTTAGGCATAATAATGATGGACAGATTACAACACAAACTAAGCAATTTGAAACGGTGAATTTGTGAACCGTACCACCGATCTTGGATATATTATTATAAACGCGGCCACCGCAGGAAAACAAAACCCCTGGGAGCACACAAGTCGCCCCTGGGCGTATGTACCTCAGCACCGCATCAGAACGCCAGAGGCCCATTGCTTGAATGTCAGTAAAGGGGATACCCGCCGCCACTGCAGTTGTGGCTGCCCCAATACGGAATGAGTGTGCCCTGATATGGGCATCACCCATACCGGAAAAAACAAGAACTTTTTTGAGAACAGCATAAAACTGAAACTGTGTAAGCGGGCCCCCATCATAATGACAGAAAAAACTGCCCTGCAAAAGGGGGCGAATGGCAACCAAGTCGCACAAGGCCTGTACAGGACAAACTGCCGGGTTAATAGCAGAACGAACCAAACGGATTAGCTGTGGGGGGGGGCTGACATGTTATTCTTAGAATGGCGAAAAGAGAAGACGACTGAAGCTGAGAGCTCACTCAAATAACAAAATTCGCCATCCGAAAACATGAGCAAAGATTGTTGCAAGCAATTACCAGATTTTGCCTAGAATTCCCCATTGCACATAAAGCCGAAAAATGCACTTAAGAACACCGCCTTGACAAGAGCCACCTCAAATAGCGAACTACAACGCTAGGCAAGGCATGCAGTAAATGAAAGGGAAAGGGAATCGGCAACATCTTTATGAACGTCTGGGACATGCACTGCCCGAAACAAAACGTTGTGTTTAAGACACTAGCACACAAATAAACGCACTAAATGCGTGATCATGTCACAACTCGAATACTGCTTGTTAATTATGGTTACCACAGCACTGTTGTCGCAGCGGGACAAGGAAACCACCAAAACCAATGCTGGCCGATGCGTCAGTGAACATCTCGATGCTGTCGTTGGACTGCCAACCACTGCGATTTACTGGCGAACACCATTAAAATGTTCCAAAAATAACAGCCACATTGATAAATCAAGCTTTGCTCTGCAGACAAACGAACTTTATGACGGGGCTTACGCAAGCCCCTTGACCGGGCAATTAATCGCCGCATAACAGCCCGCCCAGGAGCAAATGCACTGCATACAAAGTTGAGCGACCCGACTAGCGACTGAATTTCCTTAAGGGACATCTTGCGGTTGCCTAATGCTGTTAGGATTTGCTGCCGCAGCACGTGCAGTTTTGGTGATGGCACACGAACAAGCTGCCTCACCGAGTCAATTACAAGGCCCAAAAAGTTATGTTTTGTGCCGGCCTTACTGCCTACTCTTCAGCGATTGGAACCCCTACCCGTGCACAGACAGTACGAAAAATAAGCAACAATGCCGCACACACAGTAGCGGTGCCACCCACAAACAAAAATATTTAAAACAAAAATACATCTAAATAGTGAGTAATACTATGTACCCCCGCAAGCTGTATTACCTGAAACTCAAGAAATGTACTAAAGGTTACAAACAACGAACAAGAAATACTACACCCCATCGGCAAGCATCTATCAAAATAATACAAACCCTGAAAAACAAAACCGAGAAGTTCGTAATCGGAAGGTGCCACCGGCAAAAGCCGAACCGCTGAGTCAAAGGAATTGTAATGCACAGTACACATGTCCCGATCAATAAAGTCATTAATTGAACCACCTAACGGAAATGACAAGTCGTGAATGAGACGAAACTTGGCTGGTTTACGCTTTGGAACCAAACCTATGGGGGAGCATTGTAAGTTAATAAATGGCTTATTTATGAACGGACCCGCAATCCTACCAAGAGAACACTTTATGCAACTTAGTAAAAACAATAACTGCCCTGTCTGAAGCTGAACTGGGGCAACCAGAATTCCTACTTATACATGGCCCTGTGTAACCCAATTAATTGAAAACCATGAGCGAAACCATCCGCCAATAAATGAGCGCTACGCCTGTCCGGGTAACTGCTTAGCCAAGACTGCAAAGTGACAATTTTAATTGGCGTTGGGGGGACGAAAACTGGCCAGCGCAGCAGATTTTTCTGCAGCAGGCCGAGCCGTGCTCTGATGAGCGGCTGAATTGGTCCAACGCCTAGTGGTATCCGCAACCCTTGCTAAAGCAACCCCTTTTGAGCAAACACCTGTGCGGGTAAACTTCTGCCTACTGGCAACGTCGTGAGACGGACCAGAATCAGTGGGGCGTACTTTGCCCACACGACAAGTCACTGCCCCATGCCCAAAGCGTGTGCAGTTGCTACAGCGATGAGGGAATTTACAGATCGGCCACCGACAGTTACCCGAATTAAAAGGGGAACAATATACAGGACCACCCTGAGAACTAACTTTTTCCTGTGGGTGAATAGACACAGAAGAAGAGAAAAAACTAGACACGGCAGCAACAGTCACCCAAAGTTCCGTGTCGAGCAGTGCCCATGAACGCGATGGGCAAACCTCTTGACGGAGACGGAACTGTTCGTCGTAGCTACGCCAGCCAAAGCCAGGAAACTGCGCTGCTGCGGTACGCACGGTCTCTGCATATTTTAGCAATTCGCCAAAGCGCAATGGATGACGCACAGAATAAATTGCCATAAACGTATGGAACGCAGACGTCCATTGCGCAATTGACTGAATTTTACGAGGCTGTTGCGCCGATGCCTGGCGAAAAACAACTTGACCGTGCTCAACCGCGAGCGTTAGCGCCGAACCTGCCTCTGGCCCAGACATAGCTACGACTGCATTGTCCCGGAAGAGCAATGCCATTTCTACATATTGGGAAGCCCAAATTTTCTCTTTAACCGGCTGGGTCACATGCATGCCCAAGGGGGCATACCCAAGGACGGAAGGTATCGGGGTAGGCCTACCTAGATCTAAATCCGGAATGAGATTATCAAAAGTGGGAACAGTATTAACAGTACACGATGACGGGAAATTAAACATATCCATACCCCCACCACTGGTAGAAGGCCCACTGTGGTGGTTTAAACCGCCGCTGGAAGGAGGAGCTGGATCCACACCCGTCAATCCGCCTTGATCCTCCTCAGTAGCGTGGGTAGCCTGGCTGTTGAAAAATCCAAGATCTTACGCCTCCTGTTGTTGGGCCGAAACTGCTCCTGCGACTCCCGCTGCCTGCGGCCCCCGACGAACGCTCTCAGTCCCGCTCGTGTTGGAGTTCTTCCTGCCCCGTCCTCTGCCCCGGGTCGGGTTAGCCTGTGGAAATCTCGCCGGGCGGCGCACATTCCGTGCCGGGCGCGGCATGACAACGCCTTGTTGAAGAATAAATAAGGAACGACGAACGGCTACACGTAATCCCCGCTCCCTCCAAAAGGCCTCGTAGAAACTTGTTACGTTAAAGTAACAACTCACGACTTCAATTAAAAGAACTTAAGTAAAACTGGGTGATGTCTAAAAAGACGGTATAAATCCAAATTAAAGAAGAAAAATTTTTGGGTGTTGACTTGGTTGGAAGCTGAACCGAAGTGAGGTTCCCACACAAATGCAGCGTGCAGACACAGCATGCAGACGCTGTTGTTTTACATAACTGCACCTGATTTATTGAAGAAGGGTGCCCTGCCCATTTGCCACAAGAAACCCCATAAAAACCCTGGGAAAATATGTGCAAGGTCGCAAAAGGACCAACTGGACAGGGTTTGAAAAGCCCACCCAACATGACCAAACTAGCCAAGGTGGCACCACAACGGTTGTGGGTGTCCATTGAATAATGTATTTTATCTGCAAGTGATAAAATGAATTATTTTCAAGTAATGGAACTTAGTCTTTGTAATTTTATCACAGATTTAACTGTTATGCTTAAGGGTATTTTGTTTCAAAAAGGGAATTCCATTGACATTCGTCGATAGTTTTTAGAGTCCGCCATCTTGAAACCAAGCCTAACCAAGCCAACAAGTCGGTTACAGTTTGGTCAGAACAGGCGCATCACTGCGGTTCAGCCAATTGCATAAAAAAGCTCAACCAATGACCAAAGCTCAAACATATTTCTGGTTGGGGTCGCCAAAACGCACTCCTGTCTTTCTTACCAATGCATCCTTAGAAACCAACCGGAACTTCTATCTTTGTGTGTTGAACGTCTGAAACACTTCGTGGATTCACAAGAGATCATTAAAACAAATTACAAGCTCAGATTGATACAAAAGTACATGTATTCAGAACTTAATTTTGACAATTTGTCGTTTTAATGATGAAAATGTATGTCAAACTTCCTGAAAGTTCCATCTGAATAACTTTAAAATGGTGGCCATTGGGAAAGTTTGTTGTGAAGTCATGCATCCGGGTCAGACCTAATAAACCTGCTCGCCCCGAGTGAGCTACGACAATAACATCAAAGCTACCCTAATGCATCTGGGTCAGACCTGTGTCGCACCGGGGGAGCTGATCAAGTGCACCCAGTAATGCATCGACCACAAACTACTATACCTTTAATTCTGGCAACCGATGTTAATTCACAGGTGTCATGTCAATCGTTACCCAGTTGTGAAGTCTTTTCTAAAATAACAAATGAGTATGGGAAGGAAAAGTTGAACTTGACTACAGAATACAAAGTCTACAAAACAGAACCAGACTATTGATTCCTTTCAGCCTCAGTTTGGTTGTCACTGATTTGACTGTTTCTATTCCAGGTTGGATAAGAGAGAAGGTGTGGGTAGCTATTCAACCTCTATGTTTACCTCTGCATCAAGAAGACTTCTCAAAGAATTTGGTCTTCGCTATGGTGTGGTAAGATTATAAATAGTCCAATAGACTTTCATCATACTGCCTGCCACTACTATCTTTGTCACATTCCTGAACCAAGCAAGAGAAGACCCAAAATCCATGAGTATATTTTGGACCTGAGACCACACAAAAGGGTGATAGAAAGAGTAAATGATTTGAGATGGAAGGATTAAAAACATGAGACTGGTGAAATAAAAAGAGTGAGAGAAGAAATAACTGAAAATGAAAAGCATACGAAACAAATAAGTAAACCAAAAATGTACGTAATCTGTGGAGAATCGACTAGAGAACAACTAATTTCCTAAGCTCCCTTATTTTGAGTCCAGAGGGAATGTTGTGAGATGTCCCAACAATATTCTTTCTCTTCCTAATTGTTTACTAAATGATTTTCGGTTGAACCAATGAAAAATTTGCTAGAGTGGGGTTTGAACCAATGACCTCTAAAATTATTTCAACTTTATCCAGTCAGTTTCCCCTGTGGTTTATTACACGATATTTGAATTATAAAAAGTAAAAAAGTTGCATCCCCTGAAGGCGATCCTTTGGATGCTGCTTCCCATGTTGTATAGTAAATTTGGGTGTGATCACTGCAGTTAACGATTGTATGGCTTCTGACTGGTGCCCCCGAACAAAGATATTGACAAAATAGGGAGACAAACATAAGGCTAGATAGCTCAGTTGGTAGAGCACCGGCACATTAATCTGAAGGTTCAAATCCTGCTCTAGTCAATTTTTCTTTGCTCAACCCCAAGTTATCTAAAATTTATCCTGTCAGTTTCCCTTGTTGTTTTTTACTTGTTATTAAATGATGAAATATATAACGTTTCTACACCTTACAGGGAGAGTGGTACAGAAGGATTATCTACCTGGAATACATGGCAAACACCAGGTATGTAATGTACAGTAATAAGATTCATTATTCTTGTCTCATCATTTAACATTGTTGCCAGCATTATTTCTCATTTCCTTTGACAACTCATTTTTGTTGTCCTTCCAGTCATTTTGAGTTTCAAGTGTGGTACATAGAGATCATCTTGAAGGAGCTAAAACGACTATCAATCATGTTGCATAGTTCTCTCCATCCCTACACGATAGTCAGGCAAGAGGTAAGTCACGTAGATGTTGCTCTCAAGGATTGGCACAAAATTTGAAATTTTTTTGAATTGTTTGACAGCAACCCAAGGTGCAGTTTTATATTTCCCTTGGGTAACTCCTGGATCATGCTTCACAATAAGGGAACACAGATTCTGTATGAAATGTTTGGTGTGTTCACTGGAGACATGTCTGTTTTGGGGGGAGATTTTCTTGGGCCTAATCAATGATTTTCTTCATCTGCAGCTTGAGTTGTTGCATGATGTTTTGAGCAAGCTACACGAGCATAGTAAACGTGGCCTGCAGGGTCTCCTCAGAGAGCAAGAGGACTCTAGTCACAAAGCAGGTCAGTTATAGTCATTTATTACTCTTGTTATTTTTGTATTTATTTATTTATTTTCTGCATGAAAATCTTCAAGGAACATTACAGAATTGGTTTTTGCTAACAAAACAGTTGCTGGCAGTGTAAGCACTTTATGTAATCCACCATATACATAAACTGACAAACCTGTAGGAGTTTGAGATCGATCGGCCATCTGGGTCACGAGAAAATAGTGAAAAACCGATTACACATTTGCATGAAATGAATAAAACAAATGAATAAAACGCTCACTGAGCGATAAACTACAATCGGAAAATTAGTTTATTCATTTCTCATCAAATATGGCATTTCAGACAGGAATATTTCAAGGGATGTTTTCTACTATCATCATCATTAGACCGTGTAAGTTTTATGTAAATCTGTGATCAAAAAGTATATTTTACAAGTTTTTTTCTTAACAGTTCTGTAATGTTCCTTTAAAATGTAAGAAAATCAAATTAGAAGCACTTGTAGTATTTGTTTGTTTAGCCCTTAAATTGGTACAAATGGTAGGTTTACAAATCAGCTGCCAAGAGCTCTTCAGGACCATAAATACTATTTGAAATTTCCCTGCAATGTTATTGTAAATTCCCTATGAAATAATTTTGGTGTCTTTCGTGCACATACAATTTGGCAGATTGGTCAGTATACATTTGATTGGTGGCGTATATAGTCAGCTACCTTCTTAATAAATTACTGTGGGTTTTGCTGAAATATTAAAATGGTGGCAGTTGCAGGTAATTTGTAATCAATAAAACTTTGATAGCTATAATTTCTCAACAGAGTTGAAATGCAGGTAGAGTATAGGGTTTTTGCATTATTTCCCCCCATTTTAGATCACTAATATCATGCATATTAACAACTTAACATTCCTCTAGACATACAAGACCCAGGCCAGCTACCCTATATAGACGTATTGAATATGACGTCACCATTCAAAAACCTGCCCTACAACATGGCGTCTGTGAGCGTGTGCGTGTACGTGTGCGTACGTGTGCCGTAGAAAATCAAACCGGGAATGCTGCGTGCTTCATTGATGTACGCGTTTAGACGCGCATACGGTTTGCCCTACAAGATGGCGACTTTCATAGCAACAAAGGGGTTATTCAACACGGTCTATATATGTGTTTTTGTTGTAAATCCTCTACAGTTTAAAACCCAGGAAGGTTCAGATGGGTTTTTTATCACTTGTATGACCTAGATGTATATGACCTAGATGAGAGGACCTAATGATAGGCCAACTAACCCTGTAGAAAGTTGATCTCTGTAATTCAGTTATTACACACTGGAAGTTCAATGAGCTTCATTCCTCTTACAAAGGTAGACCAAGTCCCACTTACCTTGGTTTGTGTGTGGTGATGTACAATTTAAGAATATCTAAATCGTCTGTCATCCTCCCTCATGTCTGTAGGCTCTCTAGACTCAGAAAAGACCCAGTCCCATTTAGCCCTGTGTGTAACATTACTAGATTACACAGGATTTACAGTCACTCCAAGTCACCACAAAGAGAAAACCAAGGTAGAGGGCCTGAGTCTCTCCTTAGTCTAGGGAGCATGAAATCTCCCTTACCTCCTGGATGTAACATTACTGGATTATACAGGATTTACAGTAACTCGATCCAAGTCACCACAAAGAGAAAACTAAGGTAGTGGGCCCTGAGTCTCTCCTTAGTCTAGGGAGCATGAAATCTCCCTTACCTCCTGGATGTAACATTACTGGATTATACAAGATTTACAGTCACTCCAAGTCACCACAAAGAGAAAACCAAGGTAGTTGGCCCGAGTCTCTCCTTAGAATATGAAATCCGCCTTACCTCCTGGATGTAACATTACTGGACTACACAGGATTTACAGTCACTCCAAGTCGCCACAAATCAGTGAACTAAAGTAGTGGGTTGGTTAATCGTGTGAAATTATAAGCAAATTCAGTAGGCTTCATACGTTCCAGACCAATTGGAAACCCAGCCAGGTCCACTCTGTAGCTTTATATTTGCACTGATGAAGAGAGTCCCAAAATTCTCTGTCATGTTTTACTACACCCAGGAGGTTTAGGAGGCTTGATCCTCTCGACCTAGGAGCAATCCAGGCCATATGTGTTTTTGTTGTTGAGAGTCTGTAAATCCTCTGCAGTTTAACACCCAGGAGGGGTCTGGAAGCTTAATCCTCTAGACCAAGGAGAGACCCAGGCCCACGAGGTCTCTATTTGTGATGGTAATGTATAGAGACAGGGAAATCCTCTATATCTTGCAGCCTGGGGGTTAAGAGAACTTCATTTTTCATACTGAGGGGAGACTCGTTCTTTATGTGTGATAAGTAGACACTATGTATCATTCCTTTGTAATGTTAGGCTACCTAATGTTAGGTCCACTAATCCAGGGAGCTTCTTCCTCTAAACCAAGGTTGAGATCGTGAACATCGATCTTCTGTCATGTTATACTTTCAAATCTCATGCATCAGCCGTCTTTAATGTATGTACTGATAAACTCAAAACATCAGGGCTACCCCTAGCTAGGATTAGTGATTCCCATGAAATCAGAGCTACATTGATTTGTCCTTGCCCTATGCTTTGACAAAGGAAGATCAACAAACTCTTCAAAGGTCTTCTGTAAATAGTTAAATCTACAGATTGTTGCAAGATTGCAGCCTTCCCTCTCCCGCAACACACACATAGCAGTAGGCCCTACATGATCAGCAAGTCCTCCTATATATAATTACATTACATATTAACTGACCAGATTAGAGAAATTGGCAATCCATATCCTATGTGTTTGTTTGTATGGACAATATAAAGTATAGGGCAAAAGGGCCTCTCTTGCACTGTCGTCTGATGACTGTACAGAGGTTAGTACTGCAAGTAGTCACTTAAGAACATTCATCAATGGTGATACATGTATATGTACGTACATGTATGTATGTGCAGATGAGAAAACAGCTTGGTAATAAATTGAAGTGAGTTAATTCTGCTTTCTTGTGTCTTGTGTATGTATACTATTGTATGTGTATTTTATATACATGTACATGTAGCTTTAGATCTTGTTTCTTAACATTTAATTGAATTTGAATGTCTTTAATCAAATTAATTTATTAATCAAAGATATATCTTGTGGTGTGCCGAGTGGTCTAGAGCATCAAGTTCTGATGGCCGAGTTATTAGAGTGAGGTTCGAATCCCTGTTATGACACTCATCACCTAGGAGCAAATGGGTACCTGCGAGGGTAGAGATTGCTAATGTAAATTATTACCTGTTTGCCAATTTGGCTGTTAGTGCTGTATATACCTCAACTGCAGTTGAAATGGTTTCAGGATGCTGAAAGGCCCAACAAACAAGGGTAGTAATAGTGTAAGGTTTCTTTGATACAATGTTTAGAAGTGCCTAATGAATGCTTGTAGTTATGATTATGAACTATAATTCTGTTTATTCCAACCCGTTTATTCGTTTAATCTTTATTAATACATACCTCGGAGAGTTTGTGCATTCTGATTGGTCGAAGACTAGTCACGTGGGGGTGTATTAACATGTGATATAAAGACCGGCTGTGTATTATCAAATAAATGGCCCCTAAACTAGCACAATGAAGTGTAAAAGTTATATTTGCACCGTGCTTGTTGTGCAGAAACTATCAAAACTGTTTTCTTTGCGCGTATTGTTTTTGGTTATTTTGACGAGGGTGCCGCGTGAACGCGCATACCACGCATATGCATAAATGCGCAGACAATGTATCATTTTAAGGCAGCTGGTACGCACATGAAACCACGCAGAAGTTGAATAGTAATGGAACATGAGTGGAACATTTTCAAGATTAAGGTGAAAGAAAAATCACAAATTCTGATGATTAGTACCCTTTTTCTTCGTTAAAGGTGTTTATTAATGGCAATAACAGTGTGGGGAGCCGGTCTTCACTGCGTGGTAATGACCTTGGTTGGTGGCTGGCTACTGTTAATGGACCTCGCCTTCAGCTCGGTCCATTAACATTGGCCAGCCACCAACCCGGTCATTACCACGCAGTGAAGACCGGCTCCCCACACTGTTATTCCCTAAATAAAGTATCTACGTATGTTTTTGTTTTTTAAAGTGCATTACGGTCGAATATGCCATAGAAAAAAAACCACTTCTTTTATTTTGCACTTCATTTTAATGATAATATTAGTTTGCAATACTGTTTGGTTTTGTGTAATCTCGCTTCACTTTCTCGATGCATTCCTTTATTTGCTCAACTGTTGGAATCCCCAAAACATTAAACTTACACAATTGCTCTGAATACAAACAAACAGTTTTTCAATTATTCCATCATCAGTTTTTGTTCACTAGATATAATGTTTAGCAACAGAAAAGGTTTATATGCCTAAATTTATTGAGCAAGTGGTCCTTTCACCATCCCATATCCTTCCCCTTTGGCCATATTGAACCCAAGAAAGTTTAATTGATAAAAATGTAAGGAATGCAAAAATGTATGTCCCTGAGTGTGTATTGTGTTTTAAAGCCATAGCAACCAGCATGCCCCCTTCTATTCTCACAATATAGTAGCAGGAACTTCATGACCTTACCTTCTCTACATACACAGATTAGTCTGAAGTCCTTCTGTTCTGTTTGCCTCCATTTTCTTTGTCTTAGTTGCTTTGGTGAGTCTCCTGTCTGCAATACTGAACCTTAAAACACAGCTTACAGATCAAAAAGGTTCCACGTTGGAAAGTTATTTGGAAGGCTACATTAAGGTAATGATAAGTTTGTGATTCAGTTCCTTCATACCCTCGTAGTCCCTGTACCTTGAGAAACTTAACTTGTCTGATTTTGTTTTAATTTGATGAGGGGGGAGGGGATGGTGATCTTTATTTGTCGGCATTTTGTTGATTAAAACGCATAAATTAATTTCAAAACTTACTTCATTTCTTTCTTAACATCACTGTATTTTATTGTGTGTAGTTTATTAAAACCATTAAAAAACACGTTTGGTATTTTAGAAAAATATGTTCTTTAAATAATGTTGGTATTTGTGCACTTTTTGTTCATTTTACAGTTAATTTTAAATTGTTCTTTTCAAATTTAACTGGCATTTTTGTTTGTGTAATATTATTGTTTACGATGTGTAAATTTCATTTCAATTTCATCAAATGGTGTTATTTTAAAATGTTGCTATTTGGAAATGTTAATATTTTTCCTTATTAAAGTTGAAGTTTTAGCAAAATTAAAATTTCAAAATGATGGTACTTTTTTTTATAGCAAAGTTGTATTTTTATGGTTTATCGTTTTCAATTTTTTTAAGAGGAAATCTGTCCAATGTCTCTCTTTAAAAGTACATTCTGGATGGCATGCGTAACTTGGTCTGCATTAGCATTATCTCAATTTTCTTGGTGTAACAAATAACTTTCTGAGGAACAGCTAGGGCCAGCAGTTGTTATGCACTGATCTAATAATAACTTTTAATGACGTAGTGTAAACTATCAGTACATTTTTTTCTGCTGCTATATTTTGTATCAAGTTGTTTAGTGTTCCTTGAGCTACTCTTGACATCTGATTTTGGCTCTCCTAGTTACTTTTACCTATCTTATTTTAAACAAACATTTTGAACATTCATCTGAGATTTGACATGCGTAAAATAACAGTCCCCGGAATTGTTGCATGAAATTATGAGTTTATCAGGTGTGTTACGCGGCCTTCATATATGTGTTTGTGAATGTTGAATTTGAGAATTTATTGGTTTATTTTAATTTTATTTTTTATGTTTCAGGAGAGTGCTAAACAAGCTTATTACAGACACAAAGCTCGACTGGAAACTGAGCTTAATTTAAACACCTACATCCTGCCTGCAGCTGCTGAACTAGTAAGTCAAATGGTGACCCAATTTCATGGAAAGATGATTAATTATAAGCAAATTTGTGTTGCTTACTTCTGCAAAAACAATCAACATAAGCATGTGTGTGTTTCATCAACTGAAGATTTAGCAGTGCATTGGCAGGAGTGTACAATAGATATGCATTGTTTCATCACTCAGTCATTCATCTTACAAAAACGGTCAGTCAATTATTAAGCTGACCTTGTGCTTATTACAGAAAGTAGGGGTTATAAAGTAGACACTGCTGTGTGTGCTTAAGCAGAAAATGTCTGCTAGAGGCTCTTTGAAAGGTGGCATAAACCTTTTGAGAGTGAAGTATATGTTACGTTTATCCATGATTAAGTTAATTACATAGCAGTTAACTAAATTAACTTCCCAATGTTTACTCTTTGTTGATTGTGTTAATTACAATACAATACTCTTGGTTCCTCGTAATGTTTGAACTAGCCTATCACATGTACAGCAATTTAATATGCTTGTTAACTCTCCTGCTGCAACATGTTAGCCAAAACATAAAAAATTGAGCAATGATAGTGATAGCAGAATGTCTATTGTCTCATTGTCATTGCTCTACGTGCAGACACATTGCACATTTACATTTCACATCAGACATGTGATCACCAGATAAGTTACTTTGCAATATTTGTGTGTGCCAGTGCTAATCCCAGAGTCAAACAAAGCTTGGAAAAGTAGATTGAGGTTTTATGTCTTATCATTATGCAAACATTGCTTTGTTGCTTGTTGTCAGGTGTCAAAGTTAGTTGGCTGTGCAAAGGCAGATGTCACAAGATGCCATGACTATTACCAGAGTATCTTCAGCAGGTAAGGACTTAGTAAACAATTTACTCTTAGGATCCAAACCCAATAGTATTCTGCAGTGTTACAACATTGGAGGCTTCAACATGGTAAAATGGTGCAAACCTGGTTGGTACTGTGTATACATGCAATACCAGCATTTTCAAAAAAGCAAGATAATGATGGTCATGCTGATTATTCAGTGCATGGTTAATACGTTCTTAACCTCAAGTAATCATGCTTAGTAAAAACATGGATGTACAATCCATGGTAGAAATCAGCCAAAATGCCGTTAAATTCACATGGTTTTGACCAAACGTGACTAGCTATGTGGGTTTTTTTTTTTTTTTTTTCCATTCCACTTTGATAACAATTGTATTAAATTGGGCCCTGCTAAGGGTTTTTCACTAGTAATACTTCATATGATTTCCACCACAGCTACCTAAAGTTATTTTATGTGGTACTACAATTCCGTTTACATTCAACTACAATGTACTAATACAACACTGCCTTTTAAGTGGACTCATTTTTTCCTAAATGTTTTTGTTTTGCTCTGTTCATACATGTTCATTACACAGATATAAGCAGAACATAGTCAAGCTAGCTGCTACAACCTTCTACTCCAGTCTTATGATAGATGTCAATCTGGTGTGTGAAATGACAAATATCAATAAGGTAAGCAACTCAGTTTTCTAAATAGCTTGTTTAATGTCAATCAACCCTGGAGACCCAAACTACATCATCATAAAGCAACCAACCTTTTTGAAGACTTTCTTGTTAGTGTAATTAAGTCACCCTGATGAAAGCGTTTTCCCAAATGAACAACTAGGCTTTAATTATAATATTGTTACTCCGCATTATTCATGCAATAAACTGAAATTTTAATGCCTTTTTTCCTTCCTGATTCTTTCTCAAATAGGATTTGCATCAAATTGATCAGGACTTATTAGCATTAGCTCAGAAGTTAAGTGATCTGGATGCAGCATGGAGGGACTATATACCACGAACGTAAGTCCCTGGTAGAAGTCGACCCTTTAAGTCATTTATTTCCCGAAAAGAACCTTTCATTCTCTACCACCATCTGTGTCATGTCCCCTTCATAACTAGCAATCAAGATCACTAATAATCCTTGTTCACAGAGGGCTCAGACTATTTTTACCTTGCCAGCCTCCATTTGCTTTATACCCAGATTTGAATGGGAGAATACAGCATAGCTAAACCATTTCTACAGTATGTGGTAGTAGTGCACAGTCATGCGCTAAAAAAGGAACCAAGTTCAAAATGTGTCTTCCTCATCACACAAAATCTCTTGAAGCTGTCAAAACTTAAATGTATGAAAGCCATTGTACTTTTTTGTACAGCAGTACTTCATTCAAGAGAAGAATTAAAATTAAGTGTTCATCATCCCTTATCTTAATTAATTATATCATAAAAATAACTTCTGAACAGTTAATATCCTTCTCCCATTGTCTTCCTTCCCCCCCCCCCCCCCTTTCAACCTTAGAGCTCAGCAATGGAGGCAGCCGATGCTGGTTCAGGCAAAAGCATGGCTGAAGATCATGACGAAACAACTGACACACATAGTGGTCAAAGCAGTCGATACAGACAAAGTAAGATGATTCAGTTTGACTTCAATCACAGGGCCCAATTTCTAGCTCCATGGTCAAACTGAGAGTGTTGATTAATGAATTTATCACATATCATATATCACATATCACATAGCAGATCGGCTGGTAACCTCTTTATGCTAAGCAAGATTTTTAATAGGTTTAAATTTATTTGTGCTGAAGCAGCTTAACAAAGTGGTTGGGGCTAAATGTAGCATTGGAGGTTGTCAAAAAATACATGTATATTTGAAGTTGATTCAATTCATCAAGTCCAATAAAAAACAACATGCTAAAATTGGACAATATTATCTAGTGAGGTTTGCGGAGACACCATGTAAATAAAACTCTCTTTCTATGAATTTTGGTTCTGAAAAGAAACCTTTCCCACCATGCAAAGTTTCAAATCTACACTATTTTACACTATCAGTAAAGTGTCAGTTTTACGTGATTTGAAGGAGTGGAACAATATTGGCTGTTGGATGAGCTCATTCACTCAAACTCTCCATACTGTCCCTCAAACAGACAAATCCAAATTATAAAGGGTGATTCAAATCTGTGATTAAGTGGGGATTGAATATTTTCAGTCAAAAGGCCTTTGTTTTCCTCTAGCCGTTAATAATCAGTTTGTCAATGAAACTCGGTTTTACGGTCGTTTTTCTGAAACACAATCAAACCCTTGGAAAGCTGTATGTAACATCTGGTCATCAACCCACGCAGTGAACAGGCAGTGAACAGACCGCATCCTGGAGAGACATGGAAGGCTTTGGACAATGCATTACAGTCCATCTTTACAAAATTTGGGGTGGAATATGAAAGGAGTAGGTCTTCGATAAAGGCATTAGGCACAAATCCATCCAAAGAGTTATTCCGCTAATTTTTTGCTGTGCCTTTTCACCCGGGCCACCAAACCATAACCACAGGGACACCGTGAAATAGTTGCCTGTGTACGCTCGACCCGCCACAGTGCCTCACCACACGTGATGTGTTGACATGACTACCACCAAACATGCACAGAAACTTGAATGCCAGCTTATAAGACTGCCGCTGCTTCTTGCTTAAGAGTTTTGTGCATTATTGTGTCCTCCAAAACATGTTACAACTTGATGCTTTGTTTTTCTAAAAGGAATAGGAAGTAGACTAACAGTGTCATCTTTAACAAAGTTCTCTCAAGTTATTTTGAGTAACAAGTGGTCTTCGATAAAGGCATTTAACCAGTTAATTACTTCTTGTTTTTTTTATCATTATGCTCTTCTCATCTCACTTTGTGTGATTGTAAACCTGCTTTACATCTTTGTAAGCTCAGGATGACAGATCCCTCTTTATCTAAATCAAAAGTAAATCTCAGGAATTACAATGAGGGCCTTTTCAAAACCATGGCTCTGGTTTCGATAGCTCAATCAATGGCTCCATCATGAATTTTGAAATCATGTGCTTTCAGCACAGGGATTCATTGGAGACCAAGCTGAAACAGACTTCAACTGACTCCGTCAGCTAGTTGACACAGTCACAGATTCTCAGAGATTTTCAATTTTTGCAATTGTCTCATCATCACGTGCTGAGTTCCATTTTCAGTCGATTAATTCCCTTAAAAGGTTTACTTAAGATTTTGCAGATTTATTTTAACTCCAAGCACTATTATGATAACTGTTTATTACGATACTTTCAGTTTGAGCCTGACTTCCTTGAAGACACACCTCAGCCATCAGAGCCTACATCTCCCGAGCCTCACCTGAGACAATGGCAGAGTCGATCCAGCATCTTAAGGCATTCCCCGGCCTCTCCATTCAGACCAGTGGGCCCCTCAATTGAAGGGTTATCACCTGGAGTCAAAACCAAACAGGTCAATTGCAAGCTTTTGTTGTTAGTTTTTAAAGACCGTAGCGAAGGCTCCTGGCTTCTACCAAAACACACACTGAGGCTGAAAATTGAACAAGTTTTGACCTACTTGTCTTCAACCAAAAAACACCAGGCATGTTTAATGCTGACACAAATCTTTGTAAAAGAAGAACACAATTTTTAAAAGGCATGTCCATGCATAGGAAATGATTATACAGGAAAACATGGAACTAACGATAAAATACTGTAGCATAGTAAAGTACCTTCCTTTAAAAAGAGACATTGTGGTCATTCCACGCCAATTCACCAAAAAATTTGACAGTGACTAACCCAGATTTATTTATTTTCTTTTATTAATTTTATTAAAGAATCCTATTATGAGTCCGGTGTTGAAAATGCCAAAAATATCCCATTATTCTATTTGATTTTTGGAGATGTAGCACAATACTCAAGGACTTGACAATTTTTTTCTGGAAACAGCGTACCTAGGTTGTGTCTGTATTAGAAAAATTAGACTGGCTTCTTAAATTCTTCATGGAAAATAAAATATTGTGTAAAATAGGTATTTTGCATTATTTGAAGTACACATTAACACTATAGTCCTTGGAGAAGTTAAAACTTCAATTTATCTTTCAATTCACATACCCTTGAGTATCTTCAGGCTAAACAGACTAATGTTAATGCTATCAATGTCTTTATTAATTGACCTGAGTCTGTCACTGTCGACCCCCAGGTAAGTTGGCGAGGAATCACCCATTTGTTCTGACAAGTGTTGAATTACCTCTGTGTTCATGTATATGAACATTGTATGACACCTTCAGTTTGTTCATGTATTAACCCTCTTGCTGTCTGACCATTCAATACCATTCACTGTGGTTTTGAATGATAGATAAACTATGCCAGCCTGCAATATGATACCATGAGGGAATGCATGTACACAGTACACAGTTAGTTCTGTGCACAGTTGTGCCACCGTACACAACCTTGGCAGTCGAATGGTTTCAAATGGTTGGTCAACTCACTGGAAAATGTTGCCAAGAGTCTGAGAGTAGGAGGGTTAATGTAGTTTGTAGGAATGTGAACATTTCTTTGAATCAATGTTGGGTCTGTGTTTGGTTTTAGGAGACATCCAGTCAAGCAAAACCTATTGTTGAAGCAAGCTCTTCGACCACTGTACCCACTCCCAGACTACTTTCCAAAGACCTACACAGTATTACCACAGCAGAGACTTCAAATAGTACAAACCAACAAGGTGAGGTCCCTCAAGGAGACACTTTTATAACCCATTGTTTGACTGTTCATTATATGTCTGATATTTTCTAAAAACCTGCAAAGCTTGTTTGATGGTCAATAGGTCCTACCTGAGTTATCAAACTATATATCTGTCATATTGATAAGGACTACAGTACTTGATTCTATGTTTATTTACGGTAGTTCTTATTCTGATTAATTTTCTGCATTATTGTTTCACCACCACAAGAGCATTTCTCTTTTTTCTATATTTTACTCTTTAACACCCTCAGTGTCCTGGCCAAGAGCTGTCAAAAATCTCTCAAAATACTCAATGGTAACTCAGCACCTAAATGTTTGAACTCTGATCCCTGGCCCCAGACTGAGTTGTTGGCTTGAACATAGAGTTCCAAATCCATCCAATTCAATTCATACCTCAAGATATATTTTTGAGGACCTGGGGATGATAATTGCTGTTGTTATGGATATTTTGCAGGTGCTGCTTTATATTTCAATGGCAGTAGAGGAAGCATAAAGAGAATCCAGTCAATGCCAGAGATGAGGCCCCAGGAGACTGAAGACTCTGAGATCTGGCTTCGAAGAAATGCAACATCTGCCGACCTTCGCCCTTATGTCACATCAACCTCTGATATTAGAATTGAAGATGCAGGCTCAGGTGTGGTTAGTTTCACTGCCAAAGTGCATCAAGAAGAACATGCTGGTGAAATAGACCTGAAAGTAGAGGCAGGCTCATTCCAGATAGAGGAGAGTACTATACAGCCATTGATAAACTCTGATAAAGAGATATCCTTAGAGACTACCTTACCTCTGGAGACTGGTCTAATGCAGGAAAGTGTATTATTATTGGAAAGCACTACTACACAAACACCCCCGGCAAAGAATGACTTGACATGTGAAGATGCTAATAATAACAGTACTGTAGATACAGAAGAAACGGACTCCATACAACCAGCTCCTCATCAACTTCCAGAGACAGATTCACATAATGAAAGTGATGTAGCTCCAGTCAGGACCACCTGGTCTGATGAGTTAACTATGGACAATGTCAGTACTGCCCTTGGTGAATCTACCATTACTTTATCAACCACAAAGGAACCACTCAGACCAGAAGCATCAGGCCAGACAACTCCAATACCGTCTTCCAACACATCCTCAAGCATCCGGTCCTCATCAGTGACATCCACATCCACCTCCTCAAATCCTCTCCCCTCGACGACGGAGCAGCTCCGATCTCGTGGGGCATCTGTGTCCTTTCAGTCAGATCAAACACAATACTCAAAGTCAGCGGGTAAGCAACCGGATCGGTTTTCCTCTAGCATGGTGGATGTCATGTTTATAGCACAGCGTATCATTGGCTTCATGCAGAAACTGATTGGTATTCTATGTCCGTCTGATGTCAATTTACCTGTGGATCCTGACAGAGACTTCACTGCATTGTTGAATTATAGGACATTTGCAGAGAGAATGAGAGTCATGAAAGTAGAGCTAAAGGAAGTTACTGAAGAGGTGAGTTTGTGACGATGTTGTAACCAAGTAATTTTTTCTTAAGTCAAGTCAAGTCGCAAGTCATCTTTGCTCAAGTTAAGTTAAGTAACAAGTCAAACTTTTGCAAGCCAAGTCAAGTGACAAGTCACAAGTCTATTAATGTAACCCACTCCCAAGATGTATTGACAAACTTATACACACTAAAGACATTCAGTTACAAAAACAAGGTGTTTGACTTCGCGCAACCACCCCATAAAACAACAAAACAAAATAAAGAGAAACAGATCTTACATTGTACAGTAAAATAATCTTTCCATTCATCCAGGTTATCCTAAATTGTGTCATTTTTGTAAAAAAAAAAACCTCAACGTTGTGTAGTTTTTCGTAAACAAGCTTACATTTCCAACGAGCTGTGCTACAAAGACCATGCTGTCGATGAAAATTTGCGTGTGGACCAGCAACGACAGTGCTGTAAACGGTTTTAGCGCACGCATCAGCGAGGATGCGCAAACGCGTAAAATCTTTCATCAAGGCATTTGCAACTTGTTTTGTTTGCTATAGCGTAATGCACTTGTATATTGTGTTTACTCTCATGCCATCGCATTGTTCTGAAACGCCGTTTAGTGTTTAATGTTTTTTAGCTTTATTGTAGCATGCAAAGTAACAAGATAACAAAGACTTCTTTCGTGTTCCGCGGCACTTTCAAGAAAATTTGTTGTCCCTGTAATGTGGCATGCAACAATACATGTACACTAACTTATAATTTTACATGATTTAGTGGTCGTATTCCCTACTTCATGTGTAGTTGCACCTGCACTTCCATATACTATATGCACCATACTGCTGTTAGATGGACTCGATATGCACAAATAGGGTTTCATGTACATAACTCAACAGTTTGAAAATGCATAAAAACGTACTGTAATTGTCGGATGATTTAGAATAGACTAATAAGAATGATGAGGTGCAGGCCTTGATGGGCTAGCTGTCCTTATTTGTTTATATAAAAATAATAATAGATACAATCATGTGAGAATACAACCAGGAAAACCTCAAATTTTTGCTTCTTTAATTTTGAATTTGTCCCTTATCCCTTTGATACATGTAGTTCCAAAGGAGCATGGTATCATGTCCACTATGGTATTCTTGTTTGTTTATTTATAGTGTTGTTTACCTTTTACTTCCAGGCCATCATCAAGGTGCTTTGTCTGTATGCAAACAATCTTCTCTCCATGGATTTGTGTGCAGTTGAAAAGGACAGCATTGCTTCTTTAGTTGATTCTCAGGTAATGATCAATTCAGTAAGATACACTGGTGACAATCCCCTGTATTGACCTTCAAGGTTAAAGACTGGCTTTGGTATTTACCAATTGAATTATTTCATTGGATGAGTTTGTGTTGCATATACACACCCTGGCACATGCAGCTGTGATGTTAGCACATGGAAATAGAACTCTGAAAACATGGAGTGTCATGGCCGCGCGAATAAGAGCACCGGACTCGAGCTCTGGTGTTTCTGTTCAGGAGAGTGTGGGTTCGTGTCCCGGTCGTGACACTTGTGTCTTTAAGCAAGACACTTAACCATTATTGGTGCGTCTTTCCAATGGAATGTAAAGCCGTAGGTCCCGTGTGTTGTGTAATGCATGTAAAAGAACCCAGTGCTTTTATGGAAAAAAAGAAGGGGTTTGCCCCGGTGTTCCTGGTTTGGTTGGCAGCATATTGCGCCACAGCACCTTGCATGCTTGTAAACCATTACATGGTGCTATATAAAGGAAAAAGGTATCATACTTCAAAACGTAGCTCCACAATACCTTGCAGGAAATACTGAATGTTGAATTAAAAAATTCTTATTAAAACACTGAGCTCAACAATCCTGTGTTCGCTATGGACCCTGCATATTAATACCAAGTGACATACGTGTGTACGGCAGATGTTGAACATGTTGGGGATAGAGTCATGTACATGTAAATCTATGATGTTAACCGTTTATTATATATGTAAACTAATAACTCAATGTGTACTATTGTGGTTATTTGTGTCCTCAGAGAATAAATATAAACTAATAAGGACTTAGTCTAGGATCTATTTGCATATGGTGAAAACTAATTGTGCAATTCTCCATGTGCTACATAAACCAAACTGCCAAAGGTACTAATGCCAAGGAGCTTGGCAATAAGACTGTCATCTGGCATAATTCATGATCCTTTTGTTGTGTGTCATTGGGTGTTTATGCTTTGTTGATTGTGTTCCAGGTATGCCCATATGTACATGTTTTTTTATTAATAATATAAACCTGTTGGTCTGCCGCCACCTATTCTTCAAAACTCTCATTTTAATTTAATGAAACATCACTGATATATCCATGATTTATAGTATTTTCCAAATAATATTTGATTCTGAAGCAGGTTATCACAGGAGTTCTATTGAGTCGTGAAGAAGCGATGTTAAGCCGGTGCAGACATAAACGAGAGAGTAAGATTCCATGTGATTACTACATGAACAGAGATACAGCCTTGCTATGTGACAAGCATGAACCTATAACATCACAGGTATGCATAACATATGCTGTTTATTTGACCTGAAATATCTATATTCCATTGGTTAGATCTCATGGTCAGAGCTGCCTACTAGCATAACAATTAGCTCAGCACAGAGTCATAACTTTACTCACCAGAAAAGGTTACCAGCTGAAATACCATACTGTTTGTGAATGGTTACCTGCTGAATTATCCTTAAGCAGAAATTTGTTCTGAAAAGTTTTCTGTTTAACCCTTTCTCAACAGTAGGCAAATTTAGTAAACTGCAGCCATACCCCTTCTTCTTTACCATAGGTAAATTTAGTAAACTGCAGTCATACCCCTTCTTCCTTACCATAGGCGAATTTAGTAAAACTGCAGTCATACCCCTTCTTCCTAACCCTAGGTGAATTTAGTAAACTGCAGTCATACCCCTTCTTCCTTACTTAAGGTGAATTTAGTAAACTGCAGTCGAACCCCTCTTCCTTACCATAGGCGAATTGAGTAAACTGCAGTCATACCCCTTCTTCCTTACCATAGGTGAATTTAGTAAACTGCAGTCATCCCCCTCTTCCTTACCATTAGGCGAATTGAGTAAACTGCAGTCATACCCTCTTCCTTACCATAGGTGAATTTAGTAAACTGCAGTCAACACCCTCTTCCTTACCATAGGCGAAATGAGTAAACTGCAGTCATACCACCTCTTCCTTACCATAGGTGAATTTAGTAAACTGCAGTCGAACACCCTCTTCCTTACCATAGGTGAATTTAGTAAACTGCAGTCATACCCCTTCTTTCTTACCATAGGTGAATTTAGTAAACTGCAGTCATACCCCTTCTTCCTTACCATAGGTGAATTTAGTAAACTGCAGTCATACCCCTTCTTCCTTACCATAGGTGACTTTAGTCAACTGCAGTCATACCCCTTCTTCCTTACCATAGGTGACTTTAGTCAACTGCAGTCATACCCCTTCTTCCTTACCATAGGTGACTTTAGTCAACTGCAGTCATACCCCTTCTTCCTTACCATAGGCGAATTTAGTAAACTGCAGTCATACCCCTTCTTTCTTACCATAGGTGAATTTAGTAAACTGCAGTCATACCCCTTCTTCCTTACCATAGGTGAATTTAGTAAACTGCAGTCATACCCCTTCTTCCTTACCATAGGTGACTTTAGTCAACTGCAGTCATACCCCTTCTTCCTTACCATAGGTGACTTTAGTCAACTGCAGTCATACCCCTTCTTCCTTACCATAGGTGACTTTAGTCAACTGCAGTCATACCCCTTCTTCCTTACCATATAGGCAAATTTATTCCAGTGCACTAGTACACCCAAGCTTCTTCCTTATAGACTACTCATACCAACTCTTTCTTACCATATACTACATCAGTTGGCAAATAAAACAAATAAAACCCACTGAAACCAAACCCTTTTTGATAAATAGCTGTAGTGCTTCACCATACTTAACCAAGTTTCCAATAATATTTGGTAAAAGAAATGGTTAATACTATGCAAAGCAATTTTGTAACAAGAGGGTTTAAAGCATCTCTATGAAATAGGGCCATGAATCTACATGTAAAGCCCGGTTCATCCGTTAATTGCGAAAAGCAAAGCAAATTTCTTTGCATCACAATTGGAAAACAGCTTTGTAGGTATTGTTTGCATCACATAATTGGCTTCGTTTTCGTTTCTGCGTGAAGTATGACTTGGGCTTCAGTGTCCATAGCATTTGCACGTCTCATCTCAAAATGATACTCTGTCAACCTAAACAAATAAGTAATACATGTATGTGTCTTTATTTTTCCTCACCTATCCAAGGGCATTGGAATAGCCAACAAGCATGTCAGCTTTGTATAAACAGTGGATTGATTGACTGAACTTGGTTGAATGATTAATTGATTGATTGATTGAATGATTGATCTGAATCAATTGACTGATTGATTGGTTGATTAATTGATTCTTTTCATCAGTGGTTGTCTCGTGTTATCAATTGTTGTCTCTCTCACTTGCAGATGTGCATTAGAATCAACAATACATGGAGCATCATTTGTCTCTTACCAGAGCTGTCCAGAATGCTGCAGTCTCGTAAGTCTTTGACTCACTCTCTCTGTATCACTAGCAGAGCTTAGCATTAGACCATTAGTTATAGTGGTAACTATGGCCTCAGTAAAATCGGCAGTAAGTAGACTTAATTATGGCAGATGCTGATGCAATATAAAACTTGCCCATGGAAGAAGAGGTCAGCTGAACCTATGCTATATATTGGGAAATGTTTCACCACTATACCTTGGGTATTTTTCAAGCTCCATAGCTGCAACTTAAAACGGTAGTTTCCGCTGTATCAGTCAAGACAAAAACATTTTACTTTACAAATGTAAGAATAAGCTATGACCACTGACCAGTACTCCACCTGTGATTTTAATCGGCAAAATCACCACAAACCCCAGTGAAGATTAAATGATAATACACCGCTGAACACAGTAGAAAATGTTGGGGGAAAAAACAGAAATAAATAAAGATCAATAATGATTTTTTTTATTTCATATATGTGACCCGCTCTGCAAAAAAGGCCCTTATGTCGCAAAAAATTATTTTTGAGTTAGATACATGGTTGGAAAGGGCCTTTTCCCAGCTTTAATTTGGTGTATGTTAGAAGTCTGTAGCATTTTGCAATCCAGAGTTATACCATAATTTGCATAATAATTCTTGCCATTTTGGTCAAAATAGGTTGAGGAGAAACAGCCTTGTAAACTTTACACTGTATTTTAAATTATTTTAGGACAAAGTTCTTAGGAAAGACCCTAACAACGAGCACATTCCCATTATACTATTCGTCTGAAATTTTCACCAATTGTTGAATATTAAGTTCAAAATATTTTTTATTTTATTTAATGCTCTATATCGCACTTTTTAAAAACTAATTTGCATATTGTGCTTTTTCGCAATCTTTTTCCTATCTTTAAAATGGCAAACACACACTTAGTCATTATTACGATGATTTTATAGCAGTTTGATTTAATTTTAGTACTATTTAAAGTAATCCTAATGCCAACTAGACTTTTTAGAAAACCAAATAAATTTAAATATAATATTTTTGGGTGAAAACAGGACCATTTGGCCAAAAAAAAAATCTTCCCACTTTTTGGTATTTTTTTAAGCAACAGCTTAGGCTGATTCATTAAACCCTTCAGCCAGCTTGTATTTTCACGATTGAAACTATTTTGGGGTAAAAATGTAACATTTTGGTAAAAAAAATACTATGAGTATTTCCATTAAAATCTAGCACAGTCAAGGTAGTTTGCCTTCTTATTGAAATCTGAAGTTGATAAATCTACTTTGAAATAATCTTTGGAATAAAAACTTGCCCAAATAAATATTACAAACAAATAAACACAAGGAATCAAAGGGGGGAATTTTTTTATTCGCACGGGAATCCACTAGCCTTTCCGCGGTGTTCGTCGGCCAGAAGAGATCCGTTGGCATCGATGTCATCTCCTTCTGGAATACCTACAATAACCAAGGGGCCATCCTCTTCATCATTGCTGTCAGGGTCGATCTCTTCGTTAGTACCTTCCGCTAAAAATGGCGATGTGGAATCAGATTCCAAATCGGTTTCTGATTCCACATCGTCATTTTCACATCGGAAGTAAACGAAGTAATCTTCCACGAAGCCAACCATGTCTCTCTCCTCCCTGACAAGATTGGTATCACGGAGATCATTCAAAGTTTCAGCCAGACACTGATCCTTCGAACCCATACAAAAATAATAGCAGTTGGCTAATAAAGTAAATTTATTTGGCTAAAAGTGGTAAATAATTCTCAAAATCTTTTCGCTCAGAGCAGTGCAGGTCAGTTGTGTTGAACACAGTTGACTGCAACCTCGTCCCCATGGTTTACTTTATTTCCAACCAAACGTTTACAACTGCTCGACACACCTTGGGGACGAGGTTGAGCTGGCTGTATTTTAGCGTGGCACGCACTTAATAAACAGTCACATGACAGTCACCTGACAGAGAATAAACAACCGATATCGTTCACAGCGCATGCGCGCACTCGACATTGCGCGCATTGACCAATGAGTGCACTACACTGTGTGCACGTGATAGCAAAGATCCACGCCCCTAGCAACAAGCGCTTTATGTCTACGTGTAATAAAACGACCTCCCCTGCTGTTAATCTTGACCTCTGACCTTTTCTATGTCTACATTTAGAAAGACAACGTCCTCCGCTTTCAGATGATACCAAATTTATAATAGGGGGGTTTCAAATAATGTCGCGTCAGATGTGTAAAAGACGCAACTTTCCACTGATTCCACGGACGCCGATCGTACAAACCACGAACAAATTGTACATAAAACACGGGTTTTTTCCAACTTTATTGATCAAAATGAACATTCAATCTTACAAATTATGAAAGAGTGGACATCAACGATGTCAAAAATGGGATAAACAAAAAATCACATCGAGCAAGAAATTTTCACCTTTTCAACATTGACGAGCCCTTTTGCGTGCTAAGAGATAGCGCGACTTACGGGCCTTTTTTGCAGAGCGGGTCACATATAGTGGCCGTGTTATTAAAACTTACATATATGGTACATCTTTCATTGTTGAATATTGGGAAAATGAGAGATGCTTTTAAAAGTCTATCTTAAAACGATATTGACAATAGTACTCCACACTAATGACATCACTTTTGCTCAAAGTACCCGGCTGTCAGACAAACATTCCACCGCTCATACGATCACAACATCATCAACTTGCCAAACTGCACTAGTACTATAGTAGTCAGTACACACAAGTAAACATAAAACTTGAACAATTACTGGCCCATGTTGGTGAATTTGACATGTTTGTCTGAGGTTTGGGGACTATGAGCTTCTATTTTTAGCGTTTGTGGGGAGTGCTATTAAATCATTTCAAAGTGTTGAAAATTTTCAGAAATAATGCTTGATTTGAAATCATCAAAAAATGACTGGGAACTATTAATTGTGGATTGCTGAGATGCACTGAAGGGTTTTCTGAAGGGTTTTCTGTTGTTAGAATAGTATGAAATGTACCTTGAAGGTATTGTTGTGAATTAAGTAGAATCTTGTTGCTTTAATCTGCCACTTTAAAGAAAGTAGACCAAGTTGTTCAGGGTCTCAGTTTTCCATCAATCAAATTATGATATTTTTTGTTAGCAACCACCGCTTTTGAGTTATATTATAATATGAATAGTCAATCACATCTATTGGTGACACTGGGCAGCAGTCAAGGCTCATTGCACAAAGTTCATCAAGCAAATCAATTGTAGGATTAAAATGGACCCGTGTATTAAATTATTATTATTTATTACTACTAATGCCTTTTCTTATGCAGTGCTTTTTAACTTTTTTTATTGAACATTTTAGATTTGAACTATCATTTTGCTCAGCGAGACAAAGAATGTCATGTTGAGTAATCGATGTGATCAATATATGAATGAACAGGTGAATGAATGAAGAAATAGCAAACAGTGTAAATAGCAACTTGTTTTTGAGAATTAATGATTTAGGGATAGGGAACATGTGTATTTATTTGCTTGATTACCATGAGAATATTAGCCACCTTCTTGATGTGTTTTGTTTGTTTTTAGGACTGAGAGGGCGCTATCTGTCTGCCAACCAGACTATTGAAGACCAGCAGCAGAATGGAATCTATGATGCCCCTATGGATCAGTTGGATATAGACACATCTAGCCTTGCTGAAGGTGATCATCAAGTTTACCTCAGCAGAGTCTTACAGGCTCAGATCAACCTACTTGCATACAAGGTAGAGTCTTGTTAGTTTATAAGACTAGCTCTTTTTTATTAGGGATTAAGTTGGCTGACCAGTATCTTTTCCTGCCTTTAATCACAGTGGTTGTGAGTAAAATTCTCAGAGCTGCTTACGTGCACATTTTTACTAAGTGTAAGCAAAATTATGTGTTCCAAAAAAGATATTGGCAAAAATACCTCGACAATGTGTATTGCTTGAGAAAAGAAAATAGTTTGGTCCCTTAACATAAAGTAAGCGTTAAGAATAAGAACTAGCACTGTCCTTACAGTGTACACAGGGAACCTAACAAGCATACTATGACCATTATCTTTAGCTTCATTTCCTGAATGAATTCTTCCATTGCAGCTAAACCAAGTCCTCCAGCAAGCCCTGTATGTACTACTGTCCCCGGAATTTGACAGCCTGACAATAGCGGACAGACTCCAGCCACTGACCTCGTGCCTGTTTGACCACTGGAAGGCCCTGGGCTGTTGGTTGACCCCACCGTGTCTGTCACTATTCATGGAGAATCTCTGGCTACGTCTGGTGGCAGATTTTGAGCTTGAGGTGGAAGGGTTGAAGCTGCTGAAGGAGAAGGCTGACAGGCAGGCATTGCTTTTATCACAGTCCATAGCGGTAGGTCCCTACAGCCTTTCCGATTTTTCATATTTGAATGAAAACTTCAATAAGGCCTAACAAAAAAATTGTTGGATTGCCCTTTCACCCGATTTTTTTCTTGGGTCGGTCGGTCGATTTCTTTTTTCTTTTTTCTTTTTTGAGGTGTCAAAGAATGCCCAAAACACACTGCATAAATATTTCAGAGTGAAGTAGATATGTTTGCACTTTGAATTATAAACCTAAAGAGTTATTTTCAAATGTAAAATGGAACATGAAAGATGTTTGGCTTTCGCATACAAAGTCCACCGAGCTTTTCCTATAAGACCAATTAAGACTCAGACAAATCAGATATCAGTAAACATGAATAATCAGAATAGTGTTTTATTAAAATATCTGTGCACAAACATAGGGCAATAATCACAAATTAAATTAAATGAAAGTATACCAGAGAGTTTTCTCTCACATATTTATGTAGTGGCTTCTCCCTTCCTTCAGAAGAGAGGGTTGGTCCGACCCTTCTTGATGAAAGATAAGATACAGTCTCCAATGTTGTGTACTCAAACACCACTTTTAACTTAGTAGAAAAGGGAAATTAGAATTAGCTGTTGCAAACTGCTTACCAACCAAAAGGACCTGTAGTATAAATGCAAAAAATTAGTTAGTGGCCTGACGTTTCGACCCTAGCAGAGTCTTTCTCGAAGGCTAAATGACAAGACAACACACATACATGCATACAAGGGGGACAAAAGCAGTCAAGTGGAAAAACATGAATAGAGAGAGTGGAGAGAGAAAAGCAAGAAGTTTCCAACTTCTTGTGGTCTAGCCATCCCCTTCCCTCCAACCCCCCCCCCCCTTTGTCTTCATAATCCCTGCTTACCCCTGCTTTTTCTGAATGCTTCTTGCTTTTCTCTCTCCACTCTCTCTATTCATGTTTTTCCACTTGACTGCTTTTGTCCCCCTTGTATGCATGTATGTGTGTTGTCTTGTCATTTAGCCTTCGAGAAAGACTCTGCTAGGGTCGAAACGTCAGGCCATTAACTAATTTTTTGCATTAGTAGAAAAGGTTTACATAATATGGAATATATCCCTAATATCAAACTTTACCAAAATAGTAAATTAAGAAAACAATAATGATCTCTTAATCTTACCCCATCACACCAATAAAATGAGTCCCTCTATCTCCAGCTATAGTGCAGTAAGACTGCAGCTCCAAACACTACAAAACGAAGTAAAAACCCAATGTACTGTTTCTACCTCCAAATATAGTTAAAACAAATATTGTTTTTTACCAGCATGATCCCTCACGTTTGATTTACAATAAAAATACACTTTCACAATGATCGCGTATCACATGCCTAACTGACGGCGTACACATTACCACAGCGTTTTCGCCATGCATACACAACTACCACCGCCATTATTTCCCGTATACCTGTGTACAGTGTGCTAACAACGCACATGTGGCCCAAAATGCAAGTCGCCATTGTATTCCCATGATAAACTTTTAAGTTTACGAGCATCGTTTATTCCAATAAAGTTTAAAACCAAATAAAGTTTGAGACTCATGGAAAGAATCCTTAGATATTACACTGTCTTGGCAGGTAACTCAAATTATTAATAATACAATATATTAAAGTGATATTATCAGGCACTTCTGGAGTATACAATGGTAAAGAACGTAAAGAATGCAGGTCCTGCTTATCGAGCCTCGGCCCTTCGGTCTCGCTCGTACATTTCCGTGCCCCATCACGCGCAACAGTAATTCATACGCACATGAATAAAAATACAAATATGAATGATTAAAAGTACATTAAACCTTATTACTTTTACGAGAACCCTGTATTCTGAGAAGAGGTAAAGCATTGAAACTGAATTACATCGTAGGATTGACAAGTTTAATTTATAAACCAAATATCTAGACACTACTTCAAATCGACGTAAAACTACATACTGTGGTGATAGGTTCAAACGGAAGCACCTTAAAGGTACAAACAACTTTAAAGGTGAACTCCTATTGATTATAGTTACAGAAAATCCTAACTCACTACATTTAATTACATTTGGGGAGGGCAGTTCTTCCGCCTACATGGAAGATCTGGTAGTCAAACAAGCAAGGTATTTTGGCATAAAAATTAAAAGCCACGTTGAAATAGGCATGTTTAAAGGGAAAGTATATACCTTTGGTTTTTTAACCAATCGATTGTTTTAATCCTATATTTGTAGATATAAACAATAAAACTGACCTTTAGAAATTTCATTTCAAAAGGTGGTTGTGTTTTTTGAGTTGGCAACTGTTGCCACTTTACAAAATAAAACAGTTGCACCTTGCGTAGCAACTAACGACACGACATATGAGTTGGTCGCCATTTTGCAAGGCACATGTACATGTACATGTACATGCAGCTGTAAATGTTCTCTAGTGCATGCTCATGTGTAAACAATCCACTCGCTTTTTCGTATCGGATCTGAAGTCACAATCCTTGCATGTGTAGTGACTAAAACAAAAGTGCATGGCGCACGATCGGAATAGGCCCCTGTTTTTTTATATTCGTATTTCATTTTTTAATTTTATATTTCAACATTTCTATGACGGAAGAAGACATTTTAATGTAGGCTGTAGCCTATGTTAAAAGGTTTGTATTTTATTTCCGTTGTTCTTTTTATTAAAATGCCCTGAAAATGTCCATGCACAAAATACACCAAGGCAAACTCGAGTCAAAGTACTAAAACATGATGTGAAATTTATACTGTTTACGATCGCCCTGTTTGTCATGTACCTGGCGAAAAAATATAACGATGTCTGTCATCTATATTTTAAACAAAGGGCAACCGTATTTACCATTTTGTAAGCATAAATATTCATGAAATCAAAATTGTGAAGTGAAAAAAGGGAAAATCACAAAAAAAAAATTAAAAAGTAAAAACGCGACCGAGATTTTGCTACTTTTACGGTCGGTCGGGAAAGGGCAATCCAACAAAAACATTTTTTAAGCCTAATGTAATTTTCCCAATCCCAACTCTTTCTGTGTTTTTTGTTTCGTGGTATTTTCTTTATATATAGTTTCAGCTTTCAGATTTGCTTGTTTGTTTATTGGCTCTGTTTATTGGTATTAAATATTTATATTTTTAAGTTATTGCTATACATTTTGAAATGCATTTAATGTTTATATAATAATTGATCAGCATAGCTTTTAGTTGTGTTATTTTGTCGTTTTATTTTTTATTTTTATTTTGTATATATTTAATTTTTGGTTTGCAGCATCTGATTGAGTTTCTTCATGCTAGGGGTGAAGGACTTGGAATTGATGAGCTTGTCAAACCAACTGTAAGTTGAAAATTTGTAATTAAAATGTAGCTTTTGTTATGGTTTGATTACAAATTGTGATAGAGCCCCTTGAATAACAGAATACAGATGTGTCTGGTTTGGTTTGACTTTAACTTGCCCGACAGCTTCTTGTATTCTTTAGAGTGATAACGAATAATGCTTGTCATTCTCTTTCTTGTACATATTTGAATGTTGGAACATGTTACATGTAAGTTAGCAGTTGTTTTATTTCACACAGTAAAGCAAAACATGCAGGAACCCAAGTTGAATATATATATATATGCGAAAGCTTTACATGTTTTTTTTTATTAAACAGCTTTTTATTAATATTAATATTATTATTAAAATAAACAGCTCTTTGTTTTTGGTGTCATTGCTTTATTTAATGTCTTGAAGGAGGACGTATTGAATATGCTGCAGCTTCACAGCTTATCAAGCAAGAACTTGGTGCATCTCTACCAGAAGATATTACTCGGGGTAAGATTGTAATTAGTTCCCACACTGCAGTCCTCTTCATAAGAATACTTGTATTCATTTTACAATAAGGTTCCTGACTATTTCACCCTTCAACCTCTGTTTGGTAAAATGGTTTGAATAGGTGAAAAAAAGATGGCTTCCCATGGTGAAAGTGTAGTCCTGCACCTTCTCAACTCTAAATAGATATAGAATAGGACAGATTTGCTCAAAAGTATTCAGACTTGACTCTTTGTACCGTTTGATACCTCTGCTTCACTGTTGATGGCTCTTTTCTTACTTTTGTTTACCCCTACCAACCCCAATGACCCTTTAGGAGGTAGAAGCAGACCCAAATACAGAGCCTTTACCCAGGGAAGTTCTACAAGCCATGTACCAAGCACTCCACAAGAAGCGCAAGTGCTTCACTGGACATCATATGGTCATGTGGCTTCTAGTGCACTACTACAAGGCGCAAGGTATGTGCAAGTGGATCATGGAATAAAGTTGCATCCTAACATGCAGAGCTTGTGTTCGTTCCACAAATGTTTAATTTGTAAAGATCAAGTTTGCCTTGGAATGATTAAGCTTAAAGGAACATTACAGAATTGTTTTTTGCTAACAAAAAAGTTACTGGCAATGTAAGCACTTTATGTAATCGACCATATACTGTACATAAACGGACAAACCTGGAGAAGTTTGAGATCGATCGGCCATCTGGGTCACGAGAAAATAGTGAAAAAAACGATTACACATTTGCATGAGATCATATAGGTTCAACAAATGAATAAAACGCTCACTGAACGATAAACTCCAATCGGAAAATTAGTTTATTCATTTCTCATCAAATAAGGCATTTCAGACAGAAATATTTCAAGGGATATTTTCTACTATCATTATCGTTAGACCGTGTAAGTTTTATGTAAATCTGTGATCAAAAGTATATTTGACAATTACCAATTCTGTAATGTTCTTTAAGTTTGTATAATCTATTTGTAGTTAGGTAGGTAACGATTGCATTTGTATCCAAAGCTCAGAAAAGCTTTTCTCAGCAAAACTTTTGAATTTCCCACCAAAACTTTTGAATATCCCCGTTGACTGTTTGTTTAAAAAATTACCTCTATGGTGTAACTTCTTGCTGGTACACTACCTATGATTTCCCCAAGTTGACTAAACAATAATTATGGTTTGAGCAGAGAGGCCAACAAGCAAGAGAAGCAAGTACAAGAGGAAGGCCAAGATGATTGGTCAGAAACTCTTGGATATGAACTTCATCCAGCACGTATCATCACGAAGCAGAGGAGCAAAGGGTAAAGCAAAAGCAATTATCTTTTGAAACTTCTGCAACAAAATGAAACTTTAACCAAGCTACAGGATATATTATACAGATTTTGGATGAGTGCTTTGCCGCGAGGTGGAATCTGGAATGTTCCATTTCACAAGGTGAAGCTGAGTGAAATGGACAAGCCAGATTTCACCGAGTGCATTATATATTCTGTAACAATGCACGAACGAAATGCATTCAATATTCGTTACATTACAGAATTGGTTTTTGCTAACAAAACAGTTGCTGGAAGTGTAAGCACTTTATTTAATCCACCATATACATAAACTGACAAACCTGTAGAAGTTTGAGATCGATCGGCCATCTGGGTCACGAAAAATAGTAAAAAACCGATTACACATTTGCATGAAATCATATAGATTCAACAAATGAATAAAACGCTCACTGAGCGATAAACTCCAATCGGAAAACTAGTTTATTCATTTCTCATCAAATATGGCATTTCAGTCAGAAATATTTCAAGGGATGTTTTCATCATCATTAGACCGTGTAAGTTTTATGTAAATCTGTGATCAAAAAGTATATTTTAGAAGTTTTTTTTCTTACCAATTCTGTAATGTTCCTTTAAAAAACACACACATAGATCCTTGTCATTTGAATTGTTTTCACAATAAACACAAAATAGACACAAAAGCTCGTCCACCCCAAACTCTGAAGTTTTGGATAAAAACCATCTAATCAACGTGGACAACTCCATGGAGACACCAACCTTGTCTGCCGTGAAACGACTTTGTTTTGTTAGGACGAACAGGTGGGAACAAATATTTTGGAAACACTACCGGAAGCAGTAAATACACGGTAAATAAAGTGTGGCACGTGACGCGTGTTCCACCAATCAAATGACAAGTATCTATATGTGGGGTGAATAAAATAACTTAATATTCAAGGTTACCTTGTAAATGTGCCTTCAAGAAATTTAAAAAGTGTTTAGTGATTTTGGTAATTCTACCCTTTGTTTTTAAATATGTGTAAATTTGAATTAATTTTTGTCCACCTAGATATTCTATCGGACGATTTTGTTGACTTCTCCTCGGATGCCAGTGTAACAGACAGTACTCCTTACCCTCCAGTCACAATCCATAGTCTACCCACCACCTCTATCCACCGTAGCAAAGACATCAATAATGACAGCTCAGAAGATAACCTGGAGTCATCAACGAGTCAACAGAAGAGGCGGCGCTCCAAGAGACGAATTTCAGACTTCTACTCAGAGGAGATTGAGACGAGCGACGACAGCTCAACATCCCGATCAGACTACGTTGTCAGGAAGACAGTCACTCTGAAAGTAGATGTTCATGTCTCCGCCGAGGCTAATTCAGATGATGCTCCATCAATACCCAACGAGCAGGAACCATCCTCTTCAATCATTCAAAAAGGACAGAATGGCCAAGAATCTGAAGGAGACATGAGTTCCAGTGATGATCAGGGGATATCCCAAAGCTCAACAAAAGTGCCTCCTTCCTCAGGAGGTCAGCCAACAGCCACCTCATCAAGCTCTAGCATGAGGGAGTCCTCTTCCACCCATGTCGGCAGGGCTGTCAAGGTCTCAGAATCAAAACACCTCTTCTTTACAGACTCCAACCACTTCTACTACTTCTGTGATATCGACGACCAGTTATTCTATAGTGTGTCTGGAGAATTTTTGAGATCCAGTGAAAGCAAAGCTCCAGATTTCTCTGCAAAAAAATCTGACAAGCATCGACCCCACCTCAAATGTCCTCACATTAAAGCAGAATTCATCCTCGCCATTCTCCTCTGCAGAAGAAAGACAAGCCGTGTGGCTAAAGATTTTACTCGTTCCATCCCCACCAAGTTCTGGAAGGAAGACAGGACTTCTCCTTGCTGTATGTGTTTCAAGTGAAGCTTCAATTCTGTGTGTAAATGCTACCCCCAACTGTTCAAGGGTGGCGTCCCAGCATTCCACAGAATATGGCATCAAGCTATTTTGTTGAGTTTTTGTACCAGCAGCTGATATAACAATGTACAGCCTGCTTCCTTTGAAGTGAATATCTCCTGCCATGGATACATTTTGTTGTGACATGACATTTTTTTAATTTGGAAAGGACAGTTTGCACACACACACACGCATTTTGTAAATCCCGTAAATCAAGACTTCTCTTTGTTCTTCCATTGTTTGGACTTAGGTTTTTTTGGCGACGTCCCCATTGGTTTTGATGTGTCAAAACACCCGGATCCCTTCTGTTAAAGTCCTCAGTTTTAACGGTAGATACGCGCACAAAAATGTATAACGAGTTTTTTTTCTGTGTCACTGCTACTTTCTGCTTTTAATATGAACACAAACAGTAAAATATATGAACTTTTTAAAAGTATAAATGCATCAACGAAGAAGAAATATTCTTGTTTTTGTCAACCTTTTTAAATTTTGATCTAAAAGATTTTTAAGTTTTTATGTAGGAGGATTTTTTAATTGATTTTAAACATTTTTCCGCAATTGTTTTAAAATGTTGATTCAGATTTTAACATTTTTGTTTTATAACCTGGTTGGTCCTTTACACCTTAAATCTATCACGAAGATTTGCCAGAATGCAAGTGAACAAAACAGTGCTGGGGCCATGCATATAATTTTGTTTATATAAATAAAAAAATTACAGTATGCTGATGCAGTCTGATAGATTTCTTCAGGAAAATTCTAACCCTATGGTTCACCCTCAGTTCATTCCCAAAATAAAAACCTAAATGTGTTTGTTCTGTAATTTATCTTACTTATCACTTATCCTTACTCAAGAGAAGGATTAGCAATTTCCACAGGAAAGACAATAATCTCCCCTAATTTTGCAGGGTTAACCATTCCAATGTGAAAAGGCCAATGGGTGAATTTCTTGGGAATTTAAATTGGTGTAAAAAGGACTTTTGGTAGAAAACACAACAAAAAGGATTAAAATAAAATTTTAATCGATGAGTGTTTATTCAGTTGGTAAACTTATAAAATAAAACAAAGATATTTTCATTATTAACTATATATATTTGTATTGAAAGTGAAACTTGCTGAAGCAACTTACTTCTGTCAGTGCTGACGGCCAGCTAAGTATTAGTTTTTCTTAAATGAAGAGCTTGATGGCGTGTTTTATATTATAAAACTATGTTGAATTTTGACATGTGTTTACACAATGTGTCCAATTTTAGAGGATTATATGTGAACATTTGCATAGCTTATCTTAAACCCTATTCACTGCTTTAAAGTGTTATTGTTACTTTTTATATCAGAAAATGTGTTAGTATACTCTTTCTACTATATCATCATTTGGTTATTTTTCAACAATTGACAAAAGGGAGCAGTTGATTTGGTGTGTTTTTTAAATTGTATCTCTCCAGCATTATCAAGTTGTTGTTGTCGAAGCATTGTCAATCAAAACGAGACTAGCTGCTTTCTAAACTCCATTGCATGTATAATTTCTGTGTACAGGGCAAATATGATAATGATAGCCGAATAGTTTTAATCAGTATATTTGAACTTTTGTTGAAGGAAAATAACTAGACTTGCTTTCAGCTCATCTTCTGGAATGTTATTTTATTGCGGAAAAGAAGTAAAACATCATGATTTCTTTTGAAGTTATTATTTCAAAATTCATGCTAGAAATGCTTTGTTACAATATAAACGTTGTAAACGTTGTAATTTATAGGACAAATCGATTGCAACTTAATTCATTATTGTTATTTTTATTTAACTCTTTTTTCTATTTTTTCCACTTTTCACCTGTGTTGAATTTTATTTAAACGTGTCTTCAAATGGTATGTGCAATTTAGATGATATAATATAATTTGTTGATGGCATAAGTGGTTTTAAGTACCTGAACAAACTCAGCCAGATGGTCAATGTATTGGGAGCTTTTGATTTTAGTATTTATTGATATAGAGACAAAGGTGATATTTTTATGGTGCAACATGTTTTTGTTTAGATGCGAACGTTCATTCCATTCCTCCCGTCTAAGAGAAGTACATCCAAGATGTAACCTTTTTAAAGTGTGTTTGCGAGGAAACAAACCGTACATACTACCATTTTGTTTCTTAAATTACTTCTGCTGCACCTTCCTTCCTTGAAAGACCATTGCTATGTCTCAAGGAAAATAAATTTTGTTAATGAGGTCATACAAAAATAAGGGGGAATCTTCGGACAAAACTACCGAAGATTGATCCTTCGGGGAACCTGTCGTAACTAGTTCCATGTTTATAAACACTCGTTTGTCAAATAAGCAACCTAAAAGTTAATATACATGACAAGATGTCGATTACATTTTTATTTTCAAATTATTTAAAAATTTACTTGTACCAGGAAAACAATCCATAAATTTAGGAAACACTTTTGTAACATTACAATAAAGAGTACTTACGATAAAAATAAGAAAACTTTAATAATGTGGTCATTGGTTTATTTATGTTCATGAAACGGTGCAATATTTTTTTCCATGAAGGTGTCTTGTTTGGGTTTTTCGTTTGTGTTTTTTTTTCTCCCTCTTTTGCTAAATCCCGTAGCAAGGTGACAGCATAAGAAGATCCAAGGAGTTCCTCGGACATGTGAAGATCCAAGATAATTATTTGAAGTTCGTCATTATTGTATCATTTATTGAAATACCATAATCAAACTATGATGTCGGCATACATGAACTTACGTGCATCCGTAACACACCATCTATGTGAAATTGATACAACACATCAAATTCAAAATTATAATTGTGCACGCCGTGTGAAATGTCGCCTTTCTTGTAGTAATGGTGTGGAACGGGATTGCGATTGGTGTCGATGGGGAACGGCCAAAATCCAAATATCTCCACGGAATCACAAACCGATAAAGCCAATGACGTCAGATAAAAACCTGAAGGAGGAGAATTGTAGAACGGAAAAACATTATGGTCAAGTGATGTAACACCGTATTGATAAAATTATACAACGTTTATTGGTAAAGTGTTGGAGGGAACTTTCGAAATTGTGTTATATATCGTGGGTAGTAAGGTTTATGGATTTTGTGTTTTTGTTGGGGTGTTTGTCGGGGTGTTGGTTTGTGTGTCTTTGTTTGGTTGTTGGGATGTTGGTTGTTTGTTGGTTTGTTTTTGTTATAAGCTGTTCCGACAAAGCGGTCTGAACAGCTTTTGTTTTCGTCAAGATTTTTTTTTGTTTTTCTTATTATTCTTCCATCCGTCAAAAATCCCATTTGATTTGTACATGAATTTGTGGTCCCAAAAAGTCATACTTGGCCTTCGCCTTGCACTCAAAATTATGCTGTGTACTCAAAATCATTTCGAGCACTCAGAATAACACATATTTGGTGCAAACGAACAAATCACTTTTCGAGCTCAAATCATTCTGCATTAATTTTAGATTTCAAGAATTGACGCTAAAGCACCATGTAGGCCTATATAAAGTTTAAAGCATCAAGTCTCCACTGTAACAAAAACAAACTCGTTGAAAATGCCCTGACAATAGACCCTTCCCATTAAATATGTAAATTACATTAACGCATGCGTACAGACACTGTTGGTTGGCAAACGCCATAGAGTTGTGCACTAGGCAGACGCACAAACGCGTGTGCGTCACGCCACCATCAGTCCCATGCAAAAAGGCGCGATGTTTACTCATTTTGCCAACCAGGGGTAAGAGTGCGCACGGGTAAGAGTTTTCTCCGATGGATTATACATTATACTGACTGGATGGGACGACTGCGCATAAATATGGCGTATAATGTAGATCAATCATAGAGTTATATATAACTCTATGAGATCAATGTACGCGTCACTGACCACCATCTTTGATGAAATGTGCACGCTTGAAGAGCTATCATTGCCTGAGAGTGGTGCGTAGTGCGTACACGCGTGCACTTTTCCATCGTTTTACATCAAAGTCAGTGACGCGTATTACAATCCATCTATTGTTATTTTTGACTGGTTTCTACGTGTGGGTCAGTTCGTGTCAGTCGGTGACGATTTGATAGCTTCAGTTACATTGACAAAATGTATCTTGAAAAAGAAATTTAAAGAGGATGGGCCATGGTGATTGAAGTTGACGTTATTTTTTTTTAGTTTTCTGCTTTCTTTAATTTGTTGCATCTTTTGTAACATTACATTAACAAAAGAAGTGATATTTGCAGGGAGTTTTTACTAGCCCGCCGCCTCAATTTATCAAAATCACGTAAATGAGGGCAGCAAACAAAACACGACGTCACTTTACGTACTGAATCCCCGGATGGTCTGTACTGAGCAATGCTTCAATGAGGACAACAAACAGCCGTTTGACAGAGGGGTACAACGTCGCATCAGGGAAGCTATTGAAATACACAAGCACAATACAGTGCATCAAGATATCGGCTACTTCATCAGCAATATTTGGCACACAATCCTACCACCCTACTCATGGCATCCCTCAGTCTACTGACACGCCCCACTACACAGGGCACTCACACACAATGGGCAACCCACTCAATAACTCTGAGCCCTCCAATCACAGTTCTCTTTTCAGAAGAACCAATCAGAGCAGTGAATGACTCTACACTGAAACCTCTGAATCCTTATAAATAGTCCAGCATGTCTTACACTCTTCAGTCTCCTGACGATGACTAGAGCAAGCTAGTCGAAACGTTGAGACCAAAAGAACTCACTCCGCGGCGGTACAGTTAATTACGAGAAGTCCCCCCGATCCACAAAGCTGAAGTAGTAGTCCAGGCCGATTTCCTACCTCCCGCCCAGGTAGTAGTTAATAAGCAGGACAGTTCTTTTCAGAACTGAGAAGTCTCCCGAATTCCAAAAAAACCCTACTCCGCGGTAGTAGAATAAATAGCAAGACAAGTTCTCTAAAGAACAAATCTACACAGCGAGTAGATATAGTTTTTACACATGGTGTTACCGCAAAGGGGTACCTACTGCGACGTCACTATTCTTTTGAATTTTTGGAGACGGCTTTCTGGCACCGACTTCTGTTGTTCCGATTTTGCCTGAAGTCATGTAGTTTAGGTCAAACAGTTTGAAATGGCTCATTCTGTTTCCGTTTTAGATGAAGTCAGAATTGAATGGGTTTGCTTGTTGTATCAAAACCCTTGAAAAATGACGCCTCTATGCAAAGGTCTTTTAAGCAAAGGCCATCGAAAGTTGAGTTTTAGTTTCTCATCAGTACCTGATTAAACTCTGAAGATTTTAGTGCATGTTTGCTAAATTGTATTTTCCCCGAAGTGCTCACAAAACATCTCCAAGGAACAAAAGGTGAAGTGTCTTCAATCTCAAAGTCAGACTCACTTTAAAGGTCTTGAGCGTACAATCAAAGTAAAACAAAACGGAACAGCTTATAGTGTTTGTTTGTTTGTTCACAAACACTTAATGTCTAGTTATTTATTATTTTTACTTGTCGCATATTATGTTTAACATGTTCTTTTTTTATTTTGACAATTTAGTTTACCATTTACCTACTTCTTGAAATTGTAAATTATATGTGGTAGTAATTGGCCAGTCAGTCAGTCACTACAAGGTTTATGAAGTTCACTTTGGTTGTACAGCCACTTTAACTCAATTAACATTTTGTAAGGCCTACCCGATGTCATGCGATTTTTCAGCCCCATCTCGGCCCAGGATTTAGCCACAGCTCTGAAATGGTCAGGATTGATGATCAACGCCTTTGTACGGGATGATTTGCTAGTATGTAGAAGTTTCACGGCTGACGCACTGTGCATGTACCCAGATGACACGCCGAACACCGGGATAAGAAGTCGGCCATAATTCTTCATATCATAGATAAATGTTGACCTTTGCGCTTGATTCAGTAGTCGCTTGTATCTGACGGTTGAAGTTATAATGTACGTTTATTGTTACACACATAGATAAAAAACAAAACATTTTTGTAAGGGAAATTTGCGGTAAATACTTTTCTTACTTTCCACCAATTATTGTAGGGTTGATTGAAGCAATGCTAGTCTTGTTTCCAGTATCGTCCATGTAACCGAGCAACGGTGGCGAGTTGCACCTAGACATTGTTTTTGATATAAAGATAACGCAATATCAATAATTGCATTGAATCAAGCTTGGTAATAAATTATATATTACCGTTGTACTCTACTACAAATTATTAGTTAAATTAAAACAAAATAAGTTTCAGTGCAGATGTTGTACTGCTTTTAAAAATTAAAGAAACGCAATTAAATTCTGAGGACTCACAATTTAATTCGCCAAAAGTTCCTGGGAGTTAAATTCAAAGTCCTTTTACATAATTTCTGCTAGTTGTTCTTTGATACTTATCAACATTACCGAGAGTCAAGCAAGTAAGATTTGATTACCGGAATACGAAATCGGCACTGTTTATCTCTGTACCACATCGGCTATTGGCGAGAATTCCTCCATTTCCTACCACACTACATTTATGCAGTGTTTCATTCGCGAACGGGGATTTCTAAAAAGGAATCAAAGTAATACGCACACCATACAAGTTAGCAAATACATTTTGGGAAGAAGAAAAAAAATACAAATTACGAAAACAATAGCTGTTCCAGCTGTGAGGGCACAACAATTTATTGTAACTTAAAGATCAACTTGAACGAAATTGACACACCCGAACCCTAATGGACAGTATAAGGGATTTTTATATCCACTACTGGATTAGGCCAACTTGTGTATGTAATTGTTTGCACTATGGTCTGTCATCATGAAGCCACAGTTGAATCACTGAAAAACCTTGACAATAATTTTAATAATAACTTGTTAATGGTGTTTTTCATGGAAGAGATAATGTCACTTAATTTTTGCAAAATGAGATATGGTCTTTAACATTATTTTCTCAAGTGCTATTTGTTTACGTTAAATATACTTTTTGCAGCAATGGTTTTTATGACAAAATCACCACTCTGGTCTAGCTGTTTAAGTGCACATGTTTGAATATGATTAAGCAAACCAATATACAACCTTAACAAATTAATTAATAAACAACATTAAATATTTGGCATCAGCTGTTGAGTTTATGGTTTTTAAACAAAATTTGAAAAAGTACTTTTTGCAATGTAATAATAGAGTAATACAAAACATACATACTTGAATAAAACTTGCCACTTTATTGTTTTACCATGAAGGTTCACTGCAGACCTTATGTAGGCCCTACTGTTTGTTACCATCTTCACTTAGAACCTAAAATCCCACCAATTTCAACTTCCCCTTCTTAACCATTGTAATTTTCAGTTTTAATTATTCTGTACCCAAGGTCTTCATTGTAGCAAATCAGACCATGTGACCTTTGACCTTTGACCTTACAAAGAGCCAGACAGTCCAATTACTGGCAGTTGTTTGGTGTATGCAATGGAAAAACATCATATTTTGTGCAGCTGGCAGTTTTTATTGGGGGTTTCGGTCTTTCCACCGAAACCACCTTTGTTTAGAAGATGTGTGTAGCGAAGTTTTTTGTAATCGCTTCAAAATTGATACATATGATGACCGTCAGGCAACTAACATATGTATGAAGTTTTAGATTGATTACGTCAGGTGCACTTTTGGGAGCCGAATATCTCCAAAAGTAAAGATCTGATTACTTTGAAACTTGGAGAGTCGTTAGATAATGGCAAATTCTTGTTAAATTCGTAATGACGTTATGATGACGTAATCACACGATTTTATATGATTTTTTCCCTTTAAAGGAACATTACAGAATTGGTAAGAAAAAAACTTGTAAAATATACTTTTTATCACAGATTTAAAACTTACACTGTCTAATGATGATGATAGTAGAAAACATCCCCTGAAATATTTCTGTCTGAAATGCCATATTTTAATGAGAAATGAATAAACTAATTTTCCGATTGGAGTTTATTGCTCAGTGAGCGTTTTATCCATTTGTTGAATCTGTATGATTTCATGCAAATGTGTAATCGTTTTTTCACTATTTTCTCGTGACCCAGATGGCCGATCGATCTCAAACTTCTACAGGTTTGTCAGTTTATGTATATGGCGGATTACATAAAGTGCTTTCACTGCCAGCAACTGTTTTGTTAGCAAAACCAATTCGTTCCTTTAAGTAATCAATTTCTAAAAAAAAACATGCTTTCATCAAATTTATTTTTTAAACAGGCTTGAACAAATTGACGTCATCATGACGTCAGGTTATATAACCTTAAAGGTACAGTTTTACAAGATATATAGACAATGAATTGGATCTTACAAGGCATTAACTATTGTATAATTAATTTGATTATGTACACACTACTAATTTGATATTCAGATGAGTAATTTAAAAACATTATAAACGAAACAGCTCTGCATTTGTGCACAAATGCAATGTCACGCGCGTCTAGTTTTAATTTGTATTTTTCAGACTTCCGAAAGTCATTAAAATAACGCACGGTTCGTTCTAAGCGGCCTTTTGCATAGTTCCTAAAGAGCAATTGCAATGAAACTTTCAGTGATGAAAGGCATTGGTGCAATATAATGATCCTAAAACAACGATGTCATGATGACGTCATCACCTGTCACGTGACGTCATCTTAAAGGTTTCTATTTTGAACCAAATTCAGGCACTGCAGGGACAACTGGCATCAATTGCCATGGCCCGACCGACTCCCCCGACCCCCAGTCCGCCTCAGCAGTTTCACGACGAGCAACCACTCAGGAGACAGTTTGCACCACGACAGCGAGCCAAGCAGCCCAACAGCCCTACCGACCAGCAGCCCAGCAGCCCTACCGACCAGCAGCCCAGCAGCCATATCGGCCAGCAGCCCAACAGCCCTACCGACCAGCAGCCCAACAGCCCTACCGACCAGCAGCCCAGCAGCCCTACCGACCAGCAGCCCAGCAGCCTACCGACCAGCAGCCCAGCAGCCCTACCGATCAGCAGCCCAGCAGCCCTACCGGCCAACACAACAACCATCAGCGCAACAGTGCCACTGGTGTGGATGGGGTGAGTGTGTAGATAGGCGATCATGTCCGGCCAAAAATGTTGAATGTCGTAAATGTCATAAAATAGGTCATTTTGCCAGAGTAGGTCTTGGTTCTAGTAGTAGGGCAGGTAGTTATGATTACAACTCCCAATGACTAGGCCAAAATAATCAAATACCCCACATGGGGAGTGTTTCGGGAATTTCCAATTGCACTGACGTCTTTTATCTCCAAATTACTTGTGAGCATTGTCTGTGAAAGTCTCCGCGATCACATAAATAATTATGGACCAACTCGCAACATGGTTTTCGACCTGGCCTTTCATGTGACACTCTCCAGGGACACACAGGCTTAATGTTTACCTAATTTAGTGAAGCTGAATCACAGACAATAATTTTTAGATGGTTTTTGTAAAAAGAAAATCATCAAAATATCATGTAATTAACGAAAAATGTGAAAAACCAAAATGCCGTCAAAGGTCAGCGTATATACGCTTTACCAGCCGTTGCAACTGTCGAGTTTACGGACATTGTGGTAAGCAGACTGGTGTTCTGCTCAATGGCGAAGCATGAGGGTCCAGTCTTCATAACCATCTAGCAAAAATTCACGTGTAGTTAAAAAACCCGACATAAACACAGTCCGATCCACACAAACTTGTATTCTGTGGACAACGTGCAGCTATTCGTCGTCGTCCTGCCGCGTGTGTAGCGCAGGCATCACGTAACGTGACAATAGTTAGGGGACATAAGCTAGGGCTACAGACTAAAACCCTCGTAAAACAAAAGGTAATTAATGGTCTGGATCCCTACCCCTCCACAGGTTCCGAGTTCATGCCCCCATGGTTTGTCTCTCTAGCCCCACAAGACACGGCACTGCTGTACGGTACAAGCCCCCAAGGTTTACCCGCTATAGCTCCCTACGCTGATGCGCCGTAAAACACGCTTCAGTAGCACGGACTCTTTGAAAGCGAATCTTGCGTTCGATTTTTCATCATTATTTACAGCTTGTATCCATAATCTGAGTACATTGTCTTTTTTGTCAAATACTCATGAATAATTGTTTAAAAAAGACTTAGATTTGGTTTAGTAATTTACTTTTATACGGCTGGAAGTAAAACTAACTCTGATAATCACGTGACTTTTCGGAACCACATTTCCGAAAAGTCACGTGACCTTTGTTGTTTGAAAAATGCTTGAAAACGGCAAAATGTGATGGTTTCTTTTATGAACCATTCTTCTCCATTCCAGGAAGACCTTTGGAATCATGTTTTAGTCTATTTTGTAGCCCAAATAGCCCAACGAAGCCGGTGTGTCCCTTTAACTGCACAGCAGAATGGCTTAAAACCTTGGACAAAACTAACTCTAGAGTTGATATTATTTCTTTGGACTATAGCAGAGCCTATGACAGTCTCTGTCATCAGACTTTATTTAAAAAAAAACTTGAACCTACTTATGGTATTTCTGGACATCTCTTATGGACCCAGTCCGTTCTATGTGATCGTGATCTAAGAGTGGTATTTGGGGGACATTCTGCGGACTGGGAGCCCTCCGGAATTTTTTATTTTTGTCATGAAAAACACACAATTTCAAAATGGCCGACATTCATGACAAAATATCACTTTTTCCGAGTCCTGGGAGCCCTAAGAAGCTTAGGTTGGTTACAAAATTTGTGACTTTTAGGTGGTTGGACAATAAAATTGTACCAGAAACATTTTCAAATAAGGGAATAAAAGGGTAGTGACGCGGTCTTAACCGGTGTCGCGGTCTCAGATGTCCGGTGTGCTAAAAGCTCCGGACTACCAAATACGGTAGTATTACGTCATGCTATACCTGCGCACAGCAAGCGAAAGTAGTCGGTTTTAGTGCCGGGCTGAGTCGACTGTTTTGCTCGAGCTCATAGCTGTCATGGCGGCGTCCACAAGTAAATCGAGTGGTGAACGAGTTAATCGTCTACCACAGTATTGTGAAAAAAGCAATCACATAATCGAGTATTTGAGGAGCGGGATATACAGACAAGGTTCTTCTGAAAGCGACTGAACAGAAAAGAATCGGAAAAGAAGAAAAAAATAGGTCTCGGAGATTTATTCGCGGCGTCCGCAGATGCAGAGCACGGGAAACCCACGCCCACAACGACTGCATGCTGAAACGCCCGGTGACGTCACCCGGAACTTTTAGCACACCGGACATCTGAGACCGCGACACCGGCCGTTTAAAACTGGCAGGGTCGTGGCCGTGTGGTAAAGGACCGAGCCGAAGGCCAAGTCACTACTCTTTTATTCCCATTCATAAATGCCCTTTTTGTTAAAAAGCGTAATATTGTTGGAAAAATCTAAACTTTTCTGTTAACTTTCATTTCCTATCACGTCCTCGAGCCCTGTTTCGCGAAGGATATACATGCCACGCTCAACAGTTGTGCGTACGCGCGCGTCATAACACTAACATGTTTTTAGATTGAATACCAATATGTGTTGATTGCGTTTCGCGTAAATTAGCGCCTGCGTGTAACCTTGCGCGCCACAGGTGTGTTTTATCCATAGAGCTATATATATTGACCAGAGCGCTAATTTGCTCTGCGTTTAGAAGCCACCCTGGGCGCAGACATGTTTGATGTGTTGCGTGACTACGGAACGATTTTAATTTTAAGAGAGCACACATGGCCGCGAAAATTTTGCATTCGGCGTGCGCGCTTACGTACGCGCCATATTTAATCTAACGATCATTGCTCTTGTAAACAGGTGATTTTAGTGATGTCTTTAAAAAATATGTAGTAGGTGATTCTCTGATGTTGTTACTTACGTCTTAGGAAAAATGCTGAGTCGAACTAAAGCCTTGTTTGGGAGGATTCAACGCTTCAAGATGTCAAGGGGAAAAAAACGAAATCTGCTTCAAGGATACACAATATGCCGGCAAGAATGACGAACTCAAAAAAAAAAACGTATACGCGCAAACGCACATGACGCTCGCAGTTTGTACGCTCATTAGTAGATTGTGCGTTCTCATTTGTTGCATATTTGGTTCGATGACGCATAGAAAAGAACAAACGCTTTATCACGAAATAGCCGTACAATTGCCGTACAAAATTTCAAGCTTTTGTATTGGTTTGTACATAAACATGGATGCGCCCACACGGCTTCAAAACCTTAGTGCGTGTATAACGGGGTGTTAGCGCTCTAGTCAATATATATAGCTCTATGGTTTTATCCGTTTAAACACCCCAACGTGACACGCTCTCCACCAATCAGAATGGATAAACTCTCCGAGGTATTTATGAATGCCATATTATACCATCGTTGTTCAACTTCCAATCAAAATCCACTCTCTTCGGATGCGGAGTCCGGAATTTTAAAGGAAGGGGGAGTTCAGGCCTGTCAGTTTTTTGTTTCACGTATTCATAACGTTCCCCATACACCATGTTTACCATGTTTACAGAAATAACCCCTGCTAATAAAAATTTTGTATTATCACTTTAGTTGTTACAATGGTTTTTTTTCTTTTTGGGAGGGGGTCGACGCAGGGAGGTTGACCCCCCCCCCCTCATTCTGTGTCTGCTCTTTTGGTTGGAAGTCAAGATTTATCACCCTATCTAAACAAACATTTGTGAATCTCAATTTAGCTAGATAAAACTCATTAATTAGGAAATAAAAATCAAGGCTTTATTTCACGTGCAAAAAACTCTGCCAAGTCACTATCCCGGATCTGCAGAGATATGTACAACTGGCGAACAAGTGCCACATTATTTTGAAGCACTTTGATCTTCTTCAATTGCTTCAATTTTCGCTGATGTAGGTTTCCTAAATAGTGTAAGAGAATTCCTTTTGGTTGGGTCATGGATAGAGTGGCTGTGCACATCAAGCACATTCTTGAGAAAGTTGTCGTACTGTTTCCTGGCCTGTATCCCACAAGGTGTGCAATAAGGTTATCCACTGATTCATACACGCTGTTGCACCTTTCGAGAGTTACTAGATCTGAGAAAGCATCAAAGAAGGGTTTGCCCGAGCTGACAACCTGGAAGGATTTCCGTGTTGAGAGACCAACTCATGAGCTTGATCAATGGGATCGCAGAGAATTTGTTAAAAACTCACCCTTGAGTTACAGTTCACGATCAGAGGCAAAGGACAGCAGTGTGAGTTCCTCCAAGACTTCAAGATACTAATGGAAATTTCTCTCTGAGCATGCAGTGATGACGATGAGGATGAGGGTTGTATAGCTTATGATCAGGACCCGGTACATAACGAAAGAAGGACTTCTCTTCTGCCTCTTCATCCAAGATGTGGCAGATTCTTCATCGTTGGGGCCCTCACTGAGAATGAAAGACTCCCTCTGGAGATTCCGCGGGGTCAATAGAGTGATTTGGTGTGCTTGTCTAGTTCGAGTTAGCTGTGCTGTCTTTAGGTAAGAGTCAGTTGTGCCAGATGCTAACTCTGCCTCTTTGAGGGCTATAGTCCAGCCAGAACCTTCCAAGACATCAATGTACTCCAGAGTGCCGTTTTCACCGATGGGTGTCTGGCCATTTCCACTGTACAAACTTTGCCAGGGCAAACATAGGCAGTTCAAATGTAGTATGCTTGATCATCAGAAGTGTGTGACATTTCACAGAACAGAGGAAGGAGTGCACATTGGCTGGATGGTGTCTCACGGGAGATTAATTTGAGGCATGATAGGCAGCCAATGAAATGGTATATCCATCGTTGAGTTATGTTGTCTCTAGAAGTCGAAATGAATGCTCTACCCAGCTGTGTTCCCCTGCTTTAGCTTAATCTATGCACCTCTCGCCTGGAAACGCATCACACTCTGGCACCGCAACAGCAGTTGTTTTCAAAGCTATGGCTAGTACATGGGCGTAGCTGTCAGAAAGAATGTGCCTTTTCTTTCCAGAAGGTGGTATCATAATACATGGTCTGCTCTCAACAGGCCTAGACGCCACTTAACAATCCCAGATACTTCGAAAAATGAGAGAACTGTGAAAGTATCTTACACACTGCAATCCAATTCAACTCTATGCATTAATGGTCTACAATCCCGGCCAAAATGCTTGTGCTATACATGACAACAAACATACGCTCCCCCATTCCCCCGCTCCATGTTGTTGGGACCCAACAAGATATAGCCGGGATTAAAGGTACACACCGGCTTTGTTGGGCTATTTGGGCTACAAAATAGACTAAAACATGATTCCAAAGGTCTTCCTGAAATGGAGAAGATTGCTTCATAAAAGAATTAAACCATCAAATTTGGCCGTTTTCGAGCAGTTTTCAATAAACGAAGGTCACGCGACTTTTCGGAACCAAAATGTGGTTCCGAAAAGTCACGTGATCTTCAGATTTAGTTTTTCTTCCAGCCGTATAAAAGTAAATTACTGAACCAAATTCAAGTATTTTTTTTAAAAACAATTATTCATGAGTATTTTGCTAAAAAGACTATGTATTCAGTTTATGAATGCAAGTTGTAAATAATGATGAAAAATTGAACGTAAGATTCGCATTCAGAGAGTCCGTGCACGGAAGCGTGTTTTACGGCGCATCAGCGTGGGGAGCTAGCGGGTAAACCTTGGGGGCTTGTCCCGTACAGCCGGTGCAGTGTCTCGCCGGGCCAGAGAGATAAACCACGGAGGCATGAACTCTGAGCCTGTGGAGGGGTAGGGAGCCAGACCATTAATTACGTTTTGTTTTACGAGGGTTTTAGTCTGTAGCCCTAGCTATTATCCCCAAACTATTGTCACGTTACGTGATGCCTGCGCTACACACGCGGCGGGACGACGACGAATACCTGCACGTTGTCCACAGAATACAAGTTTGTGTGGATCGGACTGCGTTTATGTCGGTTTTTTAATTACACGTGAATTTGTGCTTGATGGATATGAAGACTGGATCCTTATGCCTCGCCATTGTTATAATTAATACATAAACAGATCAATAGTCTACATGATTCCAATGTCACGTAACATGTCAGTTGCAACGGCTGGAAAAGCGTATACGCTGACCTTTGACCGCGTTTAGTTTTTTTCACATTTTTCGTTAATTACGTGACTTTTTGATGTTTTTTTTTACAACAACCATCGAAAAATTATTGTCTGTGATTCAACAACACTAAATTAGGTAAACAGTAAGTCGGTGTGTCCCTTTAAAGTCACTGCAGTGTGGGATAGTCGCCAACATTTAGCACCGTTTGGTGGCCTACAAATAAAGCCTTGAGATGTTATTTTGCTTAAAATAATGAGTTTTATCTAGTTATTGAGATACATATGATTCACAAATATTATTCGCATTGTTGGGTGATAAAACACTGACTTCCAACAAACCAGAAGAGTAGAGACAGATCGGGAAGGGAGGTCGACCTCCCTGCTCCGAACCCCCCCCCCCAAAAAAAAATAATAAATAAATAAATAAATAAATAAATAAATAAATAAATAAATGCATTATATGTATAAATATTTAAATAAAATAAAGCATTATAATAATTATAATAACAATTATATTATAATATCCTGCAATGGTTATTAATATACATTTAAAATTATGGTGAACGTTATGAATACGTGAAAAAAACCTGACAGGCCTGAACTCCCCCTCCCTTTAAAATTCCGGATTTTGATTGGAAGTTGAACAACAGTGGTATTTATGATATTTCAAAATGTTTCTGGTACAATTTTATAGCCAACTACCTAAAACTCACAAATTTTGCAACCAACCTAAGCTTCTTATAGGACTTCCAGGACTCGGAAAAAGAGGTATAGGCCTATTGTCATAAATGTCGGCCATTTTGAAATTTTGCTTTTTTTCGTGAAAAAAAAAAATAAAATTCCGGAGGGCTCCTAGGCTAATCTTATTTAGTCGGCCCTAAGGGAGCCTCATGCCAAATCTGATGATTTTATCCGCCGAGTAACGGTAATTTCACTAAGCCACCTGACTACGTGTCGTTATTGTACATCCGGGCCAGGTTTCACGGCTCGTCTTCATCAATCAGAATGCAGGAATCAGATGTGCAATCCCATGGCGGTTTTTTACGTTACGACGTTTTGGACTTCCGTCAGCATTTTTTGCGCCCTGACTTGCTCTATGACTAAACTAAATTTGGCCAGAAATCAACTATTTTGTGAAAGAATATGAACTTTCCTATTCATTGCTGTAAGTATTGGCTCGTGGGAGAATGTATTTGAGGGACATATAGCAGGGTAATGATGTTGGTTTCGTTTCGTTTTGAAACAATTTTGACGATTAAAATACACCACTAGAATATCAGTAAAGTCAATTATTTTCCAAGCATAATGGACGATATACTCCTAATCTTAGCAATTGTGGGAATATTTTGGTGAATTTAAGTCTAAAAACTGAGAAACTACACACATTCCACGAACGGTTCCAGCTCAATATTCAAAGAGAGGTCACGCCAGTCCGAGCAATGCATACAGCGCAAAGAAAGGGAACGGGATTCTGTGTGTGCTGTGGACTGACCGAGCGCTTTGTTAGCGCGAAAACATAAGTGACGCTGCATGGGTAGCCATTATACTGTACAATATACATGTACATGTACTACACTCAGTTTGCAAGCTCACTGCGCTTGTATCCGCAAGGATTACGACGATTGCATTTTTATGCATTTTCTTATGGTCAAACGTGAAGCGGAAAATAAGGTCAGCTTTAAAACAAAACAAAAATTGTTTTCAAGAACCTGCGAAATTGTTTACAATTTCTAAATTTAGTTTTTTTTTATTCAAACCATATTCATTGAATGACATTTATCAAAACATCACAGTACAGGTTCTTTTCAAAACAATTCCACAATACATTCAAGGTGTGCGGAAGTCCAGATTCTCGCGAAAGCTCGCTTGAGTCTCGATCAACTTACACAATCTATTACTGTATAGCCTACCTCTGGTAGTGAAGTGTATAGATCTCTCGTCATTTCACGTGTGTTTTTACTGATGGCATTTTTAATTTTCATTCCAATCTTGGCAAGTCTTTTCGTCATCACAGCGAACTCCTTTGCGTCCAGAATGCTGTTGAGCTTCTTCCTGTGGTGGATAGTAAATATATATATTTCTTCAATCCTGATCTTGATTAAACAAAAAGGTATGGTTACATTATTTGCCCAACCACCCTCCTCACCGTTGCTAAATCCCAGGCGATGAAAGACTGTCTGTGCAGCAAAGAAAGACATCCCCAGTTGTTTGTTGAGATTTCGTTATTTTTGTTAAGAGGAAATTGTTCATCACATTATTTCAGAACAACACAACATGACACTCACCGGACACCAGTTTTCCGTGTGTCATTGGATATCCACGCATGCGAGAATCCTTTCTTAACCCTGTCAATATAGTGCAGTAGTGAAGCGTTGATGCCTGCCGGTGATGCTGGCACCTGTGAAGCAGGTATGGCATCCGAATTCTCTTGTATTTCAGGAAATCTATTTTGAAAAATGAAATTGTTTGACGAAATTACTGTTTTTCCGTAGTTCATGTACCGATGACCGACCAAATGAAATTTTGGTATGATGTGTCTCCTGCCACTTTCAGAGAATATCACATCTATTTTAATTCTAGAGAAACTTGATGAAGATAAGACATCGCAATCTGCACCTATGTGTACGCTGCCAAATATTTTGTGTAGGCCTACCTCGATTTTCCTGCTGTAAGGTGTCCATACACATGAGGGACTGTAGGTGCTAATTTCCATTTTGACTGCAGACCGATCATCAGTAGTTCGACAACGACCACCACGAGCATTCCCGCAAAGGTCTTCCAGATGTAGTGGTGTACCATCTTTCGAGTCCGTCAGTTTGCAACACTGCCATGGAGAACTGTGTTAATTTGGACCACTAGCGCTGAACTGCGTTTCTTGTTTTTCCTCCATGCCAAATTCGGACAAAGAAATAATGAAACGCATTTCGCTCGTGATCAGAAATGTCAAGGTCTATTGGACCTACTCCCCGCCGTCGCGACGGCTCGAGCGTTCAGTTATGAATGAAGCATGATCAAAATAAATGTACATGTATATAAAACCATAGAGATATAAAGCTAACCATGCATGACAATCCTTAAAGGAACATTACAGAATAGGTTTTTGCTAACAAAACAGTTGCAGTGTAAGCACTTTATGTAACTGACAAGTTTGAGATCGATCGGCCATCTGGGTTACGAGAAAATAGTGAAAACCGATTGCATGTACACATTTGCATGAAATCATATAGATTCAACACTGAGCGAAACTCCAATCGGAAAATTAGTTTATTCATTTTTCATCAAATATGGCATTTCAGACAGAAATATTTCAAGGGATGTTTTCTACTATCATCATCATTGTCATCATTTCTACTATCATCATCACCGTGTAAGTTTTATGTAAATATGTGATCAAAAAGTATATTTTACAAGTTTTTCCCTTACCAAGTCTGTAATGTTCCTTTAAACAGCAAATAACCACGGATGTGGCCTTATGTTTGCACATAATGATCAAGGTTCATTTCCTTGTTTGAACTAGGCTAGACTTGCCAAAGTCGCTAGATTATACTACCGAAGAGTACCAAAATGTCAACCCCGACAGACACATGGATTCAAGATGATTTATAATTGTTTGGAAAGATTTTTTTTAAAGCTGCGTTAAATTGATTATAGCTCTTAATCACGTCGTTTAAACCTGACAAGTTAGTTATGGGTCAAAAGGAAGTTCGTTGTACCTGGTGGACGAACGAGTGTGGAACATTTGTCGTCCTGTCATTAGGGAGCCAACTACGGAAGCGTTAAAGGAGCATTGGGATCGAGAAAGAAAAAGAAAATCAAAGTAACTGGTATGACTTAGGGTAGGCCTACACTGCATGCACTGCAATTCCAACATTTTGACCAACTTTGTATAGGTCAAGTATGAACTCACTAAACTGTTGGTCAAAATTGGACTCAACAAAACTAAATATTTTGACCAACTTATAGGTCTAATGTTATTGCTATACTGTTGTGCTGTCTAAATAAACTTTTATGGTGTTCTAAAGACGACAGATGTGCGTCACATCGTGCCGTCGCGCCGCAGCGAATAATGTTCACGCATATTTAAAAAAAATAATCCCTAATAGGAATACACAATCTTCTCTGATTCATATTTTGGGGATAAAACTGACATGTTTTTCATATCCACATTATTTTGAATTGAAGTATTTCTCAAAATGCTTTATACTGGACAAAATGGCGCGGCGAGATCGATCACCCCTGGGAACGAGGCTGGAGGGGACCAGTTGCTCCTTGACTTCAGTACTCTTTTGCGTGTTACCATACTTGAGCGTGCGCTTAGAGTGGATCGGCCACAGGCCTAATTAAAATGTGCAGATTTTAATGAACCAATTCCATGGGTTATGAGCGAGCAAGGCATATGCTGGACAAAATGGCGCGGCGAGATCGATCACCCCTGGCAAACACAAGCAAAGTGTGCTAGGCCTACAGGCTTTTAACAGAAACATCTGGGCCCAATTTCATGGCTCTGCTTACCGCCGAATTCTGCGCTTGCGGTGACCATTCTCCGCTTACTGTTCAAGCGCCGAATTTCTGCGCTAGCTGTGTAAGCGTAGAATGCCTAGTAACGTGGAGTACGCACGCGCACAAGCCGAAATTCCCCGCTAACCCGTGAAATACGCTTGACGTAAGCGCGGAATTCCCTGCTTCCGCAAGCGCCGATTCTTTGCTTACGGTAAGCAGAGCCATGAAATTGGGCCCTGTTCATCAAAGCCGCTTAACCTCAGCGCTTCACAGTTCCTTTGTACCCTTGGCACGCACAGCATTTTGCTATGACAACCATGGGGCGCAGACTATGGTGTGTCAAACGTTGCAATATTCGATAATGTACAATGTACATGTACGTGCGATGTTTCTAATATGCGATGATTGTCACACATGTGCGATATTCGTTTTATGTATGCAATATATGTAATATATATGTAATATGTATGCAATAATTTGTAATATATGTGCGATAATTTGCAATGTGATAACTTGTAATTTATATGCGATAATTTTTTAATTTATGCGATACGTTTTTTTTATACATATTTGTGATCATTTGTATGCGATGTTTTGTGATATTTTTATGCGATAATTTAATATACATGTGCGATGTTACACCAATGTTTTTAGCAAAAAGGATTTATAAATTGGTTCATACACCAACGTGTGTTAAAGGCATTGAACACGTTTGGTAATTGTCAAAGACCAGTATTCTCACTTGGTGTATCCCAACATATACATAAAATAACAAGCCTGTGAAAATTTAGGCTCAATTGGTCATCGAAGTTTCAAGAAAATGATGAAAAAGAAAACACCCTTGTTGTACAAATTTGTGTGCTTTCAGATAGGAATAATAAAAACTTCTTGCAATAAGTTTTATTATTATAGTGAGAAATTACCTCTTTCTCCAAAACTACGTTACAGCTCTCCGTTGCTCGTTACCAAGTAAGTTTTTATGTTAATATATATTTTGAGTAATTACCAAACGTGTAAAGTGCCTTTCAGCACTGTATACTTTCCTGAGTTATGTGGAAAAAAATCACTTAGGTCGTATTCGAACCCAATACCTTTGCATATATAGTGCTCAAAGGGATTTACTTTTTATTTTTCTTTAAAGTTAAACACTCTCTCGGCTTTTCAGCATTAACACCCGCCCCCCCCCCCCAAAAAAAATAAAAATAAAAAATAAATAAATAAATAAATAAAAAAATAAAATAAATAAATAAACAAATAAATAAAACAAAATAAAATAATTAAAATAATAATCGGCTGTCATATTGATGCTGAAAAGAATATACAAAATGTAGTTTTTATTGTCATTATTATAAGAGGCATGCTTTAGTATGACAAAAAATATATAATTAACTATCCTAGCCTTCACATTAATTCCGAAATTTGAATGAAAAGTAACAGGTATAATTTCCGTTTTCGCACATATATAAGAACGAACATCAAATATACATTGGTGTTACATCGTACATGTATATATTAAATTATCGCACATGTATATCACAAAACATCGCATAGAAATGATCGCATATAATATTATTATATAAACAAATTATTAATTATATATAAACAATTATCGCATATATTTAACAATAATCGCATGATCGCATAATTATAATATATATTAAAAAGTTATCAAATATATAATATAAAAATTATCGCATATATTTTTTAAAAAATATCACGGACATATTGCAAATTATTGCACTGTTAATCCCTAATCAGTGCATACATATTACATATATTGCATACATAAAACGAATATCGCACATGTGTGACAAGTGCAGCGGATAAGCAAAACAATTGTGCACTTTTTGAGAAAAGCATGAAACTTCTAGCATTGTTAGTTTTTACCCTAACAATTATTTTCATATGTGGAGGGAAGTCAGATTTGACCTCTGAGGACCGTGAGAGGTCAAATCCAAAATGGCCGCCAGTCCAGGGGGTCTAATCTTCAAAGACACTTAATTTGGGAACCAAACACTGTAGAAAAAAACATGTACTGGGTGTCATTTCCAACTAAATTGGGGATGCCCATTCGTTTGGTAATACTTTTGAGATAGTTTGAACTCAAGGATAGGCATTACGGTCAAGGTCAAGGCGAAATTACGTCAAAAAAGTGAAATATTAGTGAAACTTTGCCTAAATTTTGGCATTTGGAATAACAATTTTAAAAATAAACTAGAGCTTAAGTGTTTGTACAAACAAACACTGAGGTGTTCGGCTATTATAATGTGGTCAGTTCTGTGTAAACGCCAGAGCTATTGCATTTAGTTGAATTTGGTGCTATTGCTGTTTTGTGGCGTGCCTAACGAGCTACACACTTTAGCAAAAGTCTAAAAAAAAAAAAAAAAAAACACACACGATTAAAAGCCTGACGTTTGATTGTTAGCGAGGTTTGCATGGACGGCTGTTTTAGAGACTAACAAAGCTATTGCCAAAATCAGGTTGCGTGAACCTTGAACAGAGACTAGAGTACAAAGCATGTTTGGACTTTGGACTTTGCGGTCAAAATAGCGAAAAGCCGCTCACAGTGCAACAGGTATAGATCACGAAATGTGTGTGTTTACGGGGCAGCTATTTTCCAATGGTTTAACAGGGGGTCAATGCATACCCGATTTCAACCGGAAGTGAAGGTCAAATAGGTAACAACTCTGTGGCAAAGTTTGAGACCGCTTATAGATCGGAAGTTAAGGTTAAATGGGGTCAAGTTTTGTGTAAGGTTTGTTGAACTATTAACGACCTGTCCGATGATGTGTCGATTGTAAAAATCCAACATGCGGTTTGCGAGTTATGATTTGTTTTACAAATATTAAACTTTATTTCATTGTAATTCAAAACCTGATGACGTCATCATGACATCATCAAGTTTGTGTTGTCTTGATATTTAGGTTCAAATGTCTGATGAGTTTCAATGTTCAATTCAATTTCAATCTTGAGTTATGCCGTAAATAAGCCCGAAAGTGATGTTTTTCAAGAAAAAAACCCAAAGGCAAACTTCGACCCAGGGTAACGACCCGATTTTGGTGTTAACTTTTCAAAGATTACCCATGTCTAGATCTATGATATGCCCAAATATGAATACTGTGGCTATAATATTCAGAGACATACAGGCATGACGTCACTTTTTGAACCTAAATTTGCTTGTAATTTGACACCCGATGACGTCATCATTACGCCCCATCTTCTGTATCATCTGCTAGTTGCAATCTACCTACATGTAAAGTTTCAAGTTGATATAGGCCCCGCAACTATGCGTTTTTTTTGTGGACAAAGCCCACCGAGAAGAAGAAAAACTAAAAGGTAAAAAAAAAAAACGAACAAAAACAATGAGTTGTTCGCGCTGCTGCACAACACCTCAAAAACCGAACAAAAACAATGAGTTGTTCGCGCTGCTGCACAACACCTCAAAAACCGAACAAAAACAATGAGTTGTTCGCGCTGCTGCACGAACACGTCAATCAAAGCTAAAGTATCCGCTGTAAGAAAACCAGTAAAAATACCCATGAAGGAAAGCGGGATTTAAAAAAAGCGTTGAACATTGAACGCCGTTTTCTCCGATTGTTACTTTTCACTGGGATCTACGTGTGTGTGGCGTCGGTGACGATTTGATTGTTACCGCAACATTGACAAAGTGTCTCGAAAGTAAGCATTCGTGACTTGTCGCATGACTGCTTGCAATGGTTAATTGTCTCATACAATGTATACACGACATGAAACTTAGGAGTCTAGACACTATTGTGTACATCTGATATTGTAAAAGTTATAGGTCATTTCTTTGTCGCATGACTGCTTGCAATGGTTTATTGACTGATACAATTTGACGCTACATAAAACTTTTGAGTCAAGGCACTATTTTGTACATTTACCAGTACACACATTTGTACATTTGATAGTTTCACAGTACATTGACATTTATTGTATGATACATTATGACATGAATATAAGTAGCAAATCTTGAGACCACCATATCTCGAAAAGAATAAGTCCGATCAACTGTTTTCGTTTGTGTACTTTTGGGATACTGTAGATGTATTTGTTAGGCTAAAACATTGTGCGACGTCATCTTGACGTCACCAGTACCCAGCGTTAAGTCAATACATTTCGCTCTCCACAATTCATGTCATATGGCCTGTGTGGTAAGAAAACACCTCCATAAGACTGTGTGGCGCGGTATGCTACTTTATGTGTTCTCTTATCTTATGATGTAAGGAATTATGAAGTCACCACCTGTTAGAGCACGCTCTATCAATCGTCTTTTTTTCAAGAGTGTCAAACAAAATAAGTTTAATTTTGAAATCTACAGAATATGCTTGATCGAGTCAGAAGTTGTTTCCCATCCCATCCTGGAATACTGTGAGCTACGGTACTCATGTTTCAAGCTCGAAAACATTTTGCATCAATTTTTGATTTCACGTACTAACACAAAACGTTTTTCTTTATTGCTTATTAATTTAGGACGAAAAGCAGTCATAAGCACCATTATTTTTATATATGAAGTTCAAAGCAACACGTCTTCACTGTAAGAAAACTAGTGACACTTTGAAGGAAAGCGGGATTTTATAAAAGCCTTCAACATTAAATGCCGTTTTATACAATTGTTACCTTTTACTGTATACGTGTGTGTTTGTTTGTGAAATCGGTGGGTGACGATTTGATTGCTTAACAGTTAGGACGCATAAGGCCATTTATCGACAATTCAACATGCGAGAAGGCAGTTCGGGCAGTCGTCACGTCAAGACTCGACTATTCTAACTCATTGCTACATGGGATCTCATCATCTGATACCAAACGTCTTCAGCGCGTTCAAAACCGGGCTGCCAAACTGATTTTTAAGTGTCGTAAATACGACCACGTCACACCACTTCTCCATCAACTTCACTGGCTCCCAGTCCATCAGCGTATTGTCTTTAAGATTCTCACCGTTGTAATGTCTTCACAATACCGCTCCAACATATCCTACCAGTCTCATCAAGATTTACCAACCTGGAAGACCTGGCCTTCGCTCTGGTTCAGACAGTACACTCTTGGCAGTTCCAAAGGTGCATTCCGCTGCTGGGGATCGTGCTTTTTACGCACATGCTCCGCGCCTTTGGAACCGTCTCCCTCATCAAATTCGTTCCGCGGAGTCACTTGCAGTTTTCAAGAAACATCTCAAAACTTTCCTGTTCAATGACTGATTGCTTTGACTGTTTTCCCATTATCAGTGCCATTATTTATTTGCTTATTGTATAGTTTCTTGTAAAGCGCTGTGGTACCTCGTGTAAGAGCGCTATATAAATGTCTCTTATTATTATATTTAACAGTTACCTTCACAAATGTGTCTCGAAAGTAAACATTCGTGACTTCTCGCATGGCTACTTGCAATGGTTTATTGTCTGGCATACTGAATGTACTAAATTAAAATTCGGAGTCTAGATACTGTTGTGTACATTAACCCATTGTGCATTTGATAGCTTCACAGTTACGTATAAAAATGTGTCTCGAAAGTAAACATGCATGAATTGTCGCATGCCTGCTTACAGTGGTTTATTTTCAAGAAATAACAGCGATTTTTATTGTTCTTAGTTTGTGAGTTCTGGTTGTTAAACCAACAACTCAAAATTTGATTAAAATTAATTACATTTAATTACCCAATTAACAATTGGATGACGTCATTATGTTGTAAAAACTTCTGTTTCATCTGTTTATCAGGTGTAACACTGTTGCTAAGTTTCATGACCGTACGATCTTGGGAAGGAGGTCAAAGTCTGCGGACAACGATTTGTGTGTATTTTTGAGATGAAACAAACTCAACTAGAGCTTAAGTGTTTGTACAAACAAACACTGAGGTGTTCGGCTATTATAATGTGGTCAGTTCTGTGTAAACGCCTGAGCTATTGCATTTAGTTGAATTTGGTGCTATTGCTGTTTTGTGGGGTGCCTAACAAGCTACACACTCTTGACATCATCAATGTTCAATTCAATTTCAATCTTGAGTTATGCCGTAAATAAGCCCGAAAGTGATGTTTTTCAAGAAAAAAAACCAAAGGCAAACTTCGACCCAGGGTAACGACCCGATTTTGGTGTTAACTTTTCAAAGATTACCCATGTCTAGATCTATGATATGCCCAAATATGAATACTGTGGCTATAATATTCAGAGACATACAGGCATTAGCATGACGTCACTTTTTGAACCTAAATTTGCTTGTAATTTGACACCCGATGACGTCATCATTACGCCCCATCTTCTGTATCATCTGCTAGTTGCAATCTACCTACATGTAAAGTTTCAAGTTGATATAGGCCCCGCAACTATGCGTTTTTTTTGTGGACAAAGCCCACCGAGAAGAAGAAAAACTAAAAGGTAAAAAAAAAAACGAACAAAAACAATGAGTTGTTCGCGCTGCTGCACAACACCTCAAAAACCGAACAAAAACAATGAGTTGTTCGCGCTGCTGCACGAACACCTCAATCAAAGCTAAAGTATCCGCTGTAAGAAAACCAGTAAAAATACCCATGAAGGAAAGCGGGATTAAAAAAAAGCGTTGAACATTGAACGCCGTTTTCTCCGATTGTTACTTTTCACTGGGATCTACGTGTGTGTGGCGTCGGTGACGATTTGATTGTTACCGCAACATTGACAAAATGTGTCTCGAAAGTAAGCATTCATGACTTGTCGCATGACTGCTTGCAGTGGTTAATTGTCTCATACAATGTATACACGACATGAAACTTAGGAGTCTAGACACTATTGTGTACATCCATTGCATTTATTTGCACATTTGATATTTTAAAAGTTATAGGTCATTTTTGTGTGGCATGACTGCTTGCAATGGTTTATTGACTGATACAATTTAAACGCTACATAAAACTTTTGAGTCAAGGCACTATTTTGTACATTTACCAGTACACACATTTGTACATTTGATAGTTTCACAGTACATTGACATTTATTGTATGATACATTATGACATGAATATAATTAGCAAATCCTGAGACCACCATATCTCGAAAAGAATAAGTCCGATCAACTGTTTTCGATTGTGTACTTTTGGGATACTGTAGATGTATTTGTTAGCCTAAAACATTGTGCGACGTCATCATGACGTCACCAGTACCCAGCGTTAAGTCAATACATTTCGCTCGCCACAATTCATGTCCTATGGCCTGTGTGGTAAGAAAACACCTCCATAAGACTGTGTGGCGCGGTATGCTACTTTATGTGTTCTCTTATCTTATGATGTAAGGAATTATGAAGTCACCACCTGTTAGAGCACGCTCTATCAATCGTCTATTTTTCAAGAGTGTCAAACAAAATAAGTTTAATTTTGAAATCTACAGAATATGCTTGATCGAGTCAGAAGTTGTTTCCCATCCCATCCTGGAATACTGTGAGCTACGGTACTCATGTTTCAAGCTCGAAAACATTTTGCATCAATTGTTGATTTCACGTACTAACACAAAACGTTTTACTTTATTGCTTATTAATTTAGGACGAAAAGCAGTCATAAGCACCATTATTTTTATATACGAAGTTCAAAGCAACACGTCTTCACTGTAAGAAAACTAGTGACACTTTGAAGGAAAGCGGGATTTTATAAAAGCCTTCAACATTAAATGCCGTTTTATACAATTGTTACCTTTTACTGTATACGTGTGTGTTTGTTTGTGAAATCGGTGGGTGACGATTTGATTGCTTAACAGTTAGGACGCATAAGGCCATTTATCGACAATTCAACATGCGAGAAGGCAGTTCTGGCAGTCGTCACGTCAAGACTCGACTATTCTAACTCATTGCTACGTGGGATCTCATCATCTGATACCAAACGTCTTCAGCGCGTTCAAAACCGGGCTGCCAAACTGATTTTTAAGTGTCGTAAATACGACCACGTCACACCACTTCTCCATCAACTTCACTGGCTCCCAGTCCATCAGCGTATTGTCTTTAAGATTCTCACCGTTGTATACAAATGTCTTCACAATACCGCTCCAACATATCTCACCAGTCTCATCAAGATTTACCAACCTGGAAGACCTGGCCTTCGCTCTGGTTCAGACAGTACACTCTTGGCAGTTCCAAAGGTGCATTCCGCTGCTGGGGATCGTGCTTTTTACGCACATGCTCCGCGCCTTTGGAACCGTCTCCCTCATCAAATTCGTTCCGCGGAGTCACTTGCAGTTTTCAAGAAACATCTCAAAACTTTCCTGTTCAATGACTGATTGCTTTGACTGTTTTCCCATTATCAGTGCCATTATTTATTTGCTTATTGTATAGTTTCTTGTAAAGCGCTGTGGTACCTCGTGTAAGAGCGCTATATAAATGTCTCTTATTATTATATTTAACAGTTACCTTCACAAATGTGTCTCGAAAGTAAACATTCGTGACTTCTCGCATGGCTACTTGCAATGGTTTATTGTCTGGCATACTGAATGTACTAAATTAAACTTCGGAGTCTAGATACTGTTGTGTACATTAACCCATTGTGCATTTGATAGCTTCACAGTTACGTATAAAAATGTGTCTCGAAAGTAAACATGCATGAATTGTCGCATGCCTGCTTACAGTGGTTAATTTTCAAGAAATAACAGCGATTTTTATTGTTCTTAGTTTGTGAGTTCTGGTTGTTAAACCAACAACTCAAAATTTGATTAAAATTAATTACATTTAATTACCCAATTAACAATTGGATGACGTCATTATGTTGTAAAAACTTCTGTTTCATCTGTTTATCAGGTGTAACACTGTTGCTAAGTTTCATGACCGTACGATCTTGGGAAGGAGGTCAAAGTCTGCGGACAACGATTTGTGAGAAATTAGAATTAGCTGTTGCAAACTGCTTACCAACCAAAAGGACCTGTAGTAACAACGATTTGTGTGTATTTTTGAGATGAAACAAACTCAAAAATTCACTAGAGCGCAAGTGTTTGTCCAAACAAACACGAGGTGTTCGGCTATCAATGGGGTCAGTGTTGTAGTCAACGCGAGAGCTATTGCATTGAGTGGAATTTGGTGCCGTTCGGCTATCAATGGGGTCAGTGTTGTAGTCAACGCGAGAGCTATTGCATTGAGTGGAATTTGGTGCCATGACTGTTTTGTGGCGTGCCTAACAACCTACACACTTTAGCAAAAATCAAAAAAAAAAAGCATACGATTAAAAGCCTGGCGTTTGATTGTTAGCGAGGTTTGCATGGACGACTGTTTTAAAGACTGACAAAGCTACTGCCAAAATCAGGTTACGAGACTCTTGAACAGAGACTAGAGTTTTGTATAGTTAGAACTTCCTGTTTGGACTGGAAGGAAAGGGGAGTGGGGTCATGCTTCAGGAATAAAATGTCAAGCGTGTAATAAGCTAGCAAGCAACCCAACTATATCAAGTATGCCATTCACTATTAAAAGCTAATTTATTGCTTCATGAAAACTTACTCTTTATTGATTCATTATAAATCACAAGTTCACACAAGCTATGTTGTTCAAGTTGACATTATTAAGCTAAAATATAATTATTAGAAATGTTCAAAGGATTTCAAATAAATTTGGATTCTCTATGAGTATCGATGGATGAAAAATGATTGTTCATAATACACTTGATGATGATAACCTTCAAATAAGTCAAGCATTGTGTAAGCTTTCAGTTGCAATTTATAAATGGCTCGCTTGATTTTTAGATATTGTTACTTGAGAAAAAATTGACTTGAGAAAAATTAAACCGTAGAAGACACTTGTTTGGAATGCAAGACAAAGGCACATCATGAAGATGCAAGTCTAAGCCTCTTGTGAAGTTTTTTAGACTGAAGTTAGACTGAAAAAAATGAGTCAAATACTATTTCTACCTCCATGGTGCATCATACAGTGACTTGGCAGGGAAATAAGGAATGGAACATAACAGCAAGTGTCACAATTTTCACTGTAGACCATTCCGGTACTGGATGTGCTGCATTCTGATGAAGAAAAAACAATGAACAGAGTATGACTCATGAATAATCTTCAGACATTTTTTCATAACCTATCAAGTCTCAAAAAAAAAATTCATATAACACAATAAAAATCATAGCACAATATTTTAAATGCATGAACAAATTTACAATAACTTATGTTTAGAATGTTTAAAAAAATATGTAAACTTCTTTGAATAGAAAGTCTAACAGCATTAGTTACGCAAAGTCATGTTATCCATACCAACAAAAAATGCAATGAATTACAAGGAAAATGGGCTCAACCAGAAGTATTATTTCAATTCCTTTGGACATGTTTTACCTTGCATAATTTGTGTCATTTTGAACTTTCAATAAACTACTGTAAATTTACCTCTCAAGAAAAGACCATCCATAATCATTGTTTTGGCCAGGTATAACCATAGTTGACAACTGACAGGAGCAGTGAAGACTAAAGATGGCTCATGTTGACAGCTGCAACTCCTTTCTGTGTACCAGTCCTGACCCAGTCATCAGCCTCTCGTCCCGCCATCAGACTCTGTTCCATATGTTCCTTGAACACTGTACTAACTGGTAAAATAAACAAAATTCGAGACTTAAAACATTTCAAGATTATAATTTAATACGTGGAAAGTGCCCATACTGATTTGGAAATGAATAACTTATAAATCTTAACCTTTGGGGAAACTTCATCGAAAGGTTGTAACTTATCTATGGCATAATAATATTAATTCTATAGTTGATGGAACACATTCATCAAATCTGACCATTTTCTGACACTATTGACAGAGCCAACAATCATACCAATCCCCCATTGCCCAATTCTTCCTCCTCCATGATCATTAAACGACCCTTAGTTTTAAAAACGTCACTAGTTGACACATTCATTTTGAAAAGAGATTATGCTGAAACCAAGCTTACCGTTGTATTCACCGTGTCGCGCCGATAAACACTGCCGTGAGTGCCGGTCTGAATCGCCCTTGACAAGCTGATGTCACATCCGTTCATTTCATTCGGTGTATGGTCAAAACATAACAAATGTTAATCCTTTTTCTGCTTGAATTTTCTCATATAAGAAAAGTGATACGAATCACTGAAGCAGGTGGACATCTCAGTGAAACTAAGTCTTCAATTCCATAATCACCATCAAGCCACCAGAAGGGCAAAGAGGGAACAATTTGACGCCAAACATAGCACAGGTTGAGAGAAACTCATTTCTGTAGTGTTGTGCCGCCATTGTTAAAAGTACGATGAACTAACTGTACATGTCCAAACGACGGGCACAGAAACACGCACAGCCTTCAATGCATGCAATGTGTAGGCGCACGTTCGTATGTCTACCTGTGTTCTTTCAGTTTCACTATCGTGCGTTGTCACGGTGGGTCAACTTAAACGTGCGCCTTTTTCGACCTGATGTAACGGTCAAAATATTGTCATCTCAGTGCAAAAGTTTGAGCAGGCTTAACGTTCTACACTGTGGTACAAAAAATAAACTAAAATAATGGGTAGTTTTTGAGATATGAATTTTTGAAATTTTCAACTTCCGATTTGAACCGGAAGTTAAGGTCAAATGGGGTCAAGTTTTGTGTACGGTTTGTTGAACTTTTAACGACCTGTCCGATGATGTGTCGATTGTAAAAATCCAACATGCGGTTCACGAGTTATGATTTTTTACAAATATTAAACTTTGATTTATTGTAATTCCAAACCTGATGACGTCATCATGACATCATCAAGTTTGTGTCGTCTTGATATTGAGGTTCAAATTTCTGATGAGTTTCAATGTTCAATTCAATTTCAATCTTGAGTTATGCCGTAAATAAGCCCGAAAGTGATGTTTTTCAAGAAAAAAACCCAAAGGCAAACTTCGACCCAGGGTAACGACCCGGAAGTAAAGGTCATACGATTTTGGTGTTAACTTTCAAAGATTGCCCGTGTCTAGATCTATCATATGCCCAAATATAAAAAATGTGGCTAAAATATTCAGAGACATACAAGCATTGGCATGACGTCACTTTTTGAACCTAAATTTGCTTGTAATTTGACACCCGATGACGTCATCATGACGGCACAACTTTTAGAATCATCTACAAGTTAATATATACCTACATGTAAAGTTTCAAGATCATGTAAGTTTAACAACTATGCATTTGCCTGCGGACAAAAAACTCTGAGAAGAAGAATAAAAACTAAAAAAAAAAAATAAAAAAAAAAAAAACTAGAGCGCAAGTGTTTGTCCAAACAAACACGAGGTGTTCGGCTATCAATGGGGTCAGTGTTGTAGTCAACGCGAGAGCTGTTGCATTGAGTGGAATTTGGTGCCTTTACTGTTTTGGTTTTGTGGGGTGCCTAACAAGCTACACACTTTAGCAAAAGTCTATTAAAAAAAGCACACGATTAAAAGCCTGACGTTAATTGATTGTTAGCGAGGTTTGCATGGACGGCTGTTTTAAAGACTGACAAAGAGAACTTTGAACAGAGACTAGAGTTTCGTATAGTTAGAACTTCCTGTTTTGACCGAAAGGGAAGGTCAAAGTGGGGTCATGCTTCAAATAAAATGTCACAATGTGTTTTAACCTAGCAAGCAGCACAAAGATTAAGACTTTATGACATATGATTCAGGAGATATGATTATTTAAATTGTTGAGCTTTCTGTTTTGACCGGAAGTAAAGGTCAGGGTTGGGTCTTCCGTATGAACAAAATGTCACAAGTGCTGTAAGCTACAAGACAAAACAAACAATACAACTTTATGACGTGCGGTTCAGGAGATATGATTTTTTAAGTACTAAGCTTTGAATTACTGTAACTTGACACCCGATGACGTCATGATGAAAAAAACGTGTTTTTGTTACTAACAATTTTTATATTGCCTGGTTCAGGAGTTTTATTCAATATAAAACTTCAACTGCCGGTTTGAACCAGAATAGTGCAAGATTTCATGTTTATTTCCATTACAAGGGTTACGATTTAATGAAACAATATTTGTCACAAGAGGGCGGTGTGTAAATTGACGACGTCGCCATATATTTGAAAGGGCAGAGGTTTAATATTGTCATTTAATACAATAGCATAAATTTTGTGAGTTCCCTTTCATCTTGATGCAGATCTCGATAAGAGGCTTTGAAATACACACACAACTATTTTAAGTATAAAGCCATTCACTATTAAAAGCTAATTTATTGTTTAATGAAAACTTATTCTTTATTGATTCATCATAAATCACAAGTTCACACAAGCTATGTTGTTCAAGTTGACATTATTAAGCTATATTTATTAGAAATGTTCAAAGGATTTCAAATAAATTTGGATTCTCATTACGTATCGGTGGATGAACAATGATTGTTCATTACACTTAATGATGATAACCTTCAAAGAAGTCAAGCATTGTGTAAGATTTCAGTTGCAATTTATAAATGGCTTGCTTGATTTTTAAATATTGGTTTCTGTACAGAACGTTTTGTTTATTTAGACTTGAGAAAAAATTAAACCTTAGAAGACATTTGTTTAGAATAGTTGTGCAATACAAAGGCACATCATGAAGATGCGAGTCTAAGCCTCAATTGTGAAGTTAGACTATTAAAAAACTGAGTCAAATACTATTTCTACCTCCATGGTGCATGATACAGTGACTTGGCAAGGAATAAGGAATGGAACATCACTGTAGACCATTCCGGTACTGGATGTGCTGTATTCTGATGTAGAAAAAACAATAAACAGAGTATGAGTTGATGAAAATATCTTCAGACATTTTTTCATAACCTATCAAGTCTCAAAAAAAAAATCATATAACACTATAAGAATCATAGCACAATATTTTAAATGCATGAACAAATTTACAATGACGTTGTAATAATGTTTAGAATGTTTCTAAAATATGTAAATTTCTTTGAATAGAAAGTCTCACAGTATTAGTTACGCAAAGTCATGTTATCCATACCAACAAAAAATGCAATGAATTACAAAGAAAATGGGCTCAAAACCGCTCAACCAGAAGTTTTATTTCAATTCCTTTGGAAATGTTTTACCTTGCAAAATAATTTGTGTTATTTTGAACTTTCAATAAACTACTGTAAATTTACCTCTCAAGAAAAGACCATCCATAATCATGATTTTGGCCAGGTATATAGTTGACAACTGACAGGAGCAGTGAAGACTAAAGATGGCTCATATTGACAGCTGCAACTCTTTTTCTGTGTACCAGTCCTGACCCAGTCATCAGACTCTCAACTCATCCCGCCATCAGACTCTGTTCCATATGTTCCTTGATCACTGTAGAAACTTGTAAAATAAACAAAATTCGAGACTTAAAACATTTCAAGATTATAATTTAATACGTGGAAAGTGCCCATACTGATTTGGAAATGAATAACTTATAAATCTTAACCTTTGGGGAAACTTCATCGAAAGGTTGTAACACATTTATGGCATAATAATATTAATAGTTGATGGAAAAAATATAACACAATAAAAATCATAGCACAATATTTTAAATGCATGAACAAATTTACAATAACTTATGTTTAGAATGTTTCAAAAAATATGTAAACTTCTTTGAATAGAAAGTCTCACAGCATTAGTTACGCAAAGTCTGTTATCCATACCAACAAAAAATGCAATGAATCACAAGGAAAATGGGCTCAACCAGAAGTATTATTTCAATTCCTTTGGACATGTTTTACCTTGCATAATTTGTGTCATTTTGAACTTCAATAAACTACTGTAAATTTACCTCTCAAGAAAAGACCATCCATAATCATTGTTTTGGCCAGGTATAACCATAGTTGACAACTGACAGGAGCAGTGAAGACTAAAGATGGCTCATGTTGACAGCTGCAACTCCTTTCTGTGTACCAGTCCTGACCCAGTCATCAGCCTCTCATCCCGCCATCAGACTCTGTTCCATATGTTCCTTGAACACTGTAGAAACTTTAAAATAAACAAAATTCGAGACTTAAAACATTTCAAGATTATAATTTAATACGTGGAAAGTGCCCATACTGATTTGGAAATGAATAACTTATAAATCTTAACCTTTGGGGAAACTTCATCGAAAGGTTGTAACTTATCTATGGCATAATAATATTAATTCTATAGTTGATGGAACACATTCATCAAATCTTACCATTTTCTGACACTATTGACAGAGCCAACAATCATACCAATCCCCCATTGCCCAATTCTTCCTCCTCCATGGTCATTAAACGACCCTTAGTTTTAAAAACGTCACTACTTGACACATTCATTTTGAAAAGAGATTATGCTGAAACCAAGCTTACCGTTGTATTCACCGTGTAGCGCCGATAAACACTGCCGTGAGTGCCGGTCTGAATCGCCCTTGACAAGCTGATGTCACGTCCGTTCATTTCATTCGGTGTATGGTCAAAACATAACAAATGTTAATCCTTTTTCTGCTTGAATTTTCTCATATAAGAAAAGTGATACGAATCACTGAAGCAGGTGGACATCTCAGTGAAACTAAGTCTTCAATTCCATAATCACCATCAAGCCACCAGAAGGGCAAAGAGGGAACAATTTGACGCCAAACATAGCACAGGTTGAGAGAAACTCATTTCTGTAGTGTTGTGCCGCCATTGTTAAAAGTACGATGAACTGTACATGTCCAAACGACGGGCACAGAAACACGCACAGCCTTCAATGCATGCAATGTGTAGGCGCACGTTCGTATGTCTACCTGTGTTCTTTCAGTTTCACTATCGTGCGTTGTCACGGTGGGTCAACTTAAACGTGCGCCTTTTTCGACCTGATGTAACGGTCAAAATATTGTCATCTCAGTGCAAAAGTTTGAGCAGGCTTAACGTTCTACACTGTGGTACAAAAAATAAACTAAAATAATGGTAGTTTTCGAGATATGAATTTTTGAAATTTTCAACTTCCGATTTGAACCGGAAGTTAAGGTCAAATGGGGTCAAGTTTTGTGTACGGTTTGTTGAACTTTTAACGACCTGTCCGATGATGTGTCGATTGTAAAAATCCAACATGCGGTTCACGAGTTATGATTTTTTACAAATATTAAACTTTGATTTATTGTAATTCCAAACCTGATGACGTCATCATGACATCATCAAGTTTGTGTCGTCTTGATATTGAGGTTCAAATGTTTGATGAGTTTCAATGTTCAATTCAATTTCAATCTTGAGTTATGCCGTAAATAAGCCCGAAAGTGATGTTTTTCAAGAAAAAAAACCAAAGGCAAACTTCGACCCAGGGTAACGACCCGGAAGTAAAGGTCATACGATTTTGGTGTTAACTTTTTAAAGATTGCCCGTGTCTAGATCTATCATATGCCCAAATATAAAAAATGTGGCTAAAATATTCAGAGACATACAGGCATTGGCATGACGTCACTTTTTGAACCTAAATTTGCTTGTAATTTGACACCCGATGACGTCATCATGACGGCACAACTTTTAGAATCATCTACAAGTTAATGTATACCTACATGTAAAGTTTCAAGATCATGTAAGTTTAACAACTATGCATTTGCCTGCGGACAAAAAACTCTGAGAAGAAGAATAAAAACTAAAAAAAAAAAAAAAAAAAAAAACTAGAGCGCAAGTGTTTGTCCAAACAAACACGAGGTGTTCGGCTATCAATGGGGTCAGTGTTGTAGTCAACGCGAGAGCTATTGCATTGAGTGGAATTTGGTGCCATTACTGTTTTGTGGGGTGCCTAACAAGCTACACACTTTAGCAAAAGTCTATAAAAAAGCACACGATTAAAAGCCTGACGTTAATTGATTGTTAGCGAGGTTTGCATGGACGGCTGTTTTAAAGACTGACAAAGAGAACTTTGAACAGAGACTAGAGTTTCGTATAGTTAGAACTTCCTGTTTTGACCGAAAGGGAAGGTCAAAGTGGGGTCATGCTTCAAATAAAATGTCACAATGTGTTTTAACCTAGCAAGCAGCACAAAGATTAAGACTTTATGACATATGATTCAGGAGATATGATTATTTAAATTGTTGAGCTTTCTGTTTTGACCGGAAGTAAAGGTCAGGGTTGGGTCTTCCGTATGAACAAAATGTCACAAGTGCTGTAAGCTACAAGACAAAACAAACAATACAACTTTATGACGTGCGGTTCAGGAGATATGATTTTTTAAGTACTAAGCTTTGAATTACTGTAACTTGACACCCGATGACGTCATGATGAAAAAAACGTGTTTTTGTTACTAACAATTTTTATATTGCCTGGTTCAGGAGTTTTATTCAATATAAAACTTCAACTGCCGGTTTGAACCAGAATAGTGCAAGATTTCATGTTTATTTCCATTACAAGGGTTACGATTTAATGAAACAATATTTGTCACAAGAGGGCGGTGTGTAAATTGACGACGTCGCCATATATTTGAAAGGGCAGAGGTTTAATATTGTCATTTAATACAATAGCATAAATTTTGTGAGTTCCCTTTCATCTTGATGCAGATCTCGATAAGAGGCTTTGAAATACACACACAACTATTTTAAGTATAAAGCCATTCACTATTAAAAGCTAATTTATTGTTTAATGAAAACTTATTCTTTATTGATTCATCATAAATCACAAGTTCACACAAGCTATGTTGTTCAAGTTGACATTATTAAGCTATATTTATTTGAAATGTTCAAAGGATTTCAAATAAATTTGGATTCTCATTACGTATCGGTGGATGAACAATGATTGTTCATTACACTTAATGATGATAACCTTCAAAGAAGTCAAGCATTGTGTAAGATTTCAGTTGCAATTTATAAATGGCTTGCTTGATTTTTAAATATTGGTTTCTGTACAGAACGTTTTGTTTATTTAGACTTGAGAAAAAATTAAACCTTAGAAGACATTTGTTTAGAATAGTTGTGCAATACAAAGGCACATCATGAAGATGCGAGTCTAAGCCTCAATTGTGAAGTTAGACTATTAAAAAACTGAGTCAAATACTATTTCTACCTCCATGGTGCATGATACAGTGACTTGGCAAGGAATAAGGAATGGAACATCACTGTAGACCATTCCGGTACTGGATGTGCTGTATTCTGATGTAGAAAAAACAATAAACAGAGTATGAGTTGATGAAAATATCTTCAGACATTTTTTCATAACCTATCAAGTCTCAAAAAAAAAATCATATAACACTATAAGAATCATAGCACAATATTTTAAATGCATGAACAAATTTACAATGACGTTGTAATAATGTTTAGAATGTTTCTAAAATATGTAAATTTCTTTGAATAGAAAGTCTCACAGTATTAGTTACGCAAAGTCATGTTATCCATACCAACAAAAAATGCAATGAATTACAAAGAAAATGGGCTCAAAACCGCTCAACCAGAAGTTTTATTTCAATTCCTTTGGAAATGTTTTACCTTGCAAAATAATTTGTGTTATTTTGAACTTTCAATAAACTACTGTAAATTTACCTCTCAAGAAAAGACCATCCATAATCATGATTTTGGCCAGGTATATAGTTGACAACTGACAGGAGCAGTGAAGACTAAAGATGGCTCATATTGACAGCTGCAACTCTTTTTCTGTGTACCAGTCCTGACCCAGTCATCAGACTCTCAACTCATCCCGCCATCAGACTCTGTTCCATATGTTCCTTGATCACTGTAGAAACTTGTAAAATAAACAAAATTCGAGACTTAAAACATTTCAAGATTATAATTTAATACGTGGAAAGTGCCCATACTGATTTGGAAATGAATAACTTATAAATCTTAACCTTTGGGGAAACTTCATCGAAAGGTTGTAACACATTTATGGCATAATAATATTAATAGTTGATGGAACAAATATAACACAATAAAAATCATAGCACAATATTTTAAATGCATGAACAAATTTACAATAACTTATGTTTAGAATGTTTCAAAAATATGTAAACTTCTTTGAATAGAAAGTCTCACAGCATTAGTTACGCAAAGTCTGTTATCCATACCAACAAAAAATGCAATGAATCACAAGGAAAATGGGCTCAACCAGAAGTATTATTTCAATTCCTTTGGACATGTTTTACCTTGCATAATTTGTGTCATTTTGAACCTTCAATAAACTACTATAAATTTACCTCTCAAGAAAAGACCATCCATAATCATTGTTTTGGCCAGGTATAACCATAGTTGACAACTGACAGGAGCAGTGAAGACTAAAGATGGCTCATGTTGACAGCTGCAACTCCTTTCTGTGTACCAGTCCTGACCCAGTCATCAGCCTCTCATCCCGCCATCAGACTCTGTTCCATATGTTCCTTGAACACTGTAGAAACTTATAAAATAAACAAAATTCAAGACTTAAAACATTTCAAGATTATAATTTAATACGTGGAAAGTGCCCATACTGATTTGGAAATGAATAACTTATAAATCTTAACCTTTGGGGAAACTTCATCGAAAGGTTGTAACTTATCTATGGCATAATAATATTAATTCTATAGTTGATGGAACACATTCATCAAATCTTACCATTTTCTGACACTATTGACAGAGCCAACAATCATACCAATCCCCCATTGCCCAATTCTTCCTCCTCCATGGTCATTAAACGACCCTTAGTTTTAAAAACGTCACTACTTGACACATTCATTTTGAAAAGAGATTATGCTGAAACCAAGCTTACCGTTGTATTCACCGTGTAGCGCCGATAAACACTGCCGTGAGTGCCGGTCTGAATCGCCCTTGACAAGCTGATGTCACGTCCGTTCATTTCATTCGGTGTATGGTCAAAACATAACAAATGTTAATCCTTTTTCTGCTTGAATTTTCTCATATAAGAAAAGTGATACGAATCACTGAAGCAGGTGGACATCTCAGTGAAACTAAGTCTTCAATTCCATAATCACCATCAAGCCACCAGAAGGGCAAAGAGGGAACAATTTGACGCCAAACATAGCACAGGTTGAGAGAAACTCATTTCTGTAGTGTTGTGCCGCCATTGTTAAAAGTACGATGAACTGTACATGTCCAAACGACGGGCACAGAAACACGCACAGCCTTCAATGCATGCAATGTGTAGGCGCACGTTCGTATGTCTACCTGTGTTCTTTCAGTTTCACTATCGTGCGTTGTCACGGTGGGTCAACTTAAACGTGCGCCTTTTTCGACCTGATGTAACGGTCAAAATATTGTCATCTCAGTGCAAAAGTTTGAGCAGGCTTAACGTTCTACACTGTGGTACAAAAAATAAACTAAAATAATTGGTAGTTTTCGAGATATGAATTTTTGAAATTTTCAACTTCCGATTTGAACCGGAAGTTAAGGTCAAATGGGGTCAAGTTTTGTGTAGGGTTTGTTGAACTTTTAACGACCTGTCCGATGATGTGTCGATTGTAAAAATCCAACATGCGGTTCACGAGTTATGATTTTTTACAAATATTAAACTTTGATTTATTGTAATTCCAAACCTGATGACGTCATCATGACATCATCAAGTTTGTGTCGTCTTGATATTGAGGTTCAAATGTCTGATGAGTTTCAATGTTCAATTCAATTTCAATCTTGAGTTATGCCGTAAATAAGCCCGAAAGTGATGTTTTTCAAGAAAAAAACCCAAAGGCAAACTTCGACCCAGGGTAACGACCCGGAAGTAAAGGTCATACGATTTTGGTGTTAACTTTTTAAAGATTACCCGTGTCTAGATCTATCATATGCCCAAATATAAAAAATGTGGCTAAAATATTCAGAGACATACAGGCATTGGCATGACGTCACTTTTTGAACCTAAATTTGCTTGTAATTTGACACCCGATGACGTCATCATGACGGCACAACTTTTAGAATCATCTACAAGTTAATGTATACCTACATGTAAAGTTTCAAGATCATGTAAGTTTAACAACTATGCATTTGCCTGCGGACAAAAAACTCTGAGAAGAAGAATAAAAACTAAAAACTAAAAAAAAAAAAAAAAATAGAGCGCAAGTGTTTGTCCAAACAAACACGAGGTGTTCGGCTATCAATGGGGTCAGTGTTGTATTCAACGCGAGAGCTATTGCATTGAGTGGAATTTGGTGCCATTACTGTTTTGTGGGGTGCCTAACAAGCTACACACTTTAGCAAAAGTCTATAAAAAAGCACACGATTAAAAGCCTGACGTTAATTGATTGTTAGCGAGGTTTGCATGGACGGCTGTTTTAAAGACTGACAAAGAGAACTTTGAACAGAGACCTGAGTTTCGTATATTTAGAACTTCCTGTTTTTACCGAAAGGGAAGGTCAAAGTGGGGTCATGCTTCAAATAAAATGTCACAATGTGTTTTAACCTAGCAAGCAGCACAAAGATTAAGACTTTATGACATATGATTCAGGAGATATGATTATTTAAATTTTTGAGCTTTCTGTTTGGACCGGAAGTAAAGGTCAGGGTTGGGTCTTCCGTATGAACAAAATGTCACAAGTGCTGTAAGCTACATGACAAAACAAAAACAATACAACTTTATGACGTGCGGTTCAGGAGATATGATTTTTTAAGTACTAAGCTTTGAATTACTGTAACTTGACACCCGATGACGTCATGATGAAAAAAAACGTGTTTTTGTTACTAACATTTTTTATATTGCCTGGTTCAGGAGTTTTATTCAATATAAAACTTCAACTGCCGGTTTGAACAAGAATAGTGCAAGATTTCATGTTAATTTCCATTACAAGGGTTACGATTTTATGAAACAATATTTGTCACAAGAGGGCGGTGTGTAAATTGACGACGTCGCCATATATTTGAAAGGGCAGAGGTTTAATATTGTCATTTAATACAATAGCATAAATTTTGTGAGTTCCCATTCGTCTTGGATGCAGATCTCGATAAGGGGCTTTGAAATACACACACAACTATTTTAAGTATAAAGCCATTCACTATTAAAAGCTAATTTATTGTTTAATGAAAACTTATTCTTTATTGATTCATCATAAATCACAAGTTCACACAAGCTATGGTGTTCAAGTTGACATTATTAAGGTATAATTATTAGAAATGTTCAAAGGATTTCAAATAAATTTGGATTCTCATTACGTATCGGTGGATGAACAATGATTGTTCATTACACTTGATGATGATAACCTTCAAATAAGTCAAGCATTGTGTAAGATTTCAGTTGCAATTTATAAATGGCTTGCTTGATTTTTAAATATTGGTTTCTGTACAGAACGTTTTGTTTATTTAGACTTGAGAAAAAATTAAACCTTAGAAGACATTTGTTTAGAATAGTTGTGCAATACAAAGGCACATCATGAAGATGCGAGTCTAAGCCTCAATTGTGAAGTTAGACTATTAAAAAACTGAGTCAAATACTATTTCTACCTCCATGGTGCATGATACAGTGACTTGGCAAGGAAATAAGGAATGGAACATCACTGTAGACCATTCCGGTACTGGATGTGCTGTATTCTGATGTAGAAAAAACAATAAACAGAGTATGAGTTGATGAAAATATCTTCAGACATTTTTTCATAACCTATCAAGTCTCAAAAAAAAAATCATATAACACTATAAGAATCATAGCACAATATTTTAAATGCATGAACAAATTTACAATGACGTTGTAATAATGTTTAGAATGTTTCTAAAATATGTAAATTTCTTTGAATAGAAAGTCTCACAGTATTAGTTACGCAAAGTCATGTTATCCATACCAACAAAAAATGCAATGAATTACAAAGAAAATGGGCTCAAAACCGCTCAACCAGAAGTTTTATTTCAATTCCTTTGGAAATGTTTTACCGTGCAAAATAATTTGTGTCATTTTGAACTTTCAATAAACTACTGTAAATTTACCTCTCAAGAAAAGACCATCCATAATCATGATTTTGGCCAGGTATATAGTTGACAACTGACAGGAGCAGTGAAGACTAAAGATGGCTCATATTGACAGCTGCAACTCTTTTTCTGTGTACCAGTCCTGACCCAGTCATCAGACTCTCAACTCATCCCGCCATCAGACTCTGTTCCATATGTTCCTTGATCACTGTAGAAACTTGTAAAATAAACAAAATTCGAGACTTAAAACATTTCAAGATTATAATTTAATACGTGGAAAGTGCCCATACTGATTTGGAAATGAATAACTTATAAATCTTAACCTTTGGGGAAACTTCATCGAAAGGTTGTAACACATTTATGGCATAATAATATTAATAGTTGATGGAACAAATATAACACAATAAAAATCATAGCACAATATTTTAAATGCATGAACAAATTTACAATAACTTATGTTTAGAATGTTTCAAAAATATGTAAACTTCTTTGAATAGAAAGTCTCACAGCATTAGTTACGCAAAGTCTGTTATCCATACCAACAAAAAATGCAATGAATCACAAGGAAAATGGGCTCAACCAGAAGTATTATTTCAATTCCATTGGACATGTTTTACCTTGCATAATTTGTGTCATTTTGAACCTTCAATAAACTACTGTAAATTTACCTCTCAAGAAAAGACCATCCATAATCATTGTTTTGGCCAGGTATAACCATAGTTGACAACTGACAGGAGCAGTGAAGACTAAAGATGGCTCATGTTGACAGCTGCAACTCCTTTCTGTGTACCAGTCCTGACCCAGTCATCAGCCTCTCATCCCGCCATCAGACTCTGTTCCATATGTTCCTTGATCACTGTACTAACTGGTAAAATAAACAAAATTCGAGACTTAAAACATTTCAAGATTATAATTTAATACGTGGAAAGTGCCCATACTGATTTGGAAATGAATAACTTATAAATCTTAACCTTTGGGGAAACTTCATCGAAAGGTTGTAACTTATCTATGGCATAATAATATTAATTCTATAGTTGATGGAACACATTCATCAAATCTTACCATTTTCTGACACTATTGACAGAGCCAACAATCATACCAATCCCCCATTGCCCAATTCTTCCTCCTCCATGGTCATTAAACGACCCTTAGTTTTAAAAACGTCACTACTTGACACATTCATTTTGAAAAGAGATTATGCTGAAACCAAGCTTACCGTTGTATTCACCGTGTAGCGCCGATAAACACTGCCGTGAGTGCCGGTCTGAATCGCCCTTGACAAGCTGATGTCACGTCCGTTCATTTCATTCGGTGTATGGTCAAAACATATGCTTGAATTTTCTCATATAAGAAAAGTGATACGAATCACTGAAGCAGGTGGACATCTCAGTGAAACTAAGTCTTCAATTCCATAATCACCATCAAGCCACCAGAAGGGCAAAGAGGGAACAATTTGACGCCAAACATAGCACAGGTTGAGAGAAACTCATTTCTGTAGTGTTGTGCCGCCATTGTTAAAAGTACGATGAACTGTACATGTCCAAACGACGGGCACAGAAACACACACATCCTTCAATGCATGTGATGTGTAGGCGCACGTTCGTATGTCTACCTGTGTTCTTTCAGTTTCACTATCGTGCGTTGTCACGGTGGGTCAACTTAAACGTGCGCCTTTTTCGACCTGATGTAACGGTCAAAATATTGTCATCTCAGTGCAAAGGTTTGAGCAGGCTTAACGTTCTACACTGTGGTACAAAAAATAAACTAAAATAATTGGTAGTTTTCGAGATATGAATTTTTGAAATTTTCAACTTCCGATTTGAACCGGAAGTTAAGGTCAAATGGGGTCAAGTTTTGTGTACGGTTTGTTGAACTTTTAACGACCTGTCCGATGATGTGTCGATTGTAAAAATCCAACATGCGGTTCACGAGTTATGATTTTTTACATATATTAAACTTTGATTTATTGTAATTCCAAACCTGATGACGTCATCATGACATCATCAAGTTTGTGTCGTCTTGATATTGAGGTTCAAATGTGTGATGAGTTTCAATGTTCAATTCAATTTCAATATTGAGTTATGCCGTAAATAAGCCCGAAAGTGATGTTTTTCAAGAAAAAAACCCAAAGGCAAACTTCGACCCAGGGTAACGACCCGGAAGTAAAGGTCATACGATTTTGGTGTTAACTTTTTAAAGATTGCCCGTGTCTAGATCTATCATATGCCCAAATATAAAAAATGTGGCTAAAATATTCAGAGACATACAGGCATTGGCATGACGTCACTTTTTGAACCTAAATTTGCTTGTAATTTGACACCCGATGACGTCATCATGACGGCACAACTTTTAGAATCATCTACAAGTTAATGTATACCTACATGTAAAGTTTCAAGATCATGTAAGTTTAACAACTATGCATTTGCCTGCGGACAAAAAACTCTGAGAAGAAGAATAAAAACTAAACTAGAGCGCAAGTGTTTGTCCAAACAAACACGAGGTGTTCGGCTACCAATGGGGTCAGTGTTGTAGTCAACGCGAGAGCTATTGCATTGAGTGGAATTTGGTGTCATTACTGTTTTGTGGCGTGCCTAACAACCTACACACTTTAGCAAAAATCTTTTTAAAAAAGCACACGATTAAAAGCCTGGCGTTTGATTGTTAGCGAGGTTTGCATGGACGACTGTTTTAAAGACTGACAAAGCTATTGCCAAAATCAGGTTACGAGACTCTTGAACAGAGACTAAAGTTTTGTATAGTTAGAACTTCCTGTTTGGACTGGAAGGAAAGAGGAGTGGGGTCATGCTTCAGGAATAAAATGTCAAGCGTGTAATAAGCTTGCAAGCAACCCAACTATATCAAGTATGCCATTCACTATTAAAAGCTAATTTATTGCTTCATGAAAACTTACTCTTTATTGAATCATTATAAATCACAAGTTCACACAAGCTATGTTGTTCAAGTTGACATTATTAAGCTAAAATATAATTATTAGAAATGTTCAAAGGATTTCAAATAAATTTGGATTCTCATTGAGTATCGATGGATGAAAAATGATTGTTCATAATACACTTGATGATGATAACCTTCAAATAAGTCAAGCATTGTGTAAGCTTTCAGTTGCAATTTATAAATGGCTCGCTTGATTTTTAGATATTGTTACTTGAGAAAAAATTGACTTGAGAAAAATTAAACCGTAGAAGACACTTGTTTGGAATGCAAGACAAAGGCACATCATGAAGATGCAAGTCTAAGCCTCTTGTGAAGTTTTTTAGACTGAAGTTAGACTGAAAAAACTGAGTCGAATACTATTTCAACCTCCATGGTGCATCATACAGTGACTTGGCAGGGAAATAAGGAATGGAACATAACAGCAAGTGTCACAATTTTCACTGTAGACCATTCCGGTACTGGATGTGCTGCATTCTGATGAAGAAAAAACAATGAACAGAGTATGACTTCATGAATAATCTTCAGACATTTTTTCATAACCTACCAAGTCTCAAAAAAAAAAATTCATATAACACAATAAAAATCATAGCACAATATTTTAAATGCATGAACAAATTTACAATAACTTATGTTTAGAATGTTTCAAAAATATGTAAACTTCTTTGAATAGAAATTCTCACAGCATTAGTTACGCAAAGTCATGTTATCCATACCAACAAAAAATGCAATGAATTACAAGGAAAATGGGCTCAACCAGAAGTATTTTTTCAATTCCTTTGGACATATTTTACCTCGCATAATTTGTGTCATTTTGAACCTTCAATAAACTACTGTAAATTTACCTCTCAAGAAAAGACCATCCGTAATCATTGTTTTGGCCAGGTATAACCATAGTTGACAACTGACAGGAGCAGTGAATACTGTGGCGGAATTTTACCAATTACCAATTGGGACGAAGTGTCCACCGGCAATCACCCACGGTTATGTGGGCGTCCCCTTGTCAAGGCCGGAAGAATCAGTCCGTTCGGGTGGAAATGTACCGCCCCATGTACGGATCGCAATACCCAGAGAGCTCCTAAATCTACCTCAGAGGGACATGGGGTGGGAGAAGAGACATAAAATAATGCACTTGGTTTACACTGACTGATAGTTTATAGATTTATTCTCTTTGGTACTGATTTACTAGTTGACCTCAGGTTTAACTAACTGTACGGAATAAAACCAGAGCCTCTACTTGATTAAGGTATAACAATGATATGGGACTAGCGTTAGCCTCTAACTCCTACTATATCCCGGAGCTCCTAACCCGCTCCAATTAGCCTCGGATTAGCCTCCGAGTCATCGGTTAGCCTCCTATGGTAACCTCCCCACTTAGACGAGTGCTCTCCCAGATTGCCCCGGACGTTAGCCTCTAATTAGCCTCACGTAAGCCTCACACTATTACTCCTGGTTCCCCGGTTACACTGTGCACCCAAAGACTTAGTAACCTCCCACTTGACCTTCCCTGGTCGGTTGGGGCAATGCACTGTCCTTGTGCCTTGTGTCCTTTTTCCTACCTACAGGTATACTAACCTGCCGTTCCAGTATTCCTTGCTGGCTACTCATACACGTCCTCTCTCTGCGGTGGCAATCCTGCTCTGACTCTCACGTGTGTAGTTGCACGCTGCCGCGTGCACCGGTGACTCATCCTGGCCATTGCCCAATCAACGCACCTTGCGCCTGTATCCACCCAGATACAACCCTCCAATCAGCGTGCGTTCCGCTAGTCACCGCCCGATGCGGCAGCGACTTGTAATGCGCCCTCTGTTGTCCAACCGAGGATGGGCTAGTCGCTCCATTGATTTCCGTTACATAGCCTCCTTCAATGCTCGACCGTCCTCGTTCGAAGTAGCATTAACCTAAAACACAAATCAATGGTGAGGCAACACAACTATGCCATAACAACAACACTTTATTTATCAAAAAATGAGGTCTTTAATTTTTACAATCATGGCGCTGCCTTGAAACTTAGTCGGCGCCTATACAAATTAACCTAACAATGATTGGGACCATGCTACCTCACGCACTTCGAAAAAAGTGAGTGCCTCTCTTTAATTTAAGTAAAAGAGGTAGCAACTAAACCTGAAAAACCACTAAACTCTGTACTTAAAACTTCTTTAGAAAAATATAACTCTAGTCTTGTTAAAGGATGGACTCTACACAAACTCTTGAAAAACAACTAAACACGAGGTAGGTCCGGCAGCTTTTCTTTCCCCCCGCGAATCAGATCAGGCGGTGTAGGTGAAGTCGTCATCAAACTCGACGTGGTAGACTCGTCGCCTCTTGCTTGCACGTCTTCTCTCTCCGTCAACATGAGTGTACTGGAAGGACACCTCGTCGATCTTGATTATCTTGCCCCTCAACTCTTTTGTCAGCCGAATGCGCTCCACTGGTCTGTCCTCTCTGTTGCCTGCGTTCCCATCTGCAACTGGTACCTGCTCAGGTGTATCCTCCCAAGGTGGCAGCAGCCTCTCCCCAGGTTGTCACATCCTCCAGCTCCCTGACCTGGTTTACCCTCACCTCCCGGCCCTGCTCGCGCTCCCCTCGCTCCTGAGCCGTTTCAAGCTGGATCTGGCTTAACTCACTTTCAAAACTGGCATGGCTCTGTTTGTAGTGACGACGAAGGTTGTCTTTCCGATTTGCTTTAAAGTCACATCGTCTGCACCATGCATGTAGGGTTGGTCCATGGTCAGTCTTGCGGTGTCTGGAGAGGCTAGCCCGCTGCAAGTACGCCATATCACACTGGTTGCACGTGTATCTCTTGACAGGCCCCTGATCTTTCTCCATTGCTGCAGAAAAAGTAAAACAAACCAAAACCAAAAATCAATTGATTTGTTCAAAAATGTACTCCAGTACCAGTTATAATAATGTACAAGTGTCCTACAGCTACAATGTGAGGCTAACGGTAACGATGAGGCATCTGCCTCTTCCGGACTAGGTTCCTTCTCCCAGTCCCCACACCATCAGTCAACTCTTCACATTGCCCAACTATATCCTCTAAGTTCTCCCCAGTTTGCTCCAAGGAGGCGGAGCCTCCTTCCAAGTCAGTACCGTCCTTTAAACCCATTGCGGCTTCGTCCTGTGGTTCATCGTTCCCTGCCTCTTTATGAACCATCTGCTTTCTTCCTGGCCAAGGCTGTAGAGGTTCTCCATCGTATGGCTTGAGGCGGTCGAAGTGTACGACCTGCATCCTCCCTCGTGGTGTAAGCTGTATCCGATATGTCACATTTGATAATTTGTCCAATATGAGATAGGGGCCTTGCCAGCGACTCACTAGCTTGGGGGACACGCCTTTCTTTTTGGCATGATTGTACAGCCAAACGAACTGTCCCTCCTTGAGGCTAGCATTGTTTGTTCCCCGGCGGTCGTAGGTCTTCTTTTGATGTCTGGCACTGCCTTTCAGGTGTAGCCTCGCACGGTCATGTGCATCTTGCATCCGGTTGCGAAGATCCATGCCGAAATCAGTTCGAGGCTGAGTTCCCTCTGCAGCGGGTGATGCTGTAGTCAAGTCTACTGGTAGCAGTACTTCACGACCTAACATGAGCATGTTGGGCGTTTCTCCTGTCGACGCTTGTGGTACTGTACGATAGGCAAACGTTGCGAACGTCAGTTGGTCGTCCCAATCTTTCTGATGCCTATGTGGGTCTATCATCATAGATACTGAGTTAATAAGCGTCCGATTAAACCTTTCTACCATCCCGTCAGACTTAGGATTGTATGCCACTGTGCGAGTCTTGTTAATTCCTAGAACCTTGCACATTTCTGTGAAGATGTCGGCCTCAAAATTACGTCCCTGATCAGAATGCAACTCGCGAGGTACTCCCAATCTACACACAAATTTCTCCACGAACGCCCTGGCCACAGTTTCTGAGGTAGAATCGGGCAGGGGGTACGCCTCCATCCACTTAGTGAAGTAGTCCCCCACCACGAGTATCCACTTGTTCCCTCTGTCCGACACTGGTAAGGGACCTACCAGATCAAGTGCCACCCTTTCCATGGGCGCACCGACCTGGTACTGCTGAAGAGGTGCCCGCCGTTTCCTTGGTGGGGACTTTCTCTGAGCACACCTTGTGCACTGCCTGCAGCTTGCCCTGACGTCTCCTCCCATGAACGCCCAGTAATATCTAGCTTTCACCTTAGCCAAGGTGCGCACCACTCCAAAATGTCCTCCTGTGGCACCGCCGTGTAGCTCATCAATAATTTCCTTCCTGAACTTTGAAGGTAGAATCACCTGCCATGAGATAGTATTCCCATCATGCGATTCCCAGCGGCGACAGAGAATTCCATCCCGAACCTCCAACCGGTCCCATTGAGCCCAATACACCTTGGAGGCTGCCGATCGTGGACTTGTCTCCACCCAATTTGGCTTGATTCCCGTACCTGCCTTAACATTCATCACTGAGGCAATGGATGCGTCTGCCAACTGTGCTTGGCGTAAGTCTGCAGGATTGATGGTTGCGTCTATTGTCACTACTCTGGTCACCTTGTCCTCTTCAATCATTGGCCTAGGTTCAATGTTACTGTTGTCATCAATTGGCGTATCAGCTTCTCGGTCGCTGGCTGTCTCATCGGAATGCCCGCACTGGCTGCACGGCTTACGGGACAGACCATCTGCGTTCCCATGCTTCTTACCCGGGCGATGGACGATCTCGTAGTCGTAACCTGTGATAACCTCAAGCCAACGGGCCACCTGTCCCTCCGGCTTCTTAAAGTTCAACAGCCAGCGTAGGGCTGCGTGATCCGTCCTAATGGTTATTTGCCTCCCGTACAGGTACTGTTTAAAATACTTCATGTAGACTACCACTGCCAGCAGCTCCCTACGGGTGACGCAGTAGTTACGCTCTGGACGGCTAAGTGTGCGACTGGCATATGCTATCACCCGTTCCTCTCCATCTTGTATCTGGGACAGAACGGCCCCAATACCATCACCACTAGCGTCTGTGTCGAGTACAAAGTCACCTTCAGGATTCGGGTATGCCAAGATAGGGGCTTGCTGCAGCCTACTCTTCAACGTCTGGAATGCTTCTTCACACTCCCCATCCCAGAGGAATAACCTCGCTTTCTGGGTGAGGCGATGGAGAGGACGTGCTACATCTGCAAATCCCTTGATGTACCTCCGGTAGTAGGAGGCAAATCCTAGAAAGCTTCGCACTTCCTTTATGTTCGTTGGTGAGGGCCATGATTTTACAGACTCTATTTTGTCCGGGTCGGTTGCAATTCCCTCCTTGGACACAACATGTCCCAGATACCCCACAGATTGCCTGAAGAGGTGACACTTTGAAGGCTTCAACTTGAGTCCCGCCAAGCGAAACCTCCTCAGAACTTCCCTTAAGCGTTGTATCTCCTCGAGTACACTGCTGCCATACACAATTACATCATCCAAATACACTAACAGTGTTTGCCACTGTAGTCCTGCTACCACACGTTCCATTAGTCTTTCAAACGTGGCGGGGGCGTTGCACAGGCCGAAGGGCATAACCTTCCAGCTGTACAACCCCCCTCGAACGACAAATGTGGATTTCTGCCTTGCACTCTCATCCAGCTCAACCTGCCAATAGCCGGACGCAAGATCCAGGGTTGAAAACCATCTCGCGCCCGACAAAGCATCAAGCGTATCATCTATACGTGGCACTGGGTAGGCATCCTTTATAGTCGCATCATTCAGCCTCCGGTAATCCACGCAAAATCTTTGAGTGCCGTCCTTTTTCCTTACCAGTACTACGTTCGAGGCCCATGGACCGTCCGAGGGTTCAATGATGCCCCGAGCCAATAGGTCTTCCACTTGTCTTTGTATCTCCTGCTGGTGAATTGCTGGTTGGCGGCGGGGCCTCTCCTTTATTGGTCTTGTTTCGCCGGTGTCAATGTGGTGCCTCACCAAGTCCGTTTTGCCAAGGTCGTAATCCCCTGTCGAAAACACGTCAGCAAAGTCAACCAACATTCGGGTTATGGCGTAGTGATACTCCGGTCTCACACTTTCCACACTTCTCTTCCATAAATCCTGGAGATGTTCTGGTACATAAACGTTGTTATCCTCACTCTTCGAGGTTACATCGGTGGCCTCAACTATGTCCTTAGCCTCGACGAGGCTAAGATGTCCAGCCATGGTGCCTCCATGAACAGTACACTCCTTAGTTCCAATATTGAGGACCCGTAGTGGAAGAACACCTTCTTTCGCTTGCACAACTGACCTTGCCAAGATCAGTCCTTTCTGCTCGAGTTCCCCCCCTCCGGAAACAGGCTCAAGCATTCCTAGTCCTGTGTCCCATTCATTTCTCGTCACTCTCCCTTGCAGAATGGCTTCATGTCCAGCTGGGATTGTTGTCGTATCCCTCACGAGAACCCGTGCTTGGATTACCGTTCCATAACGCGTGGTGCACCTGACATGTTCGCCGTGCAACACCAGCTCACATGTCCTAAAGTCGAGTGTCCCCCCTGTTATGGTTAGAAAGTCCATCCCCAAAATTCCTTCGACCTTCACATTCGCGATCACTGCTCTGATCGGGCAAGTAGTCCGTCCTATCTTTAAGTCCAGGTGCGCCACGCCTCTTGTCTTCATCACAGTCCCGTCGGCTTGCACAACTCTGACGCCATCTTGCTCCAACTCTGGCCGACTCTCCTTGGGTATCCTGAAGAAAGCTTCCTCCGAAATAATTGTGTCCGTCGTCCCTGTGTCCACTAGAAATGGCAGTGTTATAGTTCGAACACAGCCCTTTACATAAAATCCTTGTTTAGACAGTATTGCCGTCGTTCTGTTATCACGCACTGACCCCAGACGCGGTTCACTGTTGTCACTTGTTTGAGGTTGATCCTGACCCTCCTGTCGAGGCAGCCTCCCCCCGGGTCTCAGGAGCGGCTGGCGTTCGTTTCCCGAACGCTCCTTTTGTGTACCATACGGACACTCACGCTTAAAGTGTCCCCTTTGTTTGCAGTTGAAACACCCCTCTTGCACCATTGGGCGCCTTGGCGGGTTTGAATGGTATATCCTAGTATTCCGCCTTTTCTCCTCCGGTTCTGCTTCCCGATCACCATCGTTCTTCCTCTTATCAATTAGGTCCTGCTGATACTGTCTCAAATTCTGGGTTACCTCTGCGACAACTGCGCTGATGATATCCTGCTCGTTTCCCATCCTACATCGTTTATCTGCCTTTTTGTTGCCTCTCTGTTCTTCTATCTTCTCAAAGTTTTCCGTCGCAAGAGCGGCTTTGATTGCCCCCTCGAGGGACGCTGGATTGGCTCGAAATATTCCTTCGCGTATTGACTGCGAGGCCACAGCATCAGCAAAATGGCCTCTTGCAAGGCGGTCGCGGCCCGTTTCCTCAAACTCCGGGTAAGCTAAAGCCGCCAACTCCCGAATAGACTGTCCTAGCTCTCGTATTGTCTCCTTTGGGCCCTGTTGACGGTTCCTAAGTTCCATAAGAAAATTCTCCGCCATTTCCCCAGGTCCAAAGCGTGCATTCAGTAATTTCATAATCTCCTTATATTTGTACTGTTTTCTCTGACCGTCACCTTGGCCGTTTACCAATATTTTTAGTGCTGTTCCTTGTAGGCTTGCAGCGAGAAACACTGCAGCCTCATCATCACTCCAATCGTTAGCAAGCTTGCACGATGTGAAGTGTTCACGGTAATCTATCCATGGCTGCTTTCCATTGAATCTGTCAGGGGTTATCTTTGGGCGTTGTGTCTTTCCCACACGATTTCCCACTGGAAGTTCAATGTCGGTCCTTTCCTTCCCGTTGGAGGCTAACGGTGCCTCCTTAGAGGCTAACGGTGCCTCCTTAGAGGCTAACAGTGCCTCCTTGGCTCCATCTGCGGCCGTCTGTTTTACTCCTGACTCTTCTGGTCCCTTTGGTCTTGGATTGTCACCACGCCTTTTTGAAGTGTCTAGCATAGAAATACCTTCCTCAGTACCGCTAGGCGTTTTTCCTTTTGAGTCAGTTTCTATTGGTGTTGCCCAGGTTCGGTTCCTTTTCATCGAACCTTGTTTCGGTGTTGATGTGTCGATGAGGCTATACTTCATGTTAGCCTCACTTGGTTTCTGTACTTCACTGTCCTCTTTGCGTGTTGACTCATTATCTGTTGTAGGTAACAAGCCCCTCCAAGCTTCCTGTGATGCCGCTGCCTCCCGAGTCTTCCGTACCAGACTCGAGGTTTCAACTTCTCGTCCCAAGCCCTTGTCCTCCAACAGTTTCTCCAGCCTAGCCATTAACTGGGTAAGGCTATCCAAAGTTGTCCTCTGCTGCTTGTTCTCCTGCAGAGATTGCTGCAGCAGGTCGTCTTTGTAGTCCATCTCTATACGTAACTCGTCAAGTTCGTTTTCGAGCTCTGGCATGCTGCGCTCCTCTCTGGAGGCATTCATGTGATCACGGTCCCCCCTCGTATTCATAGTGTCTGAACGCTGGGCCATTGGCCACTAGGTGATTCAGGAGGCTGCTGTTCCTCCAATTCTTCGCCTTGTGAGGAAAACTGTTGTCCCAAATCTTGTAAGAGTAAGGTGGTATGGATACGCCTCAACACGTTATTTACTCGATATATGATACAGGTCTGATCCCTCGAGTTCCTCCTCAAAGTCCTCAATTCAAGCCGGTTTCTGATGTGATAGCAAATTCCCAAAAGTGCAACGAGTAGGCAGGCTGATAGTAGTCCAACTATGATCCAGTTACCCAGCATGTCCTTATGATTCCAAGGTGCAATATCCTCTCTGGTAGGCTAAATGCACCTCCTCGCTAAGCGCCTCAAAGTCCCAAATTAGCTATTGTGAGTAGGCCTACTTGTAAATAAATCTGTACATGAAATCCCACTTCTGACACCATATGTGGCGGAATTTTACCAATTACCAATTGGGACGAAGTGTCCACCGGCAATCACCCACGGTTATGTGGGCGTCCCCTTGTCAAGGCCGGAAGAATCAGTCCGTTCGGGTGGAAATGTACCGCCCCATGTACGGATCGCAATACCCAGAGAGCTCCTAAATCTACCTCAGAGGGACATGGGGTGGGAGAAGAGACATAAAATAATGCACTTGGTTTACACTGACTGATAGTTTATAGATTTATTCTCTTTGGTACTGATTTACTAGTTGACCTCAGGTTTAACTAACTGTACGGAATAAAACCAGAGCCTCTACTTGATTAAGGTATAACAATGATATGGGACTAGCGTTAGCCTCTAACTCCTACTATACCCGGAGCTCCTAACCCGCTCCAATTAGCCTCGGATTAGCCTCCGAGTCATCGGTTAGCCTCCTATGGTAACCTCCCCACTTAGACGAGTGCTCTCCCAGATTGCCCCGGACGTTAGCCTCTAATTAGCCTCACGTAAGCCTCACACTATTACTCCTGGTTCCCCGGTTACACTGTGCACCCAAAGACTTAGTAACCTCCCACTTGACCTTCCCTGGTCGGTTGGGGCAATGCACTGTCCTTGTGCCTTGTGTCCTTTTTCCTACCTACAGGTATACTAACCTGCCGTTCCAGTATTCCTTGCTGGCTACTCATACACGTCCTCTCTCTGCGGTGGCAATCCTGCTCTGACTCTCACGTGTGTAGTTGCACGCTGCCGCGTGCACCGGTGACTCATCCTGGCCATTGCCCAATCAACGCACCTTGCGCCTGTATCCACCCAGATACAACCCTCCAATCAGCGTGCGTTCCGCTAGTCACCGCCCGATGCGGCAGCGACTTGTAATGCGCCCTCTGTTGTCCAACCGAGGATGGGCTAGTCGCTCCATTGATTTCCGTTACAATACTAAAGATGGCTCATGTTAACAGCTGCAACTCCTTTCTGTGTACCAGTCCTGACCCAGTCATCAGCCTCTCGTCCCGCCATCAGACTCTGTTCCATATGTTCCTTGAACACTGTACTAACTGGTAAAATAAACAAAATTCGAAACTTAAAACATTTCAAGATTATAATTTAATACGTGGAAAGTGCCCATACTGATTTGGAAATGAATAACTTAAAAATCTTAACCTTTGGGGAAACTTCATCGAAAGGTTGTAACTTATCTATGGCATAATAATATTAATTTTATAGTTGATGGAACACATTCATCAAATCTTACCATTTTCTGACACTATTGACAGAGCCAACAATCATACCAATCCCCCATTGCCCAATTCTTCCTCCTCCATGATCATTAAACGACCCTTAGTTTTAAAAACGTCACTACTTGACACGTTCATTTTGAAAAGAGATTATGCTGAAACCAAGCTTACCGTTGTATTCACCGTGTCGCGCCGATAAACACTGCCGTGAGTGCCGGTCTGAATCGCCCTTGACAAGCTGATGTCACGTCCGTTCATTTCATTCGGTGTATGGTCAAAACATAACAAATGTTAATCCTTTTTCTGCTTGAATTTTCTCATATAAGAAAAGTGATACGAATCACTGAAGCAGGTGGACATCTCAGTGAAACTAAGTCTTCAATTCCATAATCACCATCAAGCCACCAGAAGGGCGAAGAGGGAACAATTTGACGCCAAACATAGCACAGGTTGAGATAAACTCATTTCTGCAGTGTTGTGCCGCCATTGTTAAAAGTACGATGAACTAACTGTACATGTCCAAACGACGGGCACAGAAACACGCACAGCCTTCAATGCATGCAATGTGTAGGCGCACGTTCGTATGTCTACCTGTGTTCTTTCAGTTTCACTATCGTGCGTTGTCACGGTGGGTCAACTTAAACGTGCGCCTTTTTCGACCTGATGTAACGGTCAAAATATTGTCATCTCAGTGCAAAAGTTTGAGCAGGCTTAACGTTCTACACTGTGGTACAAAAAATAAACTAAAATAATGGGTAGTTTTTGAGATATGAATTTTTGAAATTTTCAACTTCCGATTTGAACCGGAAGTTAAGGTCAAATGGGGTCAAGTTTTGTGTACGGTTTGTTGAACTTTTAACGACCTGTCCGATGATGTGTCGATTGTAAAAATCCAACATGCGGTTCACGAGTTATGATTTTTTACAAATATTAAACTTTGATTTATTGTAATTCCAAACCTGATGACGTCATCATGACATCATCAAGTTTGTGTCGTCTTGATATTGAGGTTCAAATTTCTGATGAGTTTTAATGTTCAATTCAATTTCAATCTTGAGTTATGCCGTAAATAAGCCCGAAAGTGATGTTTTTCAAGAAAAAAACCCAAAGGCAAACTTCGACCCAGGGTAACGACCCGGAAGTAAAGGTCATACGATTTTGGTGTTAACTTTTTAAAGATTGCCCGTGTCTAGATCTATCATATGCCCAAATATAAAAAATGTGGCTAAAATATTCAGAGACATACAAGCATTGGCATGACGTCACTTTTTGAACCTAAATTTGCTTGTAATTTGACACCCGATGACGTCATCATGACGGCACAACTTTTAGAATCATCTACAAGTTAATATATACCTACATGTAAAGTTTCAAGATCATGTAAGTTTAACAACTATGCATTTGCCTGCGGACAAAAAACTCTGAGAAGAAGAATAAAAACTAAAAAAAAAAAAAAAAAAAAAAAAACTAGAGCGCAAGTGTTTGTCCAAACAAACACGAGGTGTTCGGCTATCAATGGGGTCAGTGTTGTAGTCAACGCGAGAGCTATTGCATTGAGTGGAATTTGGTGCCATTACTGTTTTGTGGGGTGCCTAACAAGCTACACACTTTAGCAAAAGTCTATAAAAAAGCACACGATTAAAAGCCTGACGTTAATTGATTGTTAGCGAGGTTTGCATGGACGGCTGTTCTAAAGACTGACAAAGAGAACTTTGAACAGAGACCTGAGTTTCGTATAGTTAGAACTTCCTGTTTTGACCGAAAGGGAAGGTCAAAGTGGGGTCATGCTTCAAATAAAATGTCACAATGTGTTTTAACCTAGCAAGCAGCACAAAGATTAAGACTTTATGACATATGATTCAGGAGATATGATTATTTAAATTTTTGAGCTTTCTGTTTGGACCGGAAGTAAAGGTCAGGGTTGGGTCTTCCGTATGAACAAAATGTCACAAGTGCTGTAAGCTACATGACAAAACAAACAATACAACTTTATGACGTGCGGTTCAGGAGATATGATTTTTTAAGTACTAAGCTTTGAATTACTGTAACTTGACACCCGATGACGTCATGATAAAAAAAACGTGTTTTTGTTACTAACAAATTTTATATTGCCTGGTTCAGGAGTTTTATTCAATATAAAACTTCAACTGCCGGTTTGAACCAGAATAGTGCAAGATTTTATGTTTATTTCCATTACAAGGGTTACGATTTTATGAAACAATATTTGTCACAAGAGGGCGGTGTGTAAATTGACGACGTCGCCATATATTTGAAAGGGCAGAGGTTTAATATTGTCATTTAATACAATAGCATAAATTTTGTGAGTTCCCTTTCATCTTGGATGCAGATCTCGATAAGAGGCTTTGAAATACACACACAACTATTTTAAGTATAAAGCCATTCACTATTAAAAGCTAATTTATTGTTTAATGAAAACTTATTCTTTATTGATTCATCATAAATCACAAGTTCACACAAGCTATGGTGTTCAAGTTGACATTATTAAGGTATAATTATTAGAAATGTTCAAAGGATTTCAAATAAATTTGGATTCTCATTACGTATCGGTGGATGAACAATGATTGTTCATTACACTTGATGATGATAACCTTCAAATAAGTCAAGCATTGTGTAAGATTTCAGTTGCAATTTATAAATGGCTTGCTTGATTTTTAAATATTGGTTTCTGTACAGAACGTTTTGTTTATTTAGACTTGAGAAAAAATTAAACCTTAGAAGACATTTGTTTAGAATAGTTGTGCAATACAAAGGCACATCATGAAGATGCGAGTCTAAGCCTCAATTGTGAAGTTAGACTATTAAAAAACTGAGTCAAATACTATTTCTACCTCCATGGTGCATGATACAGTGACTTGGCAAGGAAATAAGGAATGGAACATCACTGTAGACCATTCCGGTACCGGATGTGCTGTATTCTGATGTAGAATAAACAATAAACAGAGTATGAGTTGATGAAAATATCTTCAGACATTTTTTCATAACCTATCAAGTCTCCAAAAAAAAATCATATAACACTATAAGAATCATAGCACAATATTTTAAATGCATGAACAAATTTACAATGACGTTGTAATAATGTTTAGAATGTTTCTTAAATATGTAAATTTCTTTGAATAGAAAGTCTCACAGTATTAGTTACGCAAAGTCATGTTATCCATACCAACAAAAAATGCAATGAATTACAAAGAAAATGGGCTCAAAACCGCTCAACCAGAAGTTTTATTTCAATTCCTTTGGAAATGTTTTACCTTGCAAAATAATTTGTGTCATTTTGAACTTTCAATAAACTACTGTAAATTTACCTCTCAAGAAAAGACCATCCATAATCATGATTTTGGCCAGGTATATAGTTGACAACTGACAGGAGCAGTGAAGACTAAAGATGGCTCATATTGACAGCTGCAACTCTTTTTCTGTGTACCAGTCCTGACCCAGTCATCAGACTCTCAACTCATCCCGCCATCAGACTCTGTTCCATATGTTCCTTGATCACTGTACTAACTTGTAAAATAAACAAAATTCGAGACTTAAAACATTTAAAGATTATAATTTAATACGTGGAAAGTGCCCATACTGATTTGGAAATGAATAACTTATATAAATCTTAACCTTTGGGGAAACTTCATCGAAAGGTTGTAACACATTTATGGCATAATTTGATTTGATTGCTTAACAGTTACCTTCACAAATGTGTCTCGAAAGTAAACATTCGTGACTTCTCGCATGGCTACTTGCAATGGTTTATTGTCTGGCATACTGAATGTACTCAATTAATCTTCGGAGTCTAGATACTATTGAGTACATTAACCCATTGTGCATTTGATAGCTTCACAGTTACATATAAAAATGTGTCTCGAAAGTAAACATGCATGAATTGTCACATGACTGCTTACAGTGGTTTATTTTCAAGAAATAACAGCGAATTTATTGTTCTTAGTTTGTGAGTTCTGGTTGTTGGATGACGTCATTATGTTGTAAAAACTTCTGTTTCATCTATTTATCAGGTGTAACACTGTTGCTAAGTTTCATGACCGTACGATCTTGGGAAGGAGGTCAAAGTCTGCGGACAACGATTTGTGTGTATTCTTTAGATGAAACGAACTCAAAAATTCACTAGAGCTGAAGTGTTTGTACAAAAAAACACTGAGGTGTTCGGCTATCAAAGGGGTCAGTGTTTATATAAATCGATGAAAAGATTGTTGATAGCTTTTGAAATTTCACGGAAAGTACATTTATTACACAGGAAATAAATGCAAACGTTAATACTTAACTTCCGCTTTCAACCGGAAGTCAAGGTCAATTGAGGTCACACCTTGTGTAGCGTCTGTTTATTTTTGGAAGACCTCTCCGATGATGTATGGATTGTAAAAATCCATGCACGGTTCATAAGTTAAGAATTTTTCAAATATTAAACTTTATTTCAATTTAATTGAACACATGATGACGTCATTATGACGCCAAGAAAGCGGTGTCTTCTACAGGTAAAGAGCTAACTATGTGCGGAGTTTGAAGGTTGCGTGATCTTGCGAAGTGTGTCTTTTGTTATCTGGCAAAAATGATCACATTTGGATTTGACCAACACAGCCCATACAGCCTTGCTCTATGTAAGCATAGCCTAATGCCAATGGACTTTGCCCCCCTTTGATCAGTAGAGCGGAACAGCCAGCCACGGTGCTTTAGCACTATACACAGTTTAAACGCGGGTAATCACACTCGTGGGCTTTAACGTATGATTTCGACCGGAAGTTAAGGTCAAATTGATATCATCTTTGTGCAAAAGTTTGAGAAAGCTCAAGGACCTATAACCCGATGTAAAAATTGTGACTAAAGTAATTGGTAGTTTTTGAGATATGAATTTTTGAAATTTTCAACTTCCGATTTGAACCGGGAAATAAGGTCAAATGGGGTCAAGCTTTGTGTAAGGTTTGTTAAACTGTCAACGATCTGTCCGATGATGTGTCGATTGTAAAGATCCAACATGCGGTTCACGAGTTATGATTTTTTACAAATATTAAACTTTGATTTATTGTAATTCAAAACCTGATGACGTCATCATGACATCATCAAGTTTGTGTTGTCTTGATGTTAAGGTTCAAATGCCTGATGAGTTTTAATGTTCAATTCAATTTCAATCTTGAGTTATGCCGTAAATAAGCCCGAAAGTGATGTTTTTCAAGAAAAAACCCACAGGCAAACTTCGACCCAGGGTAACGACCCGGAAGTAAAGGTCATACGATTTTGGTGTTAACTTTTCAAAGATTGCCCATGTCTAGATCTATCATATGCCCAAATATGAATATTGTGGCTATAATATTCAGAGACATACAGGCATTGGCCTAACGTCACTTTTTGAACTTAAATTTGCTTGTAGATTAAGACTTTATGACATATGATTCAGGAGATATGATTATTTAAATTGTTGAGCTTTCTGTTTGGACCGGAAGTAAAGGTCAGGGTTGGGTCTTCCGTATGAACAAAATGTCACAAGTGCTGTAAGCTACATGACAAAACAAACAATACAACTTTATGACGTGCGGTTCAGGAGATATGATTTTTTAAGTACTAAGCTTTGAATTACTGTAACTTGACACCCGATGACGTCATGATAAAAAAAACGTGTTTTTGTTACTAACAAATTTTATATTGCCTGGTTCAGGAGTTTTATTCAATATAAAACTTCAACTGCCGGTTTGAACCAGAATAGTGCAAGATTTTATGTTTATTTCCATTACAAGGGTTACGATTTTATGAAACAATATTTGTCACAAGAGGGCGGTGTGTAAATTGACGACGTCGCCATATATTTGAAAGGGCAGAGGTTTAATATTGTCATTTAATACAATAGCATAAATTTTGTGAGTTCCCTTTCATCTTGGATGCAGATCTCGATAAGAGGCTTTGAAATACACACACAACTATTTTAAGTATAAAGCCATTCACTATTAAAAGCTAATTTATTGTTTAATGAAAACTTATTCTTTATTGATTCATCATAAATCACAAGTTCACACAAGCTATGGTGTTCAAGTTGACATTATTAAGGTATAATTATTAGAAATGTTCAAAGGATTTCAAATAAATTTGGATTCTCATTACGTATCGGTGGATGAACAATGATTGTTCATTACACTTGATGATGATAACCTTCAAATAAGTCAAGCATTGTGTAAGATTTCAGTTGCAATTTATAAATGGCTTGCTTGATTTTTAAATATTGGTTTCTGTACAGAACGTTTTGTTTATTTAGACTTGAGAAAAAATTAAACCTTAGAAGACATTTGTTTAGAATAGTTGTGCAATACAAAGGCACATCATGAAGATGCGAGTCTAAGCCTCAATTGTGAAGTTAGACTATTAAAAAACTGAGTCAAATACTATTTCTACCTCCATGGTGCATGATACAGTGACTTGGCAAGGAAATAAGGAATGGAACATCACTGTAGACCATTCCGGTACCGGATGTGCTGTATTCTGATGTAGAATAAACAATAAACAGAGTATGAGTTGATGAAAATATCTTCAGACATTTTTTCATAACCTATCAAGTCTCCAAAAAAAAATCATATAACACTATAAGAATCATAGCACAATATTTTAAATGCATGAACAAATTTACAATGACGTTGTAATAATGTTTAGAATGTTTCTTAAATATGTAAATTTCTTTGAATAGAAAGTCTCACAGTATTAGTTACGCAAAGTCATGTTATCCATACCAACAAAAAATGCAATGAATTACAAAGAAAATGGGCTCAAAACCGCTCAACCAGAAGTTTTATTTCAATTCCTTTGGAAATGTTTTACCTTGCAAAATAATTTGTGTCATTTTGAACTTTCAATAAACTACTGTAAATTTACCTCTCAAGAAAAGACCATCCATAATCATGATTTTGGCCAGGTATATAGTTGACAACTGACAGGAGCAGTGAAGACTAAAGATGGCTCATATTGACAGCTGCAACTCTTTTTCTGTGTACCAGTCCTGACCCAGTCATCAGACTCTCAACTCATCCCGCCATCAGACTCTGTTCCATATGTTCCTTGATCACTGTACTAACTTGTAAAATAAACAAAATTCGAGACTTAAAACATTTAAAGATTATAATTTAATACGTGGAAAGTGCCCATACTGATTTGGAAATGAATAACTTATATAAATCTTAACCTTTGGGGAAACTTCATCGAAAGGTTGTAACACATTTATGGCATAATAATATTAATAGTTGATGGAACACATTCATCAAACCTGACCATTTTCTGACACTAGTGACAAATCCAACAATCATACCAATCCCCCGTTGCCCAATTCTTCCTCCTCCATATTCTTCCTCCTCCATGATCATTAAACGATCCTTAGTTTTAAAAACGTCACTACTTGACACATTCATTTTGAAAAGTGATTATGTTGAAACGAAGCTTACCGTTGTATTCACCGTGTCGCGCCGATAAACACTGCCGTGAGTGCCGGTCTGAATTGCCCTCGACAAAACGATGTCACGTCCGTTCATTTCGGTGTAGGATCAAAACATAACCAATGTCAATCCTTTTCTGCTTGCATTTTCTCACATAATAAAAGTGATACAAATCACTGAAGCAGGTAGACATCTCAGTGAAACTAGGTCTTCAATTCCATAATCACCATCAAGCCACCAGAAGGGCGAAAAAGGAAACAATTTGACGCCAAACATAGCACAGTTGAGAGAAACTCATTTCTGCTGCGTAGCGCCATTGTTAAAAGTACGATGAACTGTGACATGTGCAAACATGTCCAAATTCACGCCACTACGCAAAGCCTACAGTGTGCGTATATGTGTACACGTACATGTACATGTACATGTACCTGTGTTCTTTCACTATCGTTCGTTGTCACTGTGGGTCAACTTAAACGTGCGCCTTTTTCGACCTGATGTAAAAATGTTGTCATCTGAGTGCAAAAGTTTGAGCAGGCTTAACGTTCTACACCTTGATACAAAAAATGAACTAAAATAATTGGTAGTTTTTGAGATATGAATTTTTGAAATTTTCAACTTCCAATTTGAACCGGAAGTTAAGGTCAAATGGGGTCAAGTTTTGTGTATGCTTTGTTGAACTTTTATCGACCTGTCCGATGATGTGTCGATTGTAAAAATCCAACATGCGGTTCACGAGTTATGATTTTTTACAAATATTAAACTTTGATTTATTGTAATTCCAAACCTGATGACGTCATCATGACATCATCAAGTTTGTGTCGTCTTGATATTGAGGTTCAAATGTCTGGTGAGTTTCAATGTTCAATTCCATTTCAATCTTGAGTTATGCCGTAAATAAGCCCGAAAGTGATGTTTTTCAAGAAAAAAAACCAAAGGCAAACTTCGACCCAGGGTAACGACCCGGAAGTAAAGGTCATACGATTTTGGTGTTAACTTTTCAAAGATTGCCCATGTCTAGATCTATCATATGCCCAAATTTAACTACTGTAGCTATAATATTCAGAGATATACAGGCATTGGCGTGACGTCACTTTTTTAACCTAAATTTTGCTTGTAATTTGACACCTGATGACGTCATCATGACGGCACAACTTTTAGAATCATCTACAAGTTATTGTGTACCTACATGTAAAGTTTCAAGTTCATGTAAGCTTAACAACTATGCATTTGCTTGCGGACAAACGAAGCTGAGAAGAAGAATAAAAACTAAGAAAAAAAAAAACCGAACAAAATCAATGAGTTGTTCGCGCTGTTGCACGAACACCTCAAAAAAAAACACGAACAAAAACAATGAGTTGTTCGCGCTGTTGCACGAACACCTCAAAAAAAAACACGAACAAAAACAATGAGTTGTTCGCGCTGTTGCACGAACACCTCAAAAAAAAAAAAAAAAAAAAACTAGAGCGCAAGTGTTTGTCCAAACAAACACGAGGTGTTCGGCTATCAATGGGGTCAGTGTTGTAGTCAACGCGAGAGCTATTGCATTGAGTGGAATTTGGTGCCATTACTGTTTTGTGGGGTGCCTAACAAGCTACACACTTTAGCAAAAGTCTATAAAAAAGCACACGATTAAAAGCCTGACGTTAATTGATTGCTAGCGAGGTTTGCATGGACGGCTGTTTTAAAGACTGACAAAGAGAACTTTGAACAGAGACCTGAGTTTCGTATATTTAGAACTTCCTGTTTTTACCGAAAGGGAAGGTCAAAGTGGGGTCATGCTTCAAATAAAATGTCACAATGTGTTTTAACCTAGCAAGCAGCACAAAGATTAAGACTTTATGACATATGATTCAGGAGATATGATTATTTAAATTTTTGAGCTTTCTGTTTGGACCGGAAGTAAAGGTCAGGGTTGGGTCTTCCGTATGAACAAAATGTCACAAGTGCTGTAAGCTACATGACAAAACAAACAATACAACTTTATGACGTGCGGTTCAGGAGATATGATTTTTTAAGTACTAAGCTTTGAATTACTGTAACTTGACACCCGATGACGTCATGATGAAAAAAACGTGTTTTTGTTACTAAAATTTTTATATTGCCTGGTTCAGGAGTTTTATTCAATATAAAACTTCAACTGCCGGTTTGAACCAGAATAGTGCAAGATTTCATGTTTATTTCCATTACAAGGGTTACGATTTTATGAAACAATATTTGTCACAAGAGGGCGGTGTGTAAATTGACGACGTCGCCATATATTTGAAAGGGCAGAGGTTTAATATTGTCATTTAATACAATAGCATAAATTTTGTGAGTTCCCTTTCGTCTTGGATGCAGATCTCGATAAGGGCTTCGAAATACACACACAACTATTTTAAGTATAAAGCCATTCACTATTAAAAGCTAATTTATTGTTTAATGAAAACTTATTCTTTATTGATTCATCATAAATCACAAGTTTCACACAAGCTATGGTGTTCAAGTTGACATTATTAAGGTATAATTATTAGAAATGTTCAAAGGATTTCAAATAAATTTGGATTCTCATTACGTATCGGTGGATGAACAATGATTGTTCATTACACTTGATGATGATAACCTTCAAATAAGTCAAGCATTGTGTAAGATTTCAGTTGCAATTTATAAATGGCTTGCTTGATTTTTAAATATTGGTTTCTGTACAGAACGTTTTGTTTATTTAGACTTGAGAAAAAATTAAACCTTAGAAGACATTTGTTTAGAATAGTTGTGCAATACAAAGGCACATCATGAAGATGCGAGTCTAAGCCTCAATTGTGAAGTTAGACTATTAAAAAACTGAGTCAAATACTATTTCTACCTCCATGGTGCATGATACAGTGACTTGGCAAGGAAATAAGGAATGGAACATCACTGTAGACCATTCCGGTACTGGATGTGCTGTATTCTGATGTAGAAAAAACAATAAACAGAGTATGAGTTGATGAAAATATCTTCAGACATTTTTTCATAACCTATCAAGTCTCAAAAAAAAAATCATATAACACTATAAGAATCATAGCACAATATTTTAAATGCATGAACAAATTTACAATGACGTTGTAATAATGTTTAGAATGTTTCTAAAATATGTAAATTTCTTTGAATAGAAAGTCTCACAGTATTAGTTACGCAAAGTCATGTTATCCATACCAACAAAAAATGCAATGAATTACAAAGAAAATGGGCTCAAAACCGCTCAACCAGAAGTTTTATTTCAATTCCTTTGGAAATGTTTTACCGTGCAAAATAATTTGTGTCATTTTGAACTTTCAATAAACTACTGTAAATTTACCTCTCAAGAAAAGACCATCCATAATCATGATTTTGGCCAGGTATATAGTTGACAACTGACAGGAGCAGTGAAGACTAAAGATGGCTCATATTGACAGCTGCAACTCTTTTTCTGTGTACCAGTCCTGACCCAGTCATCAGACTCTCAACTCATCCCGCCATCAGACTCTGTTCCATATGTTCCTTGATCACTGTAGAAACTTGTAAAATAAACAAAATTCGAGACTTAAAACATTTCAAGATTATAATTTAATACGTGGAAAGTGCCCATACTGATTTGGAAATGAATAACTTATAAATCTTAACCTTTGGGGAAACTTCATCGAAAGGTTGTAACACATTTATGGCATAATAATATTAATAGTTGATGGAACAAATATAACACAATAAAAATCATAGCACAATATTTTAAATGCATGAACAAATTTACAATAACTTATGTTTAGAATGTTTCAAAAATATGTAAACTTCTTTGAATAGAAAGTCTCACAGCATTAGTTACGCAAAGTCTGTTATCCATACCAACAAAAAATGCAATGAATCACAAGGAAAATGGGCTCAACCAGAAGTATTATTTCAATTCCATTGGACATGTTTTACCTTGCATAATTTGTGTCATTTTGAACCTTCAATAAACTACTGTAAATTTACCTCTCAAGAAAAGACCATCCATAATCATTGTTTTGGCCAGGTATAACCATAGTTGACAACTGACAGGAGCAGCGAAGACTAAAGATGGCTCATGTTGACAGCTGCAACTCCTTTCTGTGTACCAGTCCTGACCCAGTCATCAGCCTCTCATCCCGCCATCAGACTCTGTTCCATATGTTCCTTGATCACTGTACTAACTGGTAAAATAAACAAAATTCAAGACTTAAAACATTTCAAGATTATAATTTAATACGTGGAAAGTGCCCATACTGATTTGGAAATGAATAACTTATAAATCTTAACCTTTGGGGAAACTTCATCGAAAGGTTGTAACTTATCTATGGCATAATAATATTAATTCTATAGTTGATGGAACACATTCATCAAATCTTACCATTTTCTGACACTATTGACAGAGCCAACAATCATACCAATCCCCCATTGCCCAATTCTTCCTCCTCCATGATCATTAAACGACCCTTAGTTTTAAAAACGTCACTACTTGACACATTCATTTTGAAAAGAGATTATGCTGAAACCAAGCTTACCGTTGTATTCACCGTGTCGCGCCGATAAACACTGCCGTGAGTGCCGGTCTGAATCGCCCTTGACAAGCTGATGTCACGTCCGTTCATTTCATTCGGTGTATGGTCAAAACATAACAAATGTTAATCCTTTTTCTGCTTGAATTTTCTCATATAAGAAAAGTGATACGAATCACTGAAGCAGGTGGACATCTCAGTGAAACTAAGTCTTCAATTCCATTATCACCATCAAGCCACCAGAAGGGCGAAGAGGGAACAATTTGACGCCAAACATAGCACAGGTTGAGATAAACTCATTTCTGCAGTGTTGTGCCGCCATTGTTAAAAGTACGATGAACTAACTGTACATGTCCAAACGACGGGCACAGAAACACGCACAGCCTTCAATGCATGCAATGTGTAGGCGCACGTTCGTATGTCTACCTGTGTTCTTTCAGTTTCACTATCGTGCGTTGTCACGGTGGGTCAACTTAAACGTGCGCCTTTTTCGACCTGATGTAACGGTCAAAATATTGTCATCTCAGTGCAAAAGTTTGAGCAGGCTTAACGTTCTACACTGTGGTACAAAAAATAAACTAAAATAATGGGTAGTTTTTGAGATATGAATTTTTGAAATTTTCAACTTCCGATTTGAACCGGAAGTTAAGGTCAAATGGGGTCAAGTTTTGTGTACGGTTTGTTGAACTTTTAACGACCTGTCCGATGATGTGTCGATTGTAAAAATCCAACATGCGGTTCACGAGTTATGATTTTTTACAAATATTAAACTTTGATTTATTGTAATTCCAAACCTGATGACGTCATCATGACATCATCAAGTTTGTGTCGTCTTGATATTGAGGTTCAAATTTCTGATGAGTTTCAATGTTCAATTCAATTTCAATCTTGAGTTATGCCGTAAATAAGCCCGAAAGTGATGTTTTTCAAGAAAAAAACCCAAAGGCAAACTTCGACCCAGGGTAACGACCCGGAAGTAAAGGTCATACGATTTTGGTGTTAACTTTTTAAAGATTGCCCGTGTCTAGATCTATCATATGCCCAAATATAAAAATGTGGCTAAAATATTCAGAGACATACAAGCATTGGCATGACGTCACTTTTTGAACCTAAATTTGCTTGTAATTTGACACCCGATGACGTCATCATGACGGCACAACTTTTAGAATCATCTACAAGTTAATATATACCTACATGTAAAGTTTCAAGATCATGTAAGTTTAACAACTATGCATTTGCCTGCGGACAAAAAACTCTGAGAAGAAGAATAAAAACTAAAAAAAAAAAAAAAAAAAAAAAAAAAAACACGAACAAAAACAATGAGTTGTTCGCGCTGTTGCACGAACACCTCAAAAACACGAACAAAAACAATGAGTTGTTCGCGCTGTTGCACGAACACCTCAAAAAAAAAAACACGAACAAAAACAATGAGTTGTTCGCGCTGTTGCACGAACACCTCAAAAAAAAACACGAACAAAAACAATGAATTGTTCGCGCTGTTGCACGAACACCTCAAAAAAAAAAAAACACGAACAAAAACAATGAGTTGTTCGCGCTATTGCACGAACACCTCAAAAAAAAAACGAACAAAAACAATGAGTTGTTCGCGCTGTTGCACGAACACCTCAAAAAAAAAAAAAAAAAAAAAACACGAACAAAAACAATGAGTTGTTCGCGCTGTTGCACGAACACCTCAAAAAAAAAAAAAAAAAAAAAAACACGAACAAAAACAATGAGTTGTTCGCGCTGTTGCACGAACACCTCAAAAAAAAAAAAAAAAAACACGAACAAAAACAATGAGTTGTTCGCGCTGTTGCACGAACACCTCAACAAAATATACCAATGTATAAAATTACCACCACTATGACTATCCAGACCAGAAAAGCTATTCCAATCTGACCTTAAACAGGTTCATCACCACTAGATCAGTATATATCCACACAAGTTTTCCAAATCGCAGATCTACGTGTCAATGTATTCAGCTTACGATAACTGTCAATTTTCCCACTCATACTAATTTTTTGAATTAGCACTATAAGAGGTGAATTATAGTGTAGATTTGTAAAGTTTCCGCCTGTTTGTATTTTATTGTAGCGTTTTGGTGGAATTAAACAATTAAGAACAAGAATTTATGTTTTGAGCTAAAATTATTTTGCTGTGTAGTGACCCAGTGGTTTTTCCATAAAATTTTACTCTCCCTTTATTTGAATCTTGGGGTTAGCCAGACAGAGTGTCAGCCTCCTCGTGTGAACATGGGGCAAGGCGGGCCAAGTCAGCAGGAGAGCAGAGTACTTCATTTCCATCTGTTGCATACAGTTCCTTGCCCTGTGCTAGAGGAAGATGAACAGCTTTGCGTGACAGGAAAGCAAACAATTCGGTTTTGTTCTCATTAACTCGAAGGAAGTCCTTCCAGTTTTGGGGCAGCACAGTAGAAGGAGCCACCCTTTTCCTGGTGCCCTTTCCCTCTTCTGTCTTGTTGAGGCTTTCAGGCTGGCAGTTAGGTATACATCTCATACAAGGTCGATGCGGATGCTTTTCTCGAGTTGAGCAGAGATGTATGGTGCAAACACTCTTTCTCCATAATCTTGAAATGTTCTTGACGTTCCAGGATTCAGCATTTGAACCACAGCTGCACCATCAAGAATTGTTGCATCAGCCACAGGCGCACTATTGTTTTCGATCAGATCTGATTCCAGGCAGCGAAGTAGATCTGCTTTAACCTTTAACTTTAAAAAATTGTCCATGTCTCCTTCCCGTGTCTGGCAGGAGATGTACAGCCTTGAAAAGAGACCACAGTCACTCTTCAGTGCTGCGAGCTGCGCCTTCTGTTTCGATATAGTCTTGACTGGTGGCCTACTGAACAGTGGCAACTTGTTCTTTGGGAGTGTTTGTGTGACAGGTGTTGTACACTGCTCTAGCCAAGGGTATCTATCCTTCTCACCGTTTCAGCCACTTGGGTGTCAATGATGTCGTTTGTGTCAATGACTAGTAGGTCTTCGCTGTGTTCTAGAAATGGATTCCCCATTTCTTTCATCACTGTCACAAGTGCCTTAACATCCCTCAGGAAAGCTGTTTGCACTCCAGGTTGCTGGTCATGGTGAGGATGTCCAGCGTCACCAGCACCATCCTTGTGCTTTATGGCCTGTTCCTCAAACTCTGTGGTGATCCTGGCAATTTCTGGCCCTGCTGCCATCCAGCGTCGGAGTGCTCCTGGATTGCCAGTCAGTCCAATAGCCCCACCAGAACCTTCCACCACTGCAATGTTCTGCTCATGGCACTGGTCAATAGCCATGGCAGAGAATTTGTTGCTGGTTTTGTGCACCACGAAATTTCCAGACTTGAATTCTGCTAGGATGTTTGGATGCTTTTCAGCGAGAGTCATCATATCACGGATGTGTACAGAAAGCCATCTGGAGTAGTGCGTGTGATCTAGGGCGAACATCCAGGGCATGATCTGCGTCAAGGATTCCACGTACAGCTGGAAGTTACCTTCCCGAAGTGACCTGATGTATCGCAGCAAGAGAAGCTCCAATGACAGGGTCTTAAGCCAGTAGTCAAAGTAGACATCTGGTTGCATGGCATCATTATCATCGGATGTGCAGTCTTCAAGGTAAGCTTGTTTTAGGAGTGTATAAAGGCTTGCAGTTGTGACCTGGTGTGCATGGCGGGTCTTGGTGACATGGCTGGCATGTATGAAAGAGTTTGCTGTTCCAGAACTTGCTATGTGGGCCTGTACCAGGGCGTTCGTCCAGCCACTGTCTTCCAACCAGTCTCCAAGCACCTTCAACATGGCCATCTCGATGTGTAGACCACCGAACATGATCACAAAGTGATCCTCTCCGTGAGTGGCTGGCCAGGTCCACTGGACTTCCTTTGCAAGAGCATACAGTGGTTGGTCAGCAGCAAGGACTGGAATCTGACCAGGGTTCAAGTGCTGAACTGCTGCCTTGACGATGTCCATGGAGTGCCGTATCATTGCCACTGAGTGTGCGTTGTCAAGAAACAGAGGTAATAGTGCATTGATTGCTGCAGGTGGAGTGACAGCTCGGTGTGTGTCAGCGTGGTAGGCAAACCACGATATCCAGCCGTCCATGGTAGACTTTTCAACAGCTGTTTTGACTTTGCTGAGCCACGCATACTCATCTTCTGTAGCAGCTGCAGCAGCCAGGAGGTTGGAAGGTCTCACGGGTCCTTGTACAGCCGGCGCACTGAAGTCCTTTGTCTTTAGGGCAGCTGGTGGCACAATTGTGTAGGCCGATGGCAAAGGTGTCACTGACTTGGTGGAAGAGCCACCCTGACTAATCACTGGTACACTACTATCAGTTCCACTCTGTGTGTGTGTGACGGATGCTGCATAAGAGAGATTCCGGTGCCGTGGAAGGAATCTTTTGCAGTTGCAGAGCTTGGATTGTGGTCGATGTGACGCAACTTTAGTGGGCACACTACATCTTCCACCCTAAAGCGCTGGCAGACACCATTGGCAATATCTGATGTGAGTTGCAACAGCCTGTCATAGGAGACACACAATCCCAGATTAAACAGTGTGTCAACCAGCCCTCTACTTCGTGTAACTGCATGGATCTTGAGGGACAGATAGAGTGGGAGTGGAGTTTCTCGACTGCGGCTATGACGTGCTGAGCTTGAATCCACGTTCCGTGCGTGCTTCACACTGTTGAATACCATCAATAGTGAGATGGCTAGGGCAGGTTTTGTGGTTGTGTGGACCAGCTGGGTCTGATGCTTGATGTTTGCCCCATCGAGTATCATGTTAACTAGAGCCAAGAGGGATGATGGCACAGCCTCCTTCTGGCAGTTTGCCTTGAACGACCCATCGAAGGAGAAACTTGAGTCAAAGATCTCTTTGCGCACCACCTGTGCTGCTCGCATTAAATGCATGGCATCACTGTCATGATAACAGGCCATCATGAGGGCTGGTCCAATGTCCTTCTCAAAACACAGAAGTGTGTCTCTTCCCTGTGAATGTGCCCTGAGATCAGGAAGTGCAGAAAGCAGTCTGTTTTTCAGTCTGGTGGTGTGAATTCGTTTCTCTACAGTCTGACCAAGCTGCTCTAATCTGACCTTGTACAGTTGAGCGATGTCTATAAGTTTGAAGACTGGAAAACTTCCTCATCACTATTCATGTCTTCCATGAATGCCACTAGCTCAGCAAAAGCTATGCCATGTAGGCATGAATCATCTCCATCATTGCCTTTGGGTGCAGCCTGCTTGGCTCTGTTGTACAATGAACGCAGACAGCCGTGATGGTACTTGGCCTCAATGGCAATCATGTCTCCTGCTGCAAGTTTGGCCAACAGAGCAGTGTCCTCAATTTCAAGGCCACACCTCCGCACATTTGTATCAATGTTATATGTTGATGCTTTATGTAAGACTGCAGAACTAGCAGGTTCATTGCAGAAGAAACAAGTAGGCTCCGTGGACTGTGGATGGCTGTGAGCAGATCGGGTGTGCACAGTAGAGGTACTTCGCTGTTGTCCTGTACTTATTTATCCCTGACTTTGCTCGTCAAATGCCTTTTTGTTGAATTTTAGCCGACATTTCTTGTGCCACTCGGCCCTGTGTGTCTTCAGAGTGGATTCTATGCCATCACCGTCATCCAATCGCTCCAGGTCGATGTCCATTGGCATGTGCTGAAGGGTCTGGAACCGGAGAATGTCTTCTGCCAAGGATGTATAGCCAAAAGCAAATGTGATGACCTAAAACCTAAGGGCCAGGAACGGCCATTGAAAACTACTGATGTTGGAGAGCTAAAATATCTGCATCATTTGAGGTATTACTTTGTTTTTCAATGTATATAATTATTATATTGTAAAGTAAAAAATCAATATTTAAAAATCGAAATTTGGGGTGGGTGGTTGGGTCAAAACAATTTCGACAAAAAAAATCGAAATTTTTTACCATTGAATATTATGAATGGCCCCTAATGATGAAATCGCAGACTTTTCTTGAACGAACAGGGCTAAGATAAATTTATTGTCGTGTGCCAACAAGATTCCTAAAGAGGGCACTTCCCAGAAACACTCATGAATAATGCAAAATGAACATGAAGGGTCTACAGCAGTTGAGTGCACAAGGGTTAAGTTGTGGCGAACTGTTAATTGAACTGTTATTGTTGAACTGTTTATTGAACTGTTAAAGCGCCCTCTTTGCAGTAAATAGGTCAAGTTCTATTTTGCACACAAGTCATGTAGACGAACTTTCATAAAAGTAATACATTGTTTTAGGGTGCCTTTTTCACTACCACATAGAGCAGTACACTGCATACAGTATATATCTACTGCATTGCTATTCTTGTGTGTAAGTGTGTGTGTGTCCGCATACACAGTTCAGTGCCACACTGTTGTTTGTTAAATAATAATCACAGTTACTGCAATTCTAGCTCAGAAGTTGTAAACTAATCGTTTCCAAACTTTAAAAGTTAGAGAATATTTATAAAAGTTTACCAAGCAAAATGAACGGGACAGCAAACAACCCGCGTCTTCAAGAACATCGAAACTATTGTCATCATAAGCGAAACAATCCAATGAACTAAACTGGGCCTAGATTTACTTAGAAGCAAAGAAAATACACAATAAGAAATAATATTTAAACAATGAAAATTATCAAAAGTAACTTAAAGAAATACTCACCAGTATTATTGAGCAGTAAATGAAATGGGAAGTTGTCCAGACTTGAATTGAGGTGTTTGCCGTATATTTCCTAGCTGCTCACTGACCATGCCAAGTACTAGGTCAGTGACAAGACAAAGGATGGTCTGGTGCTAAGTTAAACCATAGAGCAAGGAAATGCACCCGGAGCTGTTTATCTGTTGATTAGCGCCTCGTAAAAAACACATATTTTACAAACGCGGTAACACATGTGGAACCTTTTAAGTACGACTAGTTTCAACTCCTTCTGTTCCTTGCTCTATGGTTAAACAAACTTTACTGAAAGGGGGATAAGCTGGGGGACTATGCAGGAGAACCACTCCTAGATAAATATTAGAAAAAACGGCGAACCACCACACACACACACAAATGGGAAAACTTTATAAACATACAAACTTGTGAAAAGCATGAAATTTTGAAAAGTTATTTTGAGTCAACTTTGACCTTGACCTTGACTTACATGTGTAAATAAAATTCTTGAGTTCTGCCGATCTCAAATTTATGCAAATTATGCATATTTCCCCTACTTACTTTTTTCTACTCTTTTGATATGTTGTTTTGGAGGGTTCGAAAAGACTGTTTCAAAAAAAATCATTTCTGTTGCAATTTTGTCTAGGTCAAACCAAAGATTGACTAGACTAATGGGACAAAACCGTGACAGCTATGTAATCTGACGTCGACGTCGACGGCGACGCGACCTGTCGTCTTTAGAACACCATACAATACAGTGACATGAAGATTACCAGTTGTTCAGGATGTAGGATTCCTACACAACATTATGCCTTGTTATTTTTTCCGTATGATCTATTACTTGTTGGCACTTACGCGTTTTGGGGTTTTTTTTTGTGTGTGTTTTTTTTTGACACCGTAAAGAATGGCGCAATCGCCAAGTTGTCGCAACTCGTGTTTATTGAAGGACGTCCCAAATAGACCTTTCTTTTGCAACGTCACAGCCCAAGTTTTTGCCAACCAAGGTTGGAAAACTATGGAAAACCATAAATGCAAAGAACAAACGGATAGCCACAGTTTGTAACATTGTCACACAAATTTTCAAAAATACTGTTGAATTTGTTGGAAACAAAGCAACCAATCATAACATGTATATTTTGTTTATTGAAAGTTTGCAGAAATTTTGAATTTGGTCACAATATCTGTACCCGCCAACCAGCGCGGTTTGTTGATTAGTCTTGGTTCCAAGACCATGGTGTTTGCTCGGTACACGCACATCAGTACCACCAACGTTCGGATTAATTATGCATCCCATGTACACATGTAAATGTACATGTACATTACAGTGTATACTAGCACACTATACACGTTTGAAATGAATGAACAAAGAGGGCACTGTGACTAGTGTTATTTTCCCACTGACATCTGGATCCAGCCTCGTTCCCAGCGGTGATCGATCTCGCCGCGCCATTTTGTCCAGCATGCCTTGCTCGCTCATAACCCCTGGAATTGGTTCATTAAAATGTGCTCATATACAGCACATTCACTTTACGATTCACTTTACGCGCACGCTCAAGTATGGTAACCCGCAAAATGAGGTTTGGGGGTTTGGGGTTTGGGTTTGGTGAAGCTCCCTGAAGCTCTGAGCCTTTGGCGTTCTGTGGGGTTAAAAATCAAGCCTCCATGTGCCTAAAACAAAGAAATAGACACACTTTTATAGGAAATCAGATTTCCTGGAAATTTGTCTGTAACATCGATATTGGGGTCCAGGGTGCGAAGCTCCGGAAGCTCTGAGCTTTTGGCTTTTTTAGGGTTGAAAAATCAAGCCTCTATGCCTAAAACAGAGAAATAGACACGCTCTTATTGGAAATCAGATCCATATAAATCTTCTAAATTTACTGGAAAATTTTCTGTATCATCGACAGTGGGGGATCCAGGGGTGAGGCTCCGCTGGGGGTCCAGGGGCAAAGCCCCCGGAAGCTCTGACCTTTTGGCATTTTGAGGGGTGAAAAATCAAGCCTCTGTGTGCCTGAAACCGAGAAATAGACACACTTTTTAAGCACTTCTGATCCATACCAATCTTCTAACTTTACTCAAAGAAAATCCCACAAATCTTGCGTTGGATCTGCATGGTCGCTGCAATATCTGGTTTTATGCATATTCATTCATTCAAAAAATATAGCTCAAGCTTAGTGTAGTCTTTACACTTGAATGCCAGAAATATATTTTATCCAGGACAAATTGGCGCGTCAGGTTTCAAACGCTTGTGTTTATATCGTGTAAATCTAAGCATCTACAAGTTACATACCATGAAAGATTCATTTTGGCAGAAAGAAACAAATTTGATGGGCATAGAATGAAAAAGAAATCCATCCTTCCGCTCCTGGGGGTTATGGGGTTTGGGTTTTGGGGTTTGGGGTTCGTGGGTTCGGGGTTTGGGACCAGTGAGACAAACCCCGGGGGATTGAGCTTGTGGGAGGTGTAGGGAGCCCGACAATTAACTACGTTTTGTTTTACAAGGGTTTTAGGGGTTCTGGGGTTCTGGGGTTCGGGGTTTGAGGGTTGTGGGTTGTGGATTGTGCGTTGGGGTTGGGGTTAGGGGGTTGGGGCTTGGGGGGTTTTGGGTTTGGGGGTTTGGGGTTTGGGGGTTTGGGGGTTCGGGGGTTCTGGGGTTCGGGGGTTCTAGTTTTCTGGGGTTCTGGGGTTCTGGGGTTCTGGGTTTGAGGGTTGTGGGTTGTGGGTTGTGGGTTGGGGTTGGGGTTGGGGTTGTGGGGTTTGGGTGCTTGTGGGCTTGGGGGCTTTGGGGCTTTGGGGTTTGGGGGTTTTGGGTTTGGGGTTTTGGGTTTGTGGGTTCTGGGTTCTGGGGTTCTGGGGTTCTGGGGTTTGGGGGTTGGGGGTTCTGGGGTTCTGGGGTTCGGGGTTCTGCATGGGGTTCGGGGTTCGGGGGTTGGGGGTTGGGGTTGGGGTTTGGGGGTTTGGGGTTTGGGGTTTGGGGGTTGGGGTTGGGGGTTGGGACTGGGGTTGGGGTTTGAATTTAGGGTTAAATTTTGGGGTTGGGGTTAGGGTTAGCCCTAAGTTCATATTGTTGATAATTAGAGACTAGTTGTTATGTTATTTTGCTATAATCACAATAATGGAGTTTTACATGTAAAAAGGGTTTTTTGAATGAAATGCGTACGTCACGAGTTATTTCGGACAGGGACCACTTTTGTGTTGAAAATGTAACCCCAGTCAGCTGCCTGGTTAATACGTTACAAATTATTAGGCGCTGTACCGTTATAGTGTGAAATTTTACAAATCAGCCACTTTTTAAATTAGTATGACGTCATCCTTACCTTGTGTCCCGAGGGGGCGCTCTTTCATTTCTCACTTGGGATACTACGCAGTATACCTCATCGGTTGTTGCACTTTTTCTTCCAGTCACACTTCGTGGAAAACAATCAGCTTTGTACTAACATCACGCTATTTTAGTTTGTAACAACCATCACCCACCGTTTACTTTCCCCGCTCTTTTTTCCCCGAAGATGTTTTTGTTTGCGCGGGAAGACCGTCCTGTTGCTCTGGATAATGAAAATAGCATCTCCGATACGCCCTGCCAGATTTCAGTCGTGTTTTTCTAAATTGGTAAACGATCACCGGTCGCCGAATAAAGACAAGAAGTACGCTAGACAATTTTTGAAACTTGTGTTTGTGTATAAAACCCCAACACTTGGTAGTGACGTTTGCCAATGCACAACAATAACGGCAAGATTTTACTGACGAGCTTATAAAGGCAACTATCATCCACTGGACAAAACACAGCTAAATCTGAGACATAGACGGAATGGTTATACTGGATTGATGTACCGAGTTGTGTTGGTTCTCAACAATGATGTTAGCATTATTTGTACTGTTGATATCGACAGCTCTAGCACCGACTGAATCTGGCATCATACCGAGCGCTGGTCAGGTTAGCTTCACCCGCTCAGGTGACGTCACACTCGAAGTCATCTTGCCGATGCAGTGTATTACACCAGTGGCCCTCCGTGCAGCGGGAAAGTGCAGAAATGGGCAAACGAGATGGTAGCCATGATAATGTTTTCAATAGACGAAGTGAATCGGCCAGAAGACCTCCTCCGTAATACCACCATAGGATTCGATTTTAGAGATAACTGCTACTCCGAGACGGTGTCAGTGTGGTCAGCTCTAGCCCTGTGGCCAGCACGTCGGAGAGGCACCAAAAAGACATCGAGTTCAAGCACATGGCAACACCGGACCGCGGCATCTCTTCTGATTGTTGGAACTAAATCCAGTGGCACCAGTATCCCGACTGCCCAAGCCGCTAGTTTGTACCACATTCCTCTCATTTCTGCATTTGCCACGAGACGAGCTAAGCAGCAAGCGTCGATTCCCGTACTTCCTCCGTACCGTGGCCCCTGACCGCCTCCAGGCATCGGCAATCATTGACATCCTCCTCCGTTACGGATGGAAATACATCGGGCTGTTCTTCAGCTTGAGCAGCTACGGAATCCACGGTGCCCAGGCGGTCCTGGACCTATCCATAAAGCACGAGATTTGTGTGGCCTTTTCGGTTTCGGTCCGATCGGGCGCGTCGCAAGCAGAACTTGAAGAGGCCGCCCTCAATCTGGTGGTTAGCAAAAGTCGTTGTGATGTTCATGGACAGCACAACTGCAGAGCTCGTTCTCAACACAGTCAGCCGACTGATGGATCCACCCAACATCACGTAATTCGGGACTGACGGGTGGACATACACAGCCTTCCTGAACATTAACAGGGTTTCCGATGTGCACGGTGCAATATTAATCGTGCCGTATTACCACTCCATCCCTGCATGGTTTCAGCGAGTACTACCACGCCCTGCAGTACAACCCCGCACCTTTTAATCCATGGTTTCAAGAATACAAAGATAGCTGGAGAAACAAAGTTGGATGTTATAACATCACAGCGTGTCCTATTGCGATCGACAACAACAATGCAGCAGTGGTAGATACGGCCTATGCGTATATACGCTTATGCTGTACACAATCTGTTACAAGATCGCTGCGGCAATAGTGTCGACTGCGCCTCGATCACTCCGACCATCACTGGACAAGAATTCCTTCCATATTTAAAGAACGTAAATTTCCAGGGACTGGTCGGTAATTACAGCTTCGACGCTAGTGGTGATGCAAGCCAACCACTCACATTAAAACCCATCTCCTCTTTAATTAATAGTTAAGCCATAAGTCTATCAACAAATCTAGTCATCTTTATAGTTTACCATCACGTCGGGGATACAGAAACTGGAAGGGATCCTCCGTGACCTTTACGTATAAAATACGCATAAAATATTTTAATATGAATCCAAAACCGCAAATTCAATCACCACAACTCATATCAAGTAAGACAACACAGAACCACACCATTCCCTTCTGGTCTGTGCTGTCACCATCAATCTCTGCTTCTTCTTCTATTTTGGCACCCTCCCGGAATCTCGACTTGTCCCTCCAATGCGTCACCAGTCTTCTGACTAGGGTCATTGAACCCGAGTTTAACCGAGCTCGTCGGCACTCAACTTGTTACCATCGTCTGTAGTAACCGAGGGAGCGAGCGAAAGAGTATGTAATGCGGGTGGGATCGATTCCCCACTAGAACGCATTTGATTATCTAAGTAAATAATATGGAATAAAAAAAACGAAACCAAGGTGCAATTAATTTTTACTCCGTTCACCACTTCTGTATGGTCCGGATTTGTTTTCTTCTTAAAATCGTCCTAGAAGTTTACTGTAATGAAATGATTTTATCAACCTTGCCTCACTTTCAACTAGTCATTTTTGTATAGTAATATGTTGTTAATGTTGTATACAACGTTTAAATATAAACTAATGCATGCTAATAATTGCTGGGTACCTGCTTGAAACCACGTTTCACTGAAAGGTTTCCCCAGAATAAAAAATATTTTAAAATAAAAATAAAAAGTAAAAAATGGAAAAACGTATTAGAGGTTATTTTGATTTCATTTCATAGAGGAGAATTTCATAGAGTTTACATTGTTCCCACTGGTTTTCAACCCATTTTTTTGCATGGCAAAGAACTTGCCAAGCAGTATTTTTGTTTTCTTAACAGCTTTATGAATTTGGGCCCTGGGTCCAATTTCTTGGCGCTGCAGTAAGCAAAGCCATTAAATTGGGCCCACTGTACTCAGAGGATGAAGGGAAAGCACTAAGGACGTATACGATTTGGCGGCTACAGCTACGGCTACGACTGTTGTTAAGGGCGGTGCTAAGGACGTCGTTTACTTCAACACACGATGATTAAATTGACCAAAGTTACGGGTCCCAAGGGGCCTGACCCATTTGGGGTCAGTATGACCTGGAATATAATGTGAAAATTACCAAGAAATGGGCCAAACTGAGGCAGATTTGGAGTTTAAATAATTTTTCCCCCCTCTTTTTTTCTTTTCAATATCTGACCCGGAACTGGGTCAGGTCCACTGTGAACCCGGAATCCGGATCAATTCTGACCCGGGAGTTTTGAGAGTGTGGTGGTTAAGACATCCATCTGATCTATAGAATGCAGGTTCGTGGGTTCGATTCCCACCCGAGTAGTATGCCTGTTTCATTATCCCGCAAGACTCGAAAAGCACGGAGTCCACAGTGTTTATCACATCTTTAGGGTAAACACAAACCATTAGTATACATGAAGTTTCTTTCTGGGGGGGGGGGGCTGATAAACTTTTCCTGCAAAGAAAACAGCGATTTTTGTTTTTCTTCTGTCAGTTTGCTCAGCAGTTTATGATAAACTCAAAGATTTACCCCGTGCTTTTTTATGCCGGGAAAACTGTGGTTTTGTGAAACAACAAAAGTACTTCAAAATTGTTTTAATACTCAAATATTACTCTTCTGAGCATCGCCGTTTATGACAACTTGTTTCAATAGCTTCATGCGATGCACAATAGAAAATTGAATTACGCCACTTGCACATGACGTGATAAAAAAAAACCGTGCAGTTCAGAACAATGAAGGAACCGTCTTGAAACGTTTGTAGAAGATAAGGTAATTGTGAAGGCTCTGGCGTTATATTTTCACTACAAACAAAAACTGCAGCTTCAAACTTCTTTTTTAAAAGATGTTCAAATTGTGAAACACATCATATTTGGCAATGACTAATTCTAGTACATTTCCATCTAGTACGTACCAATGTTCTTTCAGAGTGTATTTAAAAGTGGGTATTTAAATGAGGAATCCACCATTTGCCGTGGTTATTTGGTGGTGTACAACAACGGGCACCGGTTTGGTTAGTGTCCAGCGGTTCATCTTCAAGCCATTATTCAGAAAGCTGGAAATGTGGCAATAGCCCGCTAAGCTCTGATATCGAGAGTGTATGTAACAATCGCTAAAATAAGGCGGTGAAGTTGCACTGGTGGCAGGTGCGACTTTCGCCCGTGATGATGTTGTTTTATTTATTGATGTTGTTCGCGGTTCCGAGCATGATGGATGCTAGCAGTGTGCCGAGTGCAGGCTATGTAAGGTTCACCCAACCCGGTAACGTCACTCTCGGAGCGATATTCCCTATGACTCGGTGGACATCGGGCCCTCCTTGCTCCGGACCCCCGTACCCCTGGGGAAGTGAGCTGGTTGCATTGTTCCTGTACGCTGTTGAAAATATCAACAAGCGGAGAGATCTCCTACCTGATGTGACCATCGGGTTTGACATACGCAACGACTGCTACTCCGAGTCGATGTCGCTGTGGGCTGGTCTCGCTCTGGCCAGTACCGCCGAGGAGCCCCATGAAGATGTCGAGTTCAAGAAGATCCTGCCATCAGATACTGGAAAGTTGCTGTGCATCATAGGAACCGAATCGAGCAGTACCAGTATCCTTGCCGCACTTGCTGCCAGTCTGTACCGCATACCCGTCATATCCCCGTTTGCCACGAGCAACGAGCTCACCACCGAAGGTCGGTTCCCGTACTTCCTTCGCACAGTCCCTCCCGATAACCTGCAAGTCAAGGCCATCGTCGACATTCTCCTTCGGTTCGGGTGGAAATACATCGGGTTGTTTTTCCAACTTAACAGCTACGGAATCCACGGTGCCCAAGCCCTGCTCGATCTTGCGGAGGAACACGGAATATGTGTTGCATTTTCGGTTCCGGTTAGACCCGACGCCCCTAAAGCGGAGGTCGACGAACTGGTGCTCAATTTGGTGAACTTTCCGAAAGCAAAAGTCGTTGTCATGATCGCGTATACTACAGCAGCGGGTGCCGTTCTGAGATCAGTTGATGAACTGCCCGACTTCCATGATTTAACGTTCATAGCAAGCGATGGGTGGATAGACAAGCGCGGGTTGTTTGTTCAGGGGGTTAACTTTGAACTTCTGAAAGGATCTGTGTTTATAAACATTAATTATCATAACATTCCGGGTTTTCCTGAATATTATCGCTCCCTGCAACTAGAGGAAGAACCGTTCAGCCCTTGGTTTCAGGATTTAAAAGAGACATGGTTGGCTAGCCAAGATTGTTTGAACATGGCGGACTGCCCAGGGATACAGACCTTTAACAATGACAACACCCTACCAGATGCTGTCAGTGCCTTTGCCCATGCATTGCAGGACATGATCAACGACAAGTGCACCAATGATGTTGATTGTAACTCTCTCCTCCAAAACATCACTGGTCATGATTTACACCCATACCTCATAAACGTCAAATTTGAAGGGATCAGCGGCAACTACAGTTTCGACGAAAACGGCAACCCTGGCGGGGGATACAACATACACGTCCTCCAGGAGATAGATGGTGACTACACGTTTTTCCGCGTGGGAGAATGGATTGGCTCTTCTGCGCAACCCCTGCAAATAGACACCACGGACGTTGTGTGGACCGGAGGGTCGCAGGATCCAATTTTCTCACTGTGTCGCGACACCTGTCAGGCGGGGTTTGTCGAGGTACCTCTGGAGCAGAAATGTTGCTCCGGGTGCCAGAAATGCCCGGATGACGCCATTGTCAAAGATTCGTCCTGTGAAGCATGCCCGGCGTACGAATGGCCAGACATCAACTTCCTGAAGTGTGCCCCGATTGTCCCTACCCCTCCAGATTGGGGCGAGCCGATCGTCATAGTCATCATCGTCCTATCGGGCTTTGGTCTGATGCTCTCCGGACTTGTTTCCGTCGGGCTCTACCACTACCGCCAGAACGTCCTGATTAAAGCAGCGAGTCGCGAGCTGAGCAGCATCAACCTCGTCGGGTTGTCCCTCGCCTTCCTGTCGCCCTTCCTGATGCTTGTTCCGCCGACGGACGTTTCGTGCCGAGCATTAGACATTGTCATATCGGTTTGTTTCTGCCTGACGTATGCCCCGACACTGCTCAAGGTAAACCGGATCTACAGGATCTTTGATGTTGGCAAAAAGTCGAACAAGTGTCCCCGCTTCATTGGTTCAGGTCCTCAACTGATCGTCGTGAGCACTATCTTTACTGTCACGGTAGGTTGACGTTGCGTACAAACCTACGTCTATCTAACACACAATCCCTGAGCAGCAAACCTGGGTGGCAAATAAACATCACAACCGTCATTAACGTTAAACAATTCATGGACACATTGCACTTACATAAGACTTTGCACTTTAAACCCAGTGTTCCCTTTGAAAAATGGCACCATGTAAAGCGTCTGTAACTTTTGTTAAGTTTTCCCGTTTGAGAACACTGTTGTAAAGAATGGAATTTGCCGGTATACCGACTAAATTACTGTTTCCATGTTTTGTTTTGTTTTTTGTTTCAGATTGTCATTTCCATCATTGGTACTTTCGTGGACCCCACAAAGCCAGCGAAGCTCAGATTCTTTCCGCCAACCAACTACATCGAAGCTTACTGCAAGTTTGGCTACGGTTTCCTGGCATCGATCGTGTACAACCTCCTGTTGATCTTGGCTTGTTGCTACTACGCATTGAAGACCCGCCGGGTACCAAGCAACTACAACGAGTCCAAGTTCATCGCTCTGAGTGTTTACTCCACACTGGTATTCGGCATGGCAGCGGTGTCCGTCTACATCACTGCTCAGTACACGCTTCAGAAGGTGGCAACGTTCTGCGTCGCCATCTTGCTCAACTCCTTCCTGACGCTGTTTTGCGTCTACTTGCCGAAGTTGTACGCCATTCTGCTGGCCAAAGATGTGGAGCTGTGCGAATGGAGAGCCAACACGGCCTCGACCGATGTGGGTACAGCAACCTCTGTGGCATCTCGGCGCGGCACTGCCCAAGTACAGCCGGCTCCTGACAATGTCAAACAGGTCACAGATCAGGTCAAAGAAACATAGATCCAGCCGGCTTCCGCAACTCGTAGATGATCTCTTAGGATAAGGTTCGTAACATACAGGACAACTTGTGGACATTTTTGAGTGGCACAGAGATTCTCCTCTTTGCTCTTTATATTACCATTTTAGAGCCCAATATCACGGCACAAAATTAAAAGTAGTCTATATACAGGAGCGTTCCATGCACCAAGAACATAAAAATGTACTTGCAAGATTTGTGGCTTCGGGCTCTTTATTTGATTACCGATTTTAATTTTAGAGGGTATGCAAACAAAATTGTTATATTGAAAACATAAAATGTTCACGGATTTAGAGTAGAGAAAACTTTCATTTAAATACTTTGGTCCGAAAGACTATATTTTTTGAAAAATTGGTAAACCATTATTTTAGAACACGCAAGTCCATGTCTGATGTTTAGAAACATTGAAATATGATGTTTTTCACTGTTTTTGTGACTTTGAAAGCTATAAAGCATGCTCTACAACCATACTCTTAACTTTATTGGGCCTTTTAGAATAAGCATTGTACGTCAGACTATCATAACCAATCAAATTTGTTAGTTTCCATTGTTTATCATAACAAAGGAGTTGCTAGAGCGTGAAGGGGATGCCTCTCACCACTGTGGTCCTGTAGGCTGGTTTGATAAAGGGAAGGTATACGTTTGGTAATAACTCTTAGAATTAATGGCAATAAAAACTTACTTGGTTTAAAGTACATCAGCTTTCGATAGTATAAAGCATTTTGAGAATCATTTTACTTCGGAGTATATCAGTTTTGATCAGAAAAAAATTGAATCTGAGAAGCGTTTCTGTTAGAAACGTTTTTACGTATTCCAATTGCGGATTATTCTTCCTGCGTGGACATAACCGCTCCGGATTTTCGGCAATATCTAGTACCACCTTTTGATATGATATTTATACAGCTTAGTTTTATTGTATATATATATATATATATATATATACATTTATATAGGAGTAAAACAATCGAACGGTTTCAAAAACCAAAGGTTATACTTTGCCTTTAAAGTCACCTGGAAATAGATTTTTTTTTTTTAAACATAAGAGTTTATGTATATTAACAATAAAACAATTTTTTAATTAATTGTTTGTGAGGATTTATATGTTAAAAAAATAGATAAAGTTGTTCGGGGGTGACTCCGCCCATCCCCTTTTGTGACGTCAATCAAGGCAGACTTCGCCTCGATCGAACATCGACCCCCCTCGAATTTGTCTGCGTTTACGTTGTAAACACACGTGCAAGTAGGTCCCAGTAGCGATCTTGTACGTTTCGAAAAAGGTTTTTTTTCTTGCATTTTCCGGCCATGCCGACCAGGTGTATTGCTGCTGTATGCAGCTAAACAACTAATGATGGGGTCAGTCTGCATTTGTTTCCTGCAGATCCCAAGTATAAGCGGTTGTGGACCGCGAAAGTCAGGCTAACGACGTCGTTTTCGGCGCGATGTGCCAGCTAGTATACGCTAGCTAATACATGTATACTGTGATGTGTGACGTCCGCATACGCACAACATTTTTTTCCCTTCAAATATCGTGCCTTGATTGACGTCACGAACAGCGCCACCATTAGTCCAGGTAAAGGGGGGCCTACTCTTAAATTTGTAATTAAAATAAAAACTAATTTTTAAAAACCTTAGTTAACTGTTTATTCACATTCCACTCATCAAAATACATATATTAATGACAAAAGCTTTTTTCTTTCAAATTACCACTTCCAGGTGCCTTTAAACTTCACATTATTATTTACTCTCGATGGAAGTTCCCCTCGATACCGTGTGTAGCTTTGCACGTTGTCTTAATGTCTTAAAAACACTGGACACGTTTGGTAATTGTCAAAGACCAGTCTTCTCACTTGGTGTATCTCAATTCATATGCACAAAATAACAAACCTGTGAAAATTTGAAGTCAATTGGTGGTCGAAGTTGCGAGATAATAATGGAAGAAAAAACACCCAATGGAAGAAAAAACACCCTTGTCACACGAAGTTGTGTGCTTTCAGATGCTTGATTTCGAGACCTCACGCGTGAGGTCTCAAAATCAATTCAAATATTTTACTGAGAAATTACTTCTTTCTCAAAAACTACGTTACTTCAAAGGGAGCCGTTTCTCACAATGTTTTATACTATCAACAGCTCTCCATTGCTCGTTACAAGTAAGTTTTTATGCTAACAATTATTATGAGTAATTACCAATAGTGTCCAATGCCTTTAACGTAGTTTCTATAATTATCGTATTAGACTGTGCAAGTCTCGCACGTATCGAAAACAAAGCAACTCGTACGAAGACTATCTGTGAAATCAAATCTTCTTTTCAATCTATATTTTAACAACATTCTTGAAAAAACCTATATCAATTTGTTTTAAATAAGGGAATCAATGTGTGGTGAAGAGGTTTTAAACTAGTGGTTTAAACCCGCCGAGGCCTGGTTCTTGATAATATCACCGAGACGAAGTCGAGGTGATATTATCAAGAACCAGGCCTCGGCGGGTTCAAACTCTAGTTTAAAACCGATTCAACACACTTTGATTCCCATTCATAAATACCTTTCTCCTAAAAATATCCAAAACCCTGTAAAAGTTGAGAACAAATCTGACAGTTTAGCCTTAGTTCACCTCGACTCGGCGTTGAATTTCTATGCGTGTAGAAAAACCGCGTCGCGCATTTTTCGAAATCGCGCGCTTAAGTTTCAAGCTATCGCACGCAAGTTTCCAACTTGCGCGAAATAAACTATGCGGCTTACCAAATTTGCGCGCTCCGCGCAAACGTGATAGCGCCCTCTTTGACAAAAAGTTGCCAGGCCATGTTTAAACACTCCTAGCCGGTGTTATATCGTCCGTTTAAACACCCCCACGTGACGTCCTCTCGTCCAATCAGAATGGATAAACTGTCCCAGGTATTTATGAATGTAATTTAAATGTTTATATAATACAAATAATGTATTAATATTAAAATTGTAACAAATTAAATTAAAACTTTGGATGAGGATGCCTATTTTTGATTTTTTTGTATAAATCCATTTGCCAATCACGCCCGAATTTATGCGACCAGTACATAGGTTGAATGATGACACGAACGTCAGTTGGGCATCATTTTCCAGAACTCATGGTTGGTCCCGGAAGTTCAAATACGCGTAGACCGTGCAAGTCTTGTGCGAATTCAAACATTTGGGACCCGTTAAAGTGCACGAGTTTGTTTCCCTCACGCGTTAAAGTAATGTACGTGGAACCTATTGCAGGGTTAGTGGTACCAAAGTTGTTTCGAATAAGCACGAGACTTGCACACAGTTTATTGTCGCATCTTTGTTCTAATAGACCTCTCTTTTGCGACGTCACAGCTGCGAGTTTTGCCAACCGAGGTTGGCAAAATTATGGGTGGCCTTCACTGCAAAAAGTATACAACAGTTTCTGTATTTTGACCCACAATGCTATCAAATTAATACCCATGTTACTGATAAATAAAATTGACTATCCCCGTCAATAAGGTTAACATACACTTCATAAAAAAGTTTGTGTGAAGTGGACGTGGTTTAGTGGAATTACGGCACACTTACGATTAGTAAGGTCCCATTTTTGGTAAAATTGCACACAAACGTATGCCAGCTTTGGAAACGCGGAAGTAGCGACAACTTTTGGCGTGCAGCAGGTACGCAATGACTTGCCATCAGTATAAACCTTATGCATTGACGTCATCCCACCGCCATCTTAAACCCACAGTGAATATAGACCTTTCTATTGCAACGTCACAGCCCGAGTTTTTGCCAACCGAGGTTCGAAAAATATAGAAAGCCATAAATGCAAATAAAAAACAGATAGCCATAGTTTTCAGCAATGTTACACAAATATTTTAAATTATGTTGAATTTGTTGGAAACAAATCAACCAATCATAAGAGCTATTTCAGCTCATGAATCTTTACAGAAAATGTCGAATTTGGTCACAATTTCTTTTAACACGATTGATTGTTTTGCTAACATTCGGCCGGCCATGCCAACCAGCGCGGTTTGTTTATCAACAATGGAAAGGTCTATATTTCGGGCAGTAGAATAGAAAATAGGCAACCTCGTTTTGACCTCTTCGTATGACGTCATGTGCACAAGGTTAAGTGGTTTACGCCATTTTCGGCGCCCTTTAAATCAAATTGCTCTTTGTCTATAATATAACTGAGTTTGTGTGTAAATTAAACGGTCCAAATACGGGAAAATAGAAGTGATCAAAACTGTATAGGCTTGTTTATATCAATCGCATTATGTGCATGTCATGACTATTAAAACTTATGTAGGCCTACCAATCATAATATAGAAAAAAAACAGGAACAGTCTGGTTATTGTTTGTTTGATTGTTTGTTGGGGTGTATGTTTTAGGTTTTTTCTACATTTTCCCCTGTTCTCCAGCCCCGGGATTTCTGCCCCCCCCCCCCTTTTGTTCATTATGCGGATTTTGGGCCCCTGGCTGGCTTTAAGCTGTTGTTTTTGGTGATTTATATGGTTTGAGCGTATCAATTTCTTGATTAATTGAGAAATGTAAACACAGAATAAAACTAAAAGACACAATTAGACGCACGCACATTGAAATGCTATTATTTCAAGCATTATTATTATGTTTCATATTAATACTTTTTATAATAACTTCACAATGTATGGATCAATTCCGCTGATTTTTGGGGACTACCCTTAAACACCCCTCGTTCATATACTGTAGTGATTTCTGGGTGAGTGAACTCAAAGTTTGACAAGTAGTGTGGGAAAGCTCGGTCCCATTATAACGTAAACACACAAATCTTATTGCCCCCCTATTTTTGTGCACAAAAAGTTAATGTTACTGTAATTTTTTCTTTGTTCAACCCAAATTATAAAATTTTTAACAAAGTTTTTCTGGATTTTGCCGCAGTCTGTGACAGTGTGAAAATAAATAAATAATGTGACTTAATTTTATGTAGGTCTATTTCTGGTTGCAGTTATAGAGATGGTTGGAATTTTGTTCATCAGAACATGCGGAATTGAAAGTGGCCATTTTAAAAAACACCTGACTGAAACCTATAGTAGTTACCATGAAGGGGATCTCCACTTATACTTTTTCATTGGACTCAGTATTTTCCACCCAGATATCGCCATTTTGCAGATTAAGATTTCTTAGTTATAAAGATAACTAGGAATGAGTTTGTAACGAACAAACACTGGGGTTTCGATTGTATTGTCAATAATAATCCTTTGAATTAATGTAATAATTAATTTTACACCTGATGATATTACGATGACGAAAAGATGTTTTTCGTACTAACTTTGTAAAAAAGTACAAGATGGTACAAAGGTCGTGACTTTATTAAGGAACTGTATTTTTGTATTTGAATTTTCTGTTGCGACTGGATGAAAAGATCAAGGTGGGGTCATGTTTTTAATAATAACACATTTATTTTTAAGACGTCTCAAAGAGTACGACTTTATGACACGTTGTTCACCAGATATGAATTTTAAATTTAAGATCTTTCTGTTTGGCCGGAAGTAAATGTCAAAAATGGTGACATTTTTTAAATAACATGTTTTAAAAAATGTTCCGTAAGTTACAAGATGACACAAAAGTTGTAACTCTTGACATTATGGTTCAGACACTTTTAAATAATAAATTTAAACTACTTCGCCAAGGCTACATTGTTTAGTAAACTATACCACACAGACCTTTCAAATGAATTGTGGTGGGAGAATTCAATGAAATTGCGCGAGGATAAACCGCTACTAATCATTCCCAAACGCTTCTGTATTTAATAGTTCGAGGACTTTCCACAAGCAAGAAGGCGCTATACAAGTTCGCCGTTGTTGTCCGTATCTGCCATCTATAACCCGTACCCAAAGCGATGCAGTGAACTAAAATATGCATGAATGAAAGGCAGGTCGGTACAAAGGTCGAACGACGATGCTATTCATGCTACGTGTGACACGTGTGTTTGCGAGACCGTGGTGTTTGCTCGGTACACGCACATCTATATTTATATATATATAAAATTTGTAGGGTAGATGGCCTTAGCTTTCGATCCAAGCCGGACCTTCGTCAGAGGCATAAACAAGCACAAACGAAAAACATATCCATTTATAGCAAAAAAGAGAGGCAAAGAACATTGGGATGGTATCCAGAAAAAGGAGGGAAAATTATGTCAAAAATGTAGATCAATGATTTAAACGAGCTGCTTGACAACCTCGAACACGGTGTAATGAACAAAATATGTGCATTTGAAATACGGTTTAGAGAACTTCTTCTTCCTTGAAAAGTGCAGCCTTCAAATGATTGAAGATGTACGCACTACGTGTGAGCGCATGGGTTGGCTTAGGCAACAGGAATTTGTGTCAGGTGCAGATAGAATTATGTAAAGGTGCGAGTAAAAAGCTGGAGATGAGGTTACTTTAGCCGGGGGTTAGAACGAACATAGCAGTAGTCTGGTACCCTCTTATTGTCAAAACTCGGTATTTCAACGTAAGATTTTACAGTACTTGTTTGACGATTGATTGCCATGTGTACGTAAGTGTGAATTAATTTTATTAAAGTATACAGATAGAATCAAAGGAAGAGATGTTATAAAACAAATATTGACTGCTTTGTCTCGTGGCGTAGTAAAACTAGTCACTCGAGCAGCCTATCTTCCTTCGCCTCGGGAAGATAGGCTGCTCCGGGGATCACCTCGAGTGACAGTACTCAGTAGTAATAAGCCACTCGAAGCAGTCAATATTTGTATACTATAGCACACTGTACACGTTTGCAATGAATGAACAAAGAGGGCGCTGTGACTGGTGTTATTTTCCGATCGGGGAGCGGTTTTTTTTCTATGCAGCACACGTCGGCTATGGAGTCAACAGTATGGAAATATTGACTGCTATGAGGGGCACAATTAAAATTATAGGCCCTCGGTGATGTCAAAACCATAGTCATGGTTTTGACATCACCGAGGGCCTAGAATTTTAACTGTACCCCGAATATTAAGCACGGGCACAGTCGATTGCTATGCCCCGGGCACAGTTAATTATGACGTCATCTCGATAGAAAATGGGGGCCCAGCTATTTCAATAACTCAACTTTTAACCAATCAGGTTAGAGGAATTTATATATTCTGAGGTATATAAGTATAAATGGGTAGGCTGTTCTTCCCTATCCCTTAACTGTTGACTCCGTAGCCAGCGTGTGCAGCAGAACCATTGATCTACATTATACTGACTGGATAGGACAACTCGGCGCGTTTGTGCACGTTCAATGGTCGCTGTTATCGCTAAGCACGTAGTCACTGTAAGGGGTATTTGCGTGAAAGTACGCAAGCGCGGCGATCCCAGAATGCAGCGCCTCAAAAGATCATGCAGTACCAGCAGCGATGGAGCATGTAGAAGTTAAAATGTAAATTTAATATTCATTTGCTTTTAATCATTTTCTTTTTGGAGGGAGCTTCTTCATAATCTAGACTGATATTTCATCAGTCAATGAATATAGAGCATGAACGCATATTTATTTTTTTTAAGTATCATGCACATTAGAAAACTTCGAAGTTCAATCTTAAAAACCAATTAATTTGTAAGGCCTTGGAATAAGTTAAATTTGACTAATGTGACCGTATAAACAAGACTCTCGCACAACAAAAGGATTTCATTTTTAATTTGTAAGGCCTTGGAATAAGTTAAATTTGACTAATGTGACCGTATAAACAAGACTCTCGCACAACAAAAGGATTTCATTTTTAATTTGTAAGGCTTGGAATAAGTTAAATTTGACTAATGTGACCGTATAAACAAGACTCTCGCACAACAAAAGGATTTCATTTTTAATTTGTAAGGCCTTGGAATAAGTTAAATTTGACTAATGTGACCGTATAAACAAGACTCTCGCACAACAAAAGGATTTCATTTTTAATTTGTAAGGCCTTGGAATAAGTTAAATTTGACTAATGTGACCGTATAAACAAGACTCTCGCACAACAAAAGGATTTCATTTTTAATTTGTAAGGCCTTGGAATAAGTTAAATTTGACTAATGTGACCGTATAAACAAGACTCTCGCACAACAAAAGGATTTCATTTTTAATTTGTAAGGCCTTGGAATAAGTTAAATTTGACTAATGTGACCGTATAAACAAGACTCTCGCACAACAAAAGGATTTCATTTTTAATTTGTAAGGCCTTGGAATAAGTTAAATTTGACTAATGTGACCGTATAAACAAGACTCTCGCGCAACAAAAGGATTTCATTTTTTTCAAAAAGGAGCCAGTTTAGCTCCATAAACAGAAAACCAGATAATTGCCACATGAGGAAACTAAAACTGAAGAAACCTGAATTAAAAGTTGAAAACGATACTAGTTTGACTCACTGTGAAAAACCAAAACAAATGGTGTTCGTTCGCTCTTGTTGGCCCGAACACCTAAAAGAAATATTGAAGTTTGTAAAAGAAAAATACATAGGCCTATACAAATATATACAGGCCTAAAATACTATTTTGAAAGCAGCATGACCAAGTACCCCCTATTAATTATGTGTCAGTGTTCGTTTTTTTTTCTGCAGACTACACCACTTACCTGTGAAAGGAAATTTCTCGTCCGTACGTAGCTCCTGAAGAAGAGCAACCTACCGCAACACAAACCATTACCATGTTTGCACCATAAAACTTGTGTTTGACTACGGTGTCATCCCTTGTTTTACATAACCAAACCTTAAAATACGGCAAAAAACGGAGCAATATTTTTCCACGACCTTGAAAATCATTTGTTTGCGTTGCGTGCAGACTTGTGCGCCGCCTCGCCGTTTAAATTCAAACGCCCCAGTCGCAAACGCGCGCGTTCGCCATATTTGTGCGCAGTTATCCTATCCAGTCAGTATAATGTAGATCAATGAGCAGAACATATAGCACTAGTCACAGCGCCCTCTATGTTCATTCATTGCAAACGTGTACAGTGCACATGGATGCATTTAATCCGAACGTTGTGCGTGTACCGAGCAATTAATCCGAACGTTGTGCGTCTACCAAGCAAACACCATGGTCTTGGAACCAAGACTATTTGTTGATCAACAAAAGAAAGGTCTATAGTTCAATTGAAGCAAAAATAGTCAAATACCCATGCAGCTCACATTTATCGCAAAGACTTACCATAAAACGGACTGCGGGATGCCAGATCAGTGCGCGAAATGTGCAATTTTCGGTCAAAAAACATGATTAATTCTACCTCCATGATCAAACTAGCAGTAGTCTTGGACCCAGTTCCTGGGGCGCTAGTACGACCGATAAACGTCAACATTTTTCGAAAAAGGAGTACAGCGCCCCAGTAAGTGGGTCTACTAGTCTAGTACTATACTGTGTAGCATATAAGCATTCTAGTATTATGACTAGCACTACTACTAGCACTACACTGTCACTAGCACTAGAGTAGATGGTTCGAGTAGAGTAGGCCCCTATCGATTTTATATCAGTCACTATCGTCTCGGTAAGTCCATTAATATTTGATAATATTAATATTATTAATGTTATGTTATAAAAATAATGTGTTTAAATATAAGTATAGTATTACTAATACTAGTACTAGTTGTGTCTGATAATTGTAACCCTCCATCCTCCCGACGGTCGGTCGGAGACCGGGTTACGAGTCATGCAGTGCAAAAAAATGGCGAAATTGCAATTTCAACCATTTTTGCAGACAAGTTACCAGATTTGCCAAACTTTTACCACTTTCAAAAAACATGACACACATTCTAAGAACATGGATTTGATCTTCAGTGTCATGAATCCATTCATAACACTCAAACATGTCAAAACATCATAGGCCTATACTTTTGATACGCTATCGTCTCCACTCGTGGAGATGATTTGCTGGGTATAATATGCAATGGTAGAGAATTCCAAAGCTTAGGGGCTGCCACAGAAAAAGCCCTATCAGTATCACCAAATGTAGCCAACATTTTACCACTACCAGTGGGGTAATTCCTACCTACAGTAAGAACGGACCATTATTCCCTGACCTAAGTTGATCTAGTTCTTTCCGGATGGTATCAAGATCATGTCAGTACTTTGGAGAAAGGCCATGAAGAGCTTTGAAGGTCAACAAGAGGATTTTAAAATTAATCCTGTACGAAACAGGCAGCCAATGTGATTGATGAAGTATGTGTATTTTTATGTGTACTGTGCTCAAACCGATACGTGTTTTAACAATTCTGGCTGCAGCATTTTGAACCCTTTGTAGTTTAGCTATTTGTGACTTTGGCAGACCATACAAAATAGTCAAGACATCTACATCTACGCTGATACTCAGCAAAGTCCACTTCCGGATGTAAAAGCTGAGGTGAAGACTAGGTGTGCATGAAAACAGGTGGAAAGTTGTGCTTGGTAAATCATGTGCATGAATTAGTTTTAAAAGAGAGTCTTGTGTTAGGAATCGACTATGTGTTTGATGTTGTGAAGATGGGAAAAAGCTGCAGAGCTACATTGTTGTAGCCTTGTTGATGTGGGTGTTCATTGTAAGTTCAGAATCAAACCATGACCCCAAATTACGAACACATGTTGTAGGAAAAACTTTAGCATCGCCTATCATGATATTGGAAATATTAATTTTATTCAACTGCTGCTTTGATCCGATGATCAAAAATTCATTCTTAGCATCATTAGGCCTAATCAGAAGCCGGTCATGCAACATCCATTGCCTGATGTCCCTAATGCAATTTTCCATTACAGCTTTCAAGATTATCATCAGGTCTAAAAGATCAGCTGAGTAAGTCAGTCAGTTACTAATTTAATTCTACCTCCATGCTAATACTAGGCTAGAGTAATTAGCTGACTTACTGCTGGCCTGGTGGTGAGTTGTACCATGGACGATGGAAAATACTGAGTTTGATGCACTGCGCTGGACCAATGAAACTGAAGTGAATGATGGCCATCGAGACATTTCCCCATAACAACAAGACTACCAATACACTGCTTCTGGACTCCCTCTGCCATATCTGCTTCTTGGTGTGATAACTTTTCGATGATAGAAACTCACGGTTATTTTTTTCCAGTCTTTTTGCCAGAGTAATTGTGGAGAGCGCATTCCATAAATGCAAACTCATTTTGGTGTAATTTTATGAAGAATCTCCAAGTTGACAATCATTCATTTTAACATCATTGGCCCCATGATGTATACTGATGCACAATATGATTGATGACAAAAACCGTATGACTTAGCTGCAGCGACACCAAAAAGACTACATGTAGAGAGGTAATGTCGCTGTTTCAGAGATTTTTCATTAATGTTAAACCAAAACGAGCTTGCACAAAATCTTGTTTATGGACTCTCCACAATTAGGCAATGGTAAGTGACAACTGGGAGTAAAGTTTTAGCAAGACAATGTGAGTTTCTATTTGAAGAACCATTACACTTCCTTATTCTATGTGGAGCTAGGTCCAAAAAGGGGGAGGGAGTCCAGCGAATTGGCACTATACATGTATGTATGGGTCTACTGCGGGACCCAGAAACTAGGCTTGGGCGTTGTGCTCCTCTTTTTGATCAGTAGTTCACTATGATACTGTGTGGAAACTGTTTGTGTGATCCAACATAATAAAAAAAAATGTGACAGTTTGAGCTTAGTCAGTCATCGGAATCACAAGAAAATACTGAAAAAACATTGTATGTCCATCACGACAATCAATATAGGCCTACCATGTAAGTTATGCACAAATTTGTGAACATTTTATATTTCAATTTAGCTATTTTTGTTGTGCATATCCTCGGTAACATTAAACGTTAAACTTTATTTCTACCTTTGTTTTAACATTTTTAATATTCCACTTGGTCATGAATTTGTCAAGTTTTAACCACTTCGTCTTAACCGGTTTACGACTGTCAGGAGGATCAAGGGTTATACAATGATCATAGCTACAATTCTTTTAATAAAAATAATGGTGGAATGCTGGAAGGATCGCCTTCATGTAAATCTGGTGCAACCATTAATCAAACTACGTTATAATACAACGCTACTCAGCGTTTAATGGACACCCAATGGGATGACTTTTTTTTTCACGTGGCAACTTTTTTTTGGGGGGGGGGGCTACCACTGCATTACAAAACATTGTCATAGATATGAAATTTATTTTTGTACAGGTCAATCTACGGTTGGAGTTTGCACTGTTTTCAAATTAGTATTCATTTTCTCTTTCAATTGAGGTAGATCATGTGGTTCCTTCAGCGGCTTGTACATGTAGTTACAACATTTCGAACCCTCAGCACCTCAGCCCAACTCCACAGTGAGGTACGAGTGAGGTTTGCTCCGAGTCCAACTGGTCATCTTCATCTTGGCGGCCTACGCACTGCTCTTTACAACTACATCTTTGCCAAGGCCCACGATGGAAGTTTTATTTTGAGGATTGAAGACACAGATCAGGTAACTTGATATTTGATATGGAAAAGTTGCATCCCCTTAAGGTGATCCTCTGGCTGCCGCTTCCTAGGTTGTATCGTAAACTTGGGTGTGATCCCTGTCTACAAGGCAGTTAACAGTTGTATGGCTTCTGTCTGGAACCCCTGAACAAAGATATTTACAAAATTGGTAGACTACCAACATAGGGCTAGATAGCTCAGTTGGTAGAGCGACGGCACGCCAATCCGGAGGTCTTTGGTTCAAATCCCACTCTAGTAAAAAAAATTCTTTGTTCATCCCAAAAATTAGTTAAAATCTATCCAGTCAATTTTCCTTGTGGTTTATTACTTGATTGATAAAAACTGTAAGTGTAACACCAAGACCATCTCATCCAGGCCTAGAACTGAGACCTGATCCAAAGGTCTTGTAATGGAACCAAGGCCTGAAAATGGAGCTACATGTTCTATAAGTATAAAAGAAGGCCAAGGAAATCAAGGTCTAGTAGAACCAAGATCCAAGTACAACAGGTCTTAAACCAAGGACTAGATACAGAGGTCTTTGCTCTCTCTGAGACTAAATGTAAAACCTGCAGGTCTAAGACCAGTGGCCAATTTCACAAAGATCTTAACTGTGTATCAGTCTTAATTGCTTAGCAAAGTGTGATGTCAAATAAAACAAATCACTAACGTGATGTTAACAACTCGTCTTAAGATGAATCTTAGTGCTTTGTGTATCAAGCCCAGGACGGATACATCTGCAGATCTTGGGTCAAGATGTACACACACGTAGACCAAGAAGTTTGCATACACTGAACCTACACCAAACCTTCAACAATTTCTTTTTGTATAAATTTTTTTAAATTCTTGTTTAGATTGACTTGTAATTAAAGGTTTTTGACACAACCATTAAATTTTACGACTTTGTTTTTTTCTTCTTGCAGACAAGACTTGTCCCTGGAGCAGAAGAACACTTACAGGCCATGCTACAATGGACTGGTATATACGCAGATGAAGGTGTGTGAAGTCTTGCAGGTTTCAAATGGGCAAATCCATGGTTACTCACGTTACACTAATTACAGGTATCCAAAATATTGTTGTCTGAATGATTATTCTGACTTTATGCCTTAACAAATATAGATTGATGGTAACAAATTAAAATATATTTATGGAAATCATTCAAAAGACCATACCTGGTGTCAATGCAACATGACTAATGATGGAATCACTACTGTTGTCTCTGAGTAAAGCAATTTCTTTTTAAACATAACGTCTATTTTCTTTCATCTTTTACGCTCTGTTTTATGTTATCATTATAGCCTGCTTCAGACAAACCAATTGCTTTTGTGGGTGAGTGGGTCAAAAGAAATGACTGAAAATCGGAAATTACACTTTCATTTAAAATAATAGAAGAAACAAAATTATTCAAAAAGAATGGGGAAAACAAAACCCAGCTGCCTCTTTGGTATTATGTCATGTGTCTGTTGTTCTGTTGTTATCGATCAATCTTGTTTGAACCCAATTCCCAATACAGTGCCCTGTCAGCACTGTATATTCACTGGTTGAATGGTTTAAGAATCTGAATTTATAAAATTGGGAGATTGCATGTTTTCCTGTTCTGTTGGAAGCCGCCAGGTAAAGCCAATTGAACATGTTGAAAACTCCTGATCTTCAATTGAAACGTTTGAGGCAGTACAGTATTCTTCAGTGTTTGGGATATTAAACAATCAGTCAATGCTTTACAAAATATGTCAACAAAAAATAATTAGGCCAAACAAAAAGAATGTTGTGTTTCATACATACACTCAAAAGGTTTAGGGTGGGAAGGAGGGGAGAGAATATCTTCTTCTTTTTTCTATTTTTGTTTTGGGTTGATTTTGCGCACACATTTGTAATAGCATAGAAACAAGTGACAACTAGACACGTGACATTGCATTTGTGCACAAATGCAGAGCTGTTTCGCTTATTTTCAAATTACTCATCTGAATATAAAATTAGTATAGTGTGTACATAATCAAATTAATTATACAATAATTAATGCCTTGTAAGATCCTATTCATATCTTGTAAAACTGTACCTTTAAGGTTATAATTATAACCTGACAAATGATGACGTCATGATGATGTCAATTTGTTTTCAAAGCAGTGATGACGTATCAAGCCTGTTTAAAAAAGAATTTTGATTAAAGCATGTTTTTGTTAGCAACTGATTACTTAAAGGGGCAAAAAACAAACAAAAATCATATAAAATCGTGTGAACACGTCATCAAAACAGCATTACAAATTTAACAACAACTTTCCATTATCTAACGAATCGCCAAGTTTCAAAGTAATCAGACCTATACTTTTGGAGATAAACGACTCAAAAAAGTGGCACCTTTAATGTCACGTCACGTGACCCCTGATGACGTAATCAATCTAAAACTTCATACATATGTTAGTTGCCTGACGGTCATCATATGTATTAATTTTGAAGCGATTACAAAAAACTTCGCCACACACATCTTCTTAAAGGCAGTGGACACTATTGGTAATTACTCAAAATAATTATTAGCATAAAACTTTACTTGGTAACGAGTAATGGGGAGAGGTTGACAGTATAAAGCATTGTGAGAAGTGACATAGTTTTCGAGAAAGAAGTAATTTTCCACGAATTTGATTTCGAGACCTCAGAATTAGATTTTGAGGTCTCGAAATCAACCATCTGAAAGCACACAACTTCATGTGACAAGGGTGTTTTTTCTTTCATAGTTATCTCGCAACTTCGATGACCAATTGAGCTCAAGTTTTTACAGGTTTGTTATTTTATCCATATGTTGAGATACACCAAGTGAGAAGACTGGTCTTTGACAATTAGAGGGCGCTCTTGTGTAATATGACGTCATTGGTATTTGTTTTTGACAGTACACTCTGGCTGCACACTAACATCGTTAAAAGCAACTTCATAACTTTTGCCACTTTTGAATTACGAGGGCACTTCTGGTTTCGACCGGAAGGAGAGGTCATGTGAGGTCAAGCACACAGAATAAAATGAAGCCCTAATTCATCCCTACCCAATCCCGCAAACAGAATCCTACGGTCTGATGTGGCTGATTTGATACGCATTTTTAAATATTTAAAATATAAATCTTTAAGATGACGTCACGTGACAGGTGATGATGTCATCATGACGGATTACTTTTAGGACCTTCCTCGCACCAGCCTTTTATCACTGAAAGTTTAATTGCAAATGCTTATCGGGAACTAGGCAAAACAGCGCTTAGAACGCGACGTGCGTTATTTGAATGACTTCCGGTTGTCTGAAATGGACGAATAAAAAAAAAAAAAGGAAAAACTTTAGCAAATTCAATTCGCAGCGCTACGCTACGAAACAGCTAAATAATGTTGGTATGTGTCAGTACTATCATAGAGCAAGGTTCCTTGCTCTATGGTAGTACCTGTCAGCACTCTATATTCACGAGTTGAATGATTCAATTTCAAGAATCTGAATTTATAAAGTTGTGAGTGCAAACACATGAGAGTAAGACAAGGCAGCTTGTTGAACAAAGCATCTTAATTGTTTTGGCCTTCATACTCTTCCCAGAACTGCAAACAGAATATATAATTATTATTATTTTTTTAAAGAAAAACTTTGTTGATTTAGTCTACAAGTACTGTCAGATGAAAGTTTTTAATCATGCCTCTCCCAGTCCCCAAAATGATCTCACAGACTGTGTTTTTTTTCTTTTTAACACACGTATATTACTCTCTTTTTTTCACATACTTTTGAGATCACAAGAAGAAAAGGTGGGAGCGCTTTTATATAAATGTGTACAAATAGGCCAAAAGCTCTATCATGGAGAAAATAGGAATACGCTGTCCAATAGCATTTTAGCCTCCAAAAGTTAATGGAATAAGTATTTTATTTCGATTTGTACATGTACATTGGGGAAATGTGTATACATCCACTGGTGTTGGTGTAATTTAGGTATGATGGTCTGTGCGTTGTCTGTGTTCATTGAGCAAGCTGAATGTTTGGTCATATTGGTTTTGTATTCATGCTTGATGCTGAGCTGTGCATGATTTTGTTGTGACTGCAGTTCGCAGCGCGACAAGTGCAAGACAGCAGCGCCGACCAACTTACAATGTACCTCAAAACATGCAGGATGATGTACACAATATCTGGATCAGAATTGGCACCACAACTTATTTATTATTATTATTTTTTTCTTTCTATGTTCAAATAAAAAGATTAGAGTCTGCATGATTTTCTAGGGTGGGTCGGGTAACCAGAAACATAAGTATTCCTTTGTTTGGGCAGCGTGTAGACAATGGTATATAAAGCGCATCTTATTATACACACATGTAGGTGTTTGTTTGTTGAATTTCCATGGGATTGATCAGCAGCATCAGTTAGATACTTTATCATGGTTACTATCATAGCTTTTTCATTTCAGAATTTGGGCTCATTAAAGCAATGTGTGTACATATGTCACTTTTGAGAGTAATTTCATGTACATGTAATATATTTGATAGATTTATTTGATTTCTTGCAGGTCCGATTCAGGGTGGAAATTTTGGGCCCTACAAACAGGTATATATATTTCTGTTGTTAATTTAATATTTCTTGGGACAACCATTTCATTGCAAAATAAACATATTAAAAAAAAAAAAAAAAAAAAAACCAAGGTTGTTTAACAAATGTTTTTCTTCTTCAATCGCATGAGGCCAGGCAAACAAAACACTAGGCCACTAGGTAAGCCACAGCAATCTTGAGCTACCATAGAATGTGGTATTTAAAACATTTGTGACAATGCATCTAGGCAGAACGTCCAGAGAATTTTGATGTATAGCATTTTAATGTTCAAATTATGTCTTCTGATTTACATCCTTTTTGGAAGAATGGTTTTGTTTAATTGAGGTTAAACAACTTCTGTTTCATCGAGTCATTTATGTTTCTTTCTTAGTCAGAGCGACTGAATTTATACAGGAGTCACATTGAGCCATTGATTGAGGTAAGCCACAAGTAAGTTCTTTTTCTTATTTAATTAGGGGGAGGGGCTAGAAAACCTGTGGTATTAAGTATGTCAGACAACAACTGATGTATTTTGTGTGTGTTCAAGTGTACCAAATACAAACGACTTATGTCTATAGCAAATAAGTTGGCAATTTTGTCTACATGGAGAGTCATCAAATACACAAGGGCGTAATGTGATAATTTGCCTCATAACGCAATTGTTAGTAAACTGCTTTGCTTTGTATTCAGTCTGGCGCAGCCTACCACTGTTTTTGCTCAGAGCAAAGACTTGAGCTGCTCCGTAGAGAAGCCTTGAGAAATAGACAGGTTCCCCGGTATGACAACAGGTGCAGACACCTAACACCCCATCAGGCGCAAGACCACCTGCATTCTGGGAAGCCGAGTGTTATAAGATTAAAGGTGAGTCAAATCCATCGATCAATCATTGGTCAATCAATCAGTCAATCATTAAATCAAACAAACAATAAATCATTCAAGCAAAGTAATTGTAGCTTTTAATGCTGTCACCAAAAATCAATCATTCATCAGTTAATCAATCAAGCAATCAGTTAGTGCTGCCACCAAGCATCTTCAGTACACAATGATAATATAATTACCTTGCATTGACAACATGTATAAGACAGCATGTTTTTTTTCTTCATTTGTTTTTGCTCGACAAGTCACTGTTCGTTATTGATTGTATTTATTTAGTTTACAACATATGAAGTCGTACAAGTCAGCCAAAAAAACAGATTTCTGATACATGTGGTTATTTAGCAACAGTGGAATATTACTCTTACGTTTGTATGCAATAATGCTGTTTCAAACCTCAATTATGATTAAAACGGTGATGAGAATCCTTTTAACAAGTTTTTTAAATTGAAATTATTGATTAATTTCCTCTCTATTTAGCTAGAGGTAGAGACTGATTTGTTTGAGGATCTTGTCTATGGACGAACTCAACATGATGCTCATCTCATAGAAGGTGATCCGGTAAGCTCATTTACATGTAGGTCATTTTAATGATGATTGTGGTATACGGTACCTGTGGTTGACATTCTCATTTGTTTTTCAAACTCTTACTGACAATTAGTTTCATATTAACCTTTTCTGCAGGTGTTGATTAAAAGTGATGGGTTTCCAACGTATCATTTTGCCAACGTTGTTGATGATCATCTGATGGAGATTAGCCACGTACTCCGGGGCATGGTGAGCTAATCTAACCCTAAGTCCTACGTCCTACTTTATAAATCTCTTACTAAAGCATGAAAGTAATCCTGATCAAAATGACTAGGCTGGCAATCTACTTCTACTATTCCCAAGCCTTGTTTTGCTATGATAAGCATCTTTTCTGTTCCAAGTAGCTTTATGGAATTTAGCCATTTAATCTAACTTTGCAAAGTTTGTCATCACAAATTTGCTATGCCCAATTAAACCATGCCTTGCAGCAAAAAAATATGTTACCAGTCAAAATGCCATTGGACAATGTTGTCATGGTTGTTATGGGTGCTTTTTATTTGTAGTTTTTGATTTGCAATTAAATTTGTGAAGCTATATTTTCCACAGGACTCTAGAAGCACTGCGTATACTCTGCTAATAATACACCAATTAGAATGTTTGCATTGCGGTACCCATTGCTAATTACAGGCCTCTAGGCTGTCCAGTGGACTAGGTTTAGATACCTGTTCTAGAATGCAGGGGTTGTGGACTCCAACCCCAGTGGTAGGCCTTCATAGTTTTCCTTGCAGGGCAATTGGACAGCACTGAGTGTACAGTACTTTTCACACATCGGTGTAGGGTAAAACCAAAATGTTATTCTTTATCCTTAGTGCAAATTATTACATCTGCTAAACAGTATTTCTTTTTAACAGTTTTTTTTCTTCAAGTTGGAGTCAAGCATGTTCTCAATTTCAAATATCTGAAAGCACACAAGTTTGCTAAGCACTAAAAACAAAACATTTCTTAAACAGAAAAACAGGTCTCCATTCAAAATGAAATGTCATGTCTGTTATTAAATGGTTCCAAGCACAAATTTGTCAAGCAATATTTTCTGCTTGGCAACATTGTGGAATTTAGCTCCATCTTAAATTGAAAAGAAATCCCCCAAGTCCCCTCAAACAATACACATTACATTGCTTTCCTTACTCACAAGCCAAGAATGAAACATTCCTGTTTTTTTTTCATTGCCAAGTCACATGCCTGATAGATATTACCAATACTGTCATTTACGTGTTATAATTGTGTTCTTTTTATTGTTAACATTTGTCATCAGGAATGGCTAACGTCTACACCAAAGCATTTGTCTCTTTACAAGGCCCTGGGTTGGAGTCCACCTAAATTTGCTCATCTGCCTCTTTTACTCAACAGGTATTTAACCCTTCACATAATAACTACAGTTTACATTTACAGTTTATTGATTTGTTAAAGTCGTTTTTAAACAGTAGACTGTTACACACAGCACTCTGTAAACATCTTGGACCTGCATGTAATTTGGATATCATGTGCCTGTACTTCAGTCACAACATAGGATCTCATGTCTGCAACTGAGAATATCTGTAGTTATATTTTCAAGTTGGTTGGTTTTTGTAGTTAATTTGAGGATGTTTTAAATTGTTCAATTAATGATTGTAGGTGTCATATACAGTCATTGACTTAAACTGCCTTTTACATATTGCATTAATTGTTTGGTCGACTTTGGTAGTCAATCAAATGGTGATGTTTAGACATGTAAAGGTTCATTGGTTTTTGAACCTTACTTACATCTAAGATATATGTTTCAACATTGGCTACTTAACCAGTTCGATCGGAGGACGCAATAACATGCAAAACTCTCACTCACAGCGGCGGTCTTACAAACTGACATTCACGTTTCTGTGTGTGCTGGTCACATCAACAGGTCTTGAGTGGTGAGACACTTGTAGCAGATTGTGTGTACACAGGCAACTGATTCATGGAGCCCTTGTGGGCATGGTTTGATTGCCCTGGTCAAAAGGCTTTGCAAACAATGAACTGATTAACTGTTTGGGAGGATTTGTGCCTAATGCCTTTATGGAATTCCTGTTCAGTTCACATACCAGCCAAGATTTGGTAAAGACAGATTATACTGCATTGTCATGAGGCCTTTCATCTGTGTCCAAGATGCCCTCTGTTTGGCATGGGCATGGGTCAATGATTGGCTGTTAAATAACAGCTTTCCATTGGTTTGATTGTACTTCAGAAACATTACTAAAAATATACGAGCCATTAAATCTGTGAACTTCAGTGAAAAAACTTCCTTATATGGGTATCCAAACAGTTTGACTGACAAAACAAACGATTAATGGTGAGAAAAGAAGTTACTTTTTGACTGAAAAATAATCCCGCACAGGTAATGGGAAAAGGATTTTAATTCTGAAACGAACTGGTTAAGGAAGGATTCAGAAGGAATGAGGATTGTGGGCCCAAAGAACAATTGATTATCACTGGGTCAGGCAATCCAATCTCATCCAAGTCCAAGCATGTTAGTGTGAAGTGACATAGAAGAGGAGGATATTTGAGAATTGAGGTTACTTTCTGGCAAAAAAGGCCTAGGGAGTAAGGGTTTTAGTATAAGAAATAAGATGAAAAGCATAAAATGAAAGTTCAACAGTATTAGCAGATAATAATAACAACAATAGGCCTTTAATAAGTAGATGCTGTAAATTATCAAAGCATGTACATTGTATTACAACCCTCGTTCATTGGGCTCTAAGCATTCATGCAGCGCTTGCATACAAATAGGTGCATAAGTTGTTATTCATACAAATCAACATTTATATCAAATATCTGTTTACTTAATCTTGACGAGAAGCAAGTATGGCTACTAAATTTACAAAGCACAAGTTACAAATTATTCATCTAAACGCTTAAATGTCGTTTTACATTTGAATACTTTTCCATGATATTGGTTCAAAACTTTATATTTTATCTGAACTTGAAGAAATGTAGAATTTATGTCAAAGGTCAAAGGCTTATCGTCCCAAACAGCTCAAGTATTTTTGAGAATCAGCGAGCAGTCTCGACATTGCTCTTATCTTGGTTGTGGTATCATGTTTATAGCATCTTTTTCTCTTTTCTGAAACTGTCTTGTCTTTAAAGAAATTGATTGGGCCTTCATTTGCCTCTCACAACGCAGACAGTTTGAAGCTCTGTCATTGTTCATGTACAAACCAATACTGGTATGTGCAAACATACTTGTACTAGGCCCCCCCCCCCAAAAAAAGGTTCTGTTTCCGATTACATGTCATTTAAAAATAGGGTCGGTAGGTCGGATTTTTCTTTTATTTTGCGTTTTTTTTGTTGTTGATACGATTGACCATACTTCCACGATCGTTCATGTGTTGAGCGCAATCAACTGATTTGCACAATGAATTAGGCAAAATTGCACGCAAACTGCAGTTTGCGCTCTGCAGATTTGGCAGTTAATCTGCCCGACCTTGCAAAGTGTGCGCAATCTTCAGTTTGCGCTCTTTAGATCGGCAGTTCAAGCGGCTGATTAAGCAAAAATGTGCGCAATCTGCAGATTGCACAATCTGCAGATTGCACAAAACCGTGGAATGCGCTCCACACAGCGCCGTGTACACACGTGCGCACTGCGCATTGAATTGTGGGTATTTTTCGCTCATAGTCAAGTCGTAGGACACCGCAGGCTCAAATCATGGAGATATCTGTAAATTCTTCTTGATATGTTCTGGTTTTTATTTCAATGTTGCCTAAGACATGATTAAATTGGTAAAAGTCAGACATGTTCTTTCAGGTAAAACATTTATTTTTTTTTTTAAGTTTTTTTCCCGGTTTTTCCGTTCCCCCCCCCCCCCCCCCCGTTTTTTTTTTTGTAAAGCCAAATAAAAAGTTTAGGGTCGCGGCGTAAAAATAGGGTCGGTCGGGGAACCGGAAACAGAACCCTTTTTTTTTTTGACCTACAAGTAGACCCTGCGCATGTACATATGAACACCCAGCGTCCTTGCAAGTGGCATAGAATATGGTAGGCTACATGCTTGATATGCGCATACATCTAGCATAGCAGCAACTGAGTATTTGGCTGAAACTATTTCCGCAAACTTGCAGGGTTAACAAAAGATCTTTCCTTAAACATTACGTTCAGCGATGAATAACAGAGGATGAACGATAACATTTTTCAATTTAAGCTGATACTTGTACCTATTTTAGGGAAGATGTTTTGTAATGAATTTCCCACCTGGACACATTTACGCACATTTAATCCCTGCCATAAATCAATAACAAATGTCTGCCAACATTTTTTGCATTTTATACAAAACTTAACTAGCTTGACACATGAAATTACTCATGAAACCTATACTGTTTAGTTTTCAGTGCTTATAGTGAGAGCATTTCAACGTTATATGTGGTTTTCAATTTTGGAACAACGATTATCATCTCTTTTAAAAATGGAGTGTAGCAAAAACGAGATTGCAAATGATTGTGCAACAACCCTTCTTCCCCTCCCCTCTACTCCCCCTGGAAATTGACTTAGTTTAGAAGTTTTGCCCTGTTGATCCTCAATTTGTTTGATCTCATGGGTTACAAATGATTTGGGCTCATATTTTGTGATGATACTTTTTGCTTACAGAGGGAAAGTGAACATTGATCACATGCTATCTAACATGTTAGATGAATCACTAGTAATCTTGACTTTTTTTTTCTGTTTGATGATGATGTAGGTTATGATAATAATTATCAGACAGAGACTGACTGCCCCAATGACTATGAAGGTGACCTCCAATGGACTGAGACCTGCATCAGTTTCTAGATCATATTTCATGATGGTACAGGTTGGAAGTGTAGATGACCACTGTCCATTACTCTTGCAGGTTAAACTGGAAACTCCCTCCAGAGTAAAATGATCATAGCATTTGACCTCCACAGTTGAGTTCACAAGATATACAGACCCCGCAATGCTTGCATTCTCCACTGAAGGAAAACCACAGCTGACCAGTTTGACTGAAGATTTCTTAATTTGATCGATGATGCCAGTCACCAGTAGCGTTTCACCTGCAAAGGACAGACTTCCAGTGGTCACAGCATCAAATACGCATTCAAGAGAAGGCCCGCACAATTCCTTGATCTCAGGACTTACATCATTTAGGTTTGGGACATCAAAAGTTGGCAAAAAATCTGGCAAATAGTAAGTGTTGTAGTCATATGGGGAAAGATAAGTGAATATCGATTTCTCTTTTACCACAAGCCACTGTAGCCCATATTTGTGAATTTCTTTCATGGAAGACTCGGGCTTCATGAACGTGCCATTTGGGAATTGAAAGTCATCTTCTGGATCTCCATTCAGGTTACCCAGAAGTCCTTGGACTTGAGCTTTGAACTTTTCATGCAGCTGTACCGTAAATGACATCAAGTCACGTTTGATGTACACAGTGATGGCTACACCAGAACTGAATGCAATTCTGATTTCAGAGAAGTTTGAGGTGTAACTTAATCGAAGGCCCCTGAAGTGTTGAACTAGGACAGGGCTTGACCTCAGGAGTAATGGCTCACCATCCACAAGAACCAGCACCTCATTGACTTTAGAAGTCTGTACCTGGACAGTAGAGGAGTCATTCATCTGAACAGCAAAAGCAGTGTATACCGAGGCTTTTGTTTGGTGGTATACCTCCATGCGGGATTGAAAGATAAAGTCATGAAGTGTCGAAGAAGCCATCAGGAACTCACCACCCCCGTTGAAGGTGAACCTCTTGCCGTCTAGACTTGTTATGTGGGGATCTCCAGTCCCTGCTGCTGGTAAAGGAGGGACGTAATTAGAGCAGTCATCAGATGGACGGTATTCGTAGTACGTCTTGCAGTTTTGACCCCATTTGCAACAGCCAAACCATGGCAGCACATCATACCATTGATGTTTCCAGAAATGATCCTCTGGACTGTATCGATCAGCGGTGCCACCCCCTGGGGGACCAACTAGTATGTTTCCATCTTTGCTGTAGCAGCACTGTTGGCCAGATCCAAAAGGTGATGATGTTGTTGACCTAAAGCAGTTTTTTGCGCCAGGATGGTAGAAAGAAATTAACTCATTTGATAAGACAAAGTTAAGAGAATCTACACTGGCCTGGGCATTGGTGCATGGGCATGGTGGTATGCCTTTTGGAACATTCTTTAACCTTTCGAGGAACAATGAGCAGGATTTAGTAACAGAGTTTTTAACATGATTCACACTAGAGTAATATCTGTTCGGGTTGCTCTGTTGGCCATTTGGTTTCAGGTAAAAAACTACAAGTGATGGCAGTCTCTTAGTTAAGCTGTTGTCATTAAACAAAGGTTGCAACTCTTCCATTGAGATCTTAAGCTTTCCATTGTTCAAGACGTTCTTCTTCAGGAGAACTCCTTCTAAAAGGACTGGATACCCATCTCTGTTCTTATCAGAATCTTGCATCACGATATTCACTGTCTTTACTTCCTCAACTACATTGTTAGGGTCCCATGTTAAGAGAAGATCATCATCTGTTGTTATGTCGATGACTCCGTTTCTTGTTGATGTCTGCATCTGATTGACAGTGAGAAGTGGGAGCAAGTATTCTTCCGATGTAATGTAGACAACACCAGAGTACGGAAATGTCTTTCCTTCATCTAGGGACACATAGACTGAAGTAAGTCCATTCATGTAAAAGGTTGGTGTAATGCAGACGATAGTGTAGGGGTCAACAGAATATCCAGACACCAAGATCTTTCCAATACCTGTTGCAAATTTGCACTTAGAGCTTTGGTAGGCTTGAACTTCATTTTGCAAGCATGGTACAGTTATCCTGAATGTTTCACCACCAAGTTCTCTTAGGTAGTACGTTGAAAAGTGCAAGATTTTCCCGTTACTTGGAAGAGACAAACCTGCAGCATAGCCATATGATTCAAAATCTTCGTAGCCATAAACAATAACAGACAGTGGGGATGATAGAGGATCGGTTTGCTCTACAAAGTACACCCCTTCTCCTTTAGGGAGTTGGACAGAAAGCACTGTGTAGTTTGTGTTGAGAACTTTGCTTTCATGTACTTCAGATCCATTTATTGGAGAGCCATTGAGATGCACAGTTTTCTGTGCGTTTGTCTTCACAACGATGCTGATAAAATTGAAGTATCCTCCAGAGTCTGCTCCAGCATTTGGTGGGGTCGCAAAGCCAAACACATACCCAAACTGCTCTTCAGCAGGAACCTGTATCAGGGAAGGGTCTACAATTGTATTCTTAATGGATACCAGCATCTGCATCATTAGAGTTGGCTTGCTTGAAGAAACAAGACCAGATCCTGAAAGCAGACCCTCCCAAAATTCCCCTGTGTCCAAATTAAGTTTCCCAATCTTTGGGATGGTAACACTGGTGCCGTTGAAGTAAGCAATTATCTGGTAGAAACTTTCATCCGTACTCTGAAATGCAGTATAGATATGTTTTTGTCCCCAACTCTTCACTGGTACCGATTGTTCCATCAGCGTATCACATGCAGACCCAGGGTTTGAATCACATTCACTGCCAGTAAACATAGCAATTGGTTTGTTGGCTTGAATGACACTTCCAGTAAAGTCCTGTGATCCTTGTATCTGAATGGCTTCTAATCTGTCAACCTTGAAGCTCAGCTGATCACCTGGACTGTATGACTGCCCTTCAAATGTGACAGGTCCACGTAAGGTAACTTGAACTAAAGTGGAATCTTCTGTACCTATTACAGCAAAGTTTGGTATTTCACGATTGGAGATTGGTGTTGCTGCGACGTACTGCAAGCCAAGGTTGCTTATCGGTATGCCAAGAAAGCCATCTGTTGTGAAAGGGAAGTATGATAAACCATACACTGAAACCTCACTGGAAGCGGTAACCTCAATACTTTTAAAGCTTCTCTCTACACCATTCATAACCAGCACTGTAGAAACATTTGTTGTTCTGTACCCTCCAGCCTCAAGGTTAAAGCTCTCATGGAGAGGCTGACCCTCCACATGGTACTTGCTGCTTATAGTCACAGTGGTTTGCTGATCACTAAACGCCACTACAACTATGGAAAGGTTTATATCTTCGTACTCGGATGTCAACCAGTTATCAGTGAAGCCAAGGATGAAATTTTTACCTCTGGATATTCCAAAGCATTTTGACTGATCGTCGAGAGTGGATTGTTTGTCAGCCTTGACGTGTTCAGATGTGGCTAGTATCAATAAAACCAGCAACCAGAGTCCTGGACACTTCAGGCTCTCCATCCTGTAAAACGGGAATCATGCAAAAAGCGAGTGGTTTGATTTTAGTCTACATAATCACTATGAATATAGTGTGATTGTTTTATTCTTAGTAACCTATGCAAACTTGTTTCATACTGGTTAATAAAATATACCCTTACCAGTGCTGAGTCAGAGTCCGTGTCCACTAAAAATGAACTCAAGACCAGATTCGAGTCCGAGACCGAACTTGAGTCCTCCAGCACTGACCCTTTTATCGGAGACTTTTGTCAACCAAGGTTACACTGAGTATAATTGGAATCAAACACCCCGTTCAAATGAGAACTTGTCCTGCTATTAATCTACTGTTACAGAGTAGATTCGGAAAAATGGGAGATTTTTTGAACTTACACTGCTGTTTATCTACTACCTCAGAAGAAACTGGGGAACTTTCACTTTTGTTTCTTGGATCAGGGGACTTCATGAAATAGTCTTCACTCTGCAGCAGTGAAGATAATTATGAGAAAGTTCCCAGTTTTAGACAAGTCCTTATCCAAACTTAGTAATATTAGTCTGCTGGTTTTGAATCTACATGTACATTGTGGCAGTAGATAAACAGCAGGACATGCTCTTATCTGAACTAGGTAGTCTCTAGATTCCCAAATAATCTGCCGTCAGTGGAGAAACAGCAGAACAATTGTTCTTATAAGAACAATGTTTTGTATTATTTCATTGTATGGTTTATTTATTTGAATCATAAAACATACAAAAGGCTGACACCATTCTAATGTACATAGTTTACAATTTATAGATTTACAAAAATGTACACAGCAAGTAGATATGATGACACGGTGTTACCTCAAGACATACCATGGATACTGCACCAAGCACTGATGACTCAAATCATTCACATTTTTACCACACAAAAAGCACATAAGCCACAGCACAACAGCCATATTTGTTTAACCTCAGGCAAAAAAAACACTTTTTATTGCCCTTTTGGCTAAAAAATCAGGAGGGTGTTTTTTTTTTTACTTTTTTTTTATAGAGTGCGTCAGAAGATAGCAATTCAGGGCCTCGTCTCGCTGTGAAAGACACTGCGAATGTGTTGCTCGCCATCTTTAAAACCCCGCACTACGTACAGCTGTTCAGCTGTCAGTCGAGTAACGTATACTTTGTGCTCGGTAGACGTCGCTTCTACTACGATGGAAAAGTGGTCGAAAGCATGGCCATTTGATATAAATTGGGCCCAAATCATGGGCCACAAGCGTGGTTTGGTCGGGTGAGATCTCGTAGATCGGGAAGCTGCATTCTCTTCTTCTCTTTAATTTGCCAAATTGCTGGATATTTAAAAAGTTTCTTGAATTTTAATGACAATTTAGGCAAGTGAAATTGGATTTTTTATTTTGAATTCGTACACGAAACGCCCGTGGCTAAGCCCACGACCACGTGTTTACAATATCAGACACTTCGTGATCGTTCATCGTGATTTCTGACAATACTCAAATATAATATTTCAGCTTCGGATAAGAGGATATATCCAAATAATGTCGTTTACTGGGCATTCAAAGTACAAAATACATTTGAAAAATAAAAAAATTGCCATTAAAAAAAAAAAAAAAAAATGGACCATGGATTTCCGATTTTTGGGGTCGGTCAGAAAAGGGCAAGATTTTTTTTTTTTTTTAAATGCTTTATAGAGCTGTAGTTTCACCCTCAATAGCCAAGTTTACAATGGTTGGAAAGAGAAACATTGGATCTTTCCAATGTTTTTTGCATTAAAGTAAGGTTGTTATGTAATCTTTCAGATTGGTGTGGAGAGATCCAAAATGCCCAAAACACTTTAGGCATGCATGCAGTGCCATATGCTTGTGCACAAAAAAAAGACGTTTTAGTGCCAGGCTGTTTATTGACCAATCTCTGATATGTTTTTACTATTTAGAAGAGAAATTAATAAGCAAGGAACTTTCACTACTTATTTTGCTCTAAAATGAAATCTGCTGGGCGGTTGTAGAGTTTGTAAAATTGGCCTCTGAACAAGTATCTGTTGTAAGAGTGGTCAATTATTTGGGTCAGCCATTTTTATGTCAAAAAATTTGGTATGAGACAAGAATAGCAATGGCCAAAAACATTGTGTGAGAGTTTTTAGTTCAAAACACACATATATTTCTTTTAACCACTTCACATCTGATGACATGTATACACTAAAATATCTCTGGCAGAAATACTTTCGACTTTTAGAAATGCCCTTTTTTGGTTGCAGTCAGTTGACCAGCCGAAGTCCTCAAACAATTCATTGTGTAACATACACTTCATTTCCCATTTACAAAGAGGGACAGTGGGTACTGGAATTCATGCTTGAAATCCCCTTTTCTGGTGGTTATTGTGTAAACCCCAATTGCTTGGGAATACATAACAACAAAATAGAAATCCATGTCTGTCTCTATAATAATGCAAAAATGAATCATCGTTCCAATTGTTCATTAAACATCCGGACAGCTGATGGGACAAAAGAGTTGGCATACGGCTTAGTGTTAATCTTTAGATGTAAAAGACGTTTACTCCTTGCACTTCTATTAATTTGTTCATACAAAGGGTGAGTTTTGTCTGACAGAATCATCTGAACTTTGTTCAGCATGAGAGATTTATAGAGACTGTCAACCATTGACTCATCAGTACCAGTTACTTTATTAGCTTGCTTAATTACCCTGTCCAATTTACACCGATCCTGTGCCCGCATGTTTCTAAGAACACTAATCAGACAATATGTAATAATAGTTTGCAGGGCAGATTTGTAAAACATTTGTAAAATGGTTCTGTTCACATGGAATTAAGTTTCCTTAAGAAGAAAAGACGCTGCTGTAACTTATTGTACTTTGATTTAGCACATTTATCAAAAACCAACTTGTTATCAATCTCAATTCTTAAGTACTTAAACTCAGTGACCCTCTCAAGAGATTCTCCTAAGTTGATCACAGTGGCGGGATTGTGTGTTTTGTTTCTACAGAAATCAAAGACCATATCTTTATTATTCTTTGTGTTGATCTCTAAAGTGGTTTTTGTCACACCACTGAAGAAATTCAGAAATCTTGTGATCAAAAGATTCCAATTTATCTCTTTTTGCAGATAAATGGCCGACTAGTGTGCAGTGTCATCTGTATACTTAATTAACCTGTGATTTTTATTTAAAGATCTACATTCATTGGTGTATAATGTGTGTACACAACCCTGCTTGGCCCCAGTACTTATATAACGGAGAGTTTAGAGAGTGGAATTTAACCTGACCTGATGCCCTCTGTTTGTTAGAAAGTTATTGATCCAAAGTATAATATTTGAATTTACATTAAGATCCAACAGCTTCTGAACCATCAAATACGGCTGAATTGTGTTGAAGGCACTCGCAAAGTCTACAAAAACAACTTTAGCAAAAGCCCCTGTCTTCTCCAGGTGTTCACAAATACCATTAATCATTGTCAGAATTGCATCCTCTGTATTTCTTCGTGGTCGATAGGCAAACTGATAACCATCCAAGGAACCCTTAACTTCATTAATTAACCTGTACTTAAATATTCTTTCCAAACGGTTACCGAGGTGAGAGCTACTGGAGAGAGATCGTTCATGACTCTAGGTTGGGATTTCTTTTTGAATTGGAACAATCACTGAGTTTTCCATAATGCAGGAATTAGCACTTTATTCAATGATTCCTTAAATAATGACCGAATTGGTGACGCCATTTGCTCAGCACAGAGTTTTAGTACCCTGCAACTGATTGAATCGGGCTCATGAGCCTTTGGTGTGTTTAATCTTTTGAATAATACCTGGACTTACTTCACTTTCATAGATTACAATACTTTCAGCATATGGAAATGCATACAAACCATTTCTTTACTTTATTTAGTCAGGGTTTAATTTTGACAACAATATTGTAACAAAAATTGCCTCGGAAGTTCCAACAAATTTTGAAAAATAATGACATGCAGAGACACAGGGTAAATATTTTTATACTGAGGTGAAGTGGTTAAAAACATTTATGATTGTCTTAATAATTATTCATTTTTTAAGCAAAAACAATTATACCCTATGTGTGAATACATGTATGCTTTCCAACATTCAGACATTTTGATTTGCAGAATCAAAATATGTACAGTATGACCGGGCATAAAATCCCTGGCAAAGATAAAACATTGCTCGTTCATTTTCCTTTCCTGAAAATTCTGACCACATAAAATGTTGAAATAAACAACTTGCATAAACTTTCTAAGGGTTTTACAGTGTACAGTGTACGTACCTTTCTGCTGATGAGTACTATAGAGTAGGCTCACAAGTTTTGGAAAAAAATGTGAAAGCTGTAGTCGAGTTCCAAAACAGACTGTTTTTGTCATTCCCAGACAATGGTAACTGTGTAATGGGCCGGGTTTGGAAGAACTATGACCTATGAGCTATGAGGAGTGGGAGGTCTTGTGGGGGAAATTCCCTTGTCATTGTTTATCTGATAAAGTTAACATTACAGTATTAAGTGTAATGTAGTATCTGGATGTCCAAGTTCCAATGAACAAAGATCAAGTGTTGTTTAGCAGAACTCATAATCTTAAGAACAATGTTGTTTATGTGTGTGCATTTATGTGTGTGAGCGTGTCTACCCATTGAAACCGAGGTTTTTAACAAAAGGAATCCGGGTGTTTTGTCACAGCGAGGACGTCCTCGCTTCGCTTTCGTGTACAAAAACCAATGGGGACGTCTCTAAAAAAAAATCTGAGTCCAAACAATGGGAGAACAAAGAGAAGTCCTCAATTTACGGAATTCACAAAAACGTGTGTGTGTGTGTGTTTGTACGTTTAAACGGTGGTTCTGATGAAAACACATTTTGGCCCTTCCGAGAGTGGAGAATTAATGCTTTTAAAAGGAAGGGTGTAGTCCGAGGACTACAGGCTTATGACCAGACTACAGTTTTCATTTCTTGCAAACCTACTATAAATGTAACTTTTAGTATATTGTCTGTTTTAATAAGGGAATAAAAGAGTAGTGACTCGGTCTTAACCGCCGTTTAAAACCAGCAGGGTTATGGCTCGGTCCTTTATCACAAGGTGCAAGGTTTCGACTAGGTCCTTTATCACCTGACCATGACCCTGCCGGTTTTAAACGGCCGGTTAAGACAGAGTCATTACTCTTTTATTCCCATTCATAAATGCACTTTTTGTTAAAAAGCGTAATATTGTTGGAAAATCTCAACTTTTCTGTTATCTTTCAATTCCTGTCACGTTCTCGAGCCCTGTTTTGCGAAGGATATGCATGCCACACTCAACAGTCGTGTGTATGCGCGTACTAACACTAACATATTTTAGATTGAATACCAGTATGTATTGATTGCGTTTCGCGTAAGTTAGCGCCGGCGTATCCCTGCGTGCCACAGGTGTGGTTAAACACTTCTAGCCGTGTCTGTATCATCCGTTCAAACACGGCCACGTGATGTCCTCTCGACCAATCAGAATGGATAAACTGTCCCGGGTGTTTATGAATGCATGGGAGTGTGACATATTTTGTTTTTTTCACTAATTCTTAATGTTAACACCATAAAACACAACATCGTTTGATAACAATTTTATGGTCACATGGTCATCATGTAAATCATCACGTTGTCGACAGTACATATGAACTAGAGCTTAGTTGCATTTGTGCACAAATGCCGAGCTGTTTCGCCAATAACATTTTCAAATTACTCTTTCAAAATTACTCGTTCATTTAGCAATTTATGACAAAAAGGTGCAAAAAATGAAAAAATCATAAAAAATCATGTGATGTTGTCATCATGACATCATTTCAAAATTTACATGAACTTGCCAATATCTTACAACCTACCAAGTTTCAACATGATCGCACTAATACATCGGGAGATATACGACTTCGAAAAAGGCACCTTTAATGCCGCGTCACGTGACCCCCGATGACGTCATTGATCTGAAATTTCACTCATATGATGACTGCCTGACGGTCAACATATGTGTAAATTTTGAAGTGATTACACAAAACTTCCCCACACACATCTTCAAAAAGTCCATTTTGAAGAGTTTTCAACCGGAAGTTGAGGTCATGTGAGGTCACGCACACGAAATAAAATAAAGACCTAATTTATTCTAACCCAATCACGCAAACAGAAATCTACGGTCTCTTGTGGCTGATTTGGTATAGATTTTCAAATTAATTACATTTAAGATGACGTCACGTGACAGGTGATGATGTCAATCATGACATCCTTGTTTAAGGATCATCATAGGACCAACACCTTTCATCCCTGAAAGTTTCTTTGCAATTGCTCTTAAGGAATTATGCAAAAAACCTCTTCGTCTGAAACAGACATATAAACAAAATAATAAAAACTTTAACGAAAACAAGAGCTGTTTCCCTGCGCTGCGCTACGAAACAGCTAATGAGAGACCAGGGGTGAAATTATTTTAGGACTTATACATAATATGTTACAAGTCTAATTATTTAGGTGTACTACATAATTATTTAAGGTAACCACCTTGTTTAAAATTAACTCAGCTAGCGGGTTTCCTGCTAGTACTGTAGTATGTCAGGTTGGCTCAGTGGTTTCCTGCCTTTCACCTCTGTGGGCCCCGGTTCGAATCCCGGACCGGAGCCTTGTATGTGGATTGGGTTTTCAGTCCCTACCTGATTGTGTGGGTTTTTCCTACTTTGGGTTTTCCTCCCACATCTAAAACTGACATTTCTTCATGGTCTCCTCTACACAGGTACCTTCAGGCCTACGGGTCACAGTGCTAGTCACTTTTTAGGGTCCCTTGGTTTCATTACCAGAAAGATATAATAATAATAATAAATAATATTAATAATAATGAAATAATAATAATAATAAAAACAATAAAAATAAAATATCAACATTAGGGCTCCATGTGCATTGTCTCTAAGTGCACAGTATTTTGTTCTACGGGTATGCAGAGCTATGTTCAAATTGTTCATTTATTTACATAGCTCCATGTAATTGTGCTGTGGTGCACTTTGCAGTGGACCATACCAGAAAACACAGGGGGTTGGGGAATGTAAATGTACATTGGTACACTGTACACACATGTAGGTTAAAGGGGTTATTCCATTAGTGCATTGTTCTGTTTCACTGTGGGACTTGTCTGGTGTTTATATATATCCATGGTAACTGCCAATGATATCAATCTCCCTTATAGATACGGTGATGAATGAACTGCAGTAAAAGAGTAAAGAAACCAATGTTCACTTGATGTGATGGAAAATGTGTTGACACCTTGCACTGATATCACATGTAGTAACTGTCTGCACAGTCTTCCATTTTGGGTGTCCAAATGTGTAAAGATACGATGCCTGCTGCTTTACAGCAAGCACTTCACCTGAAATGCACACTACATCATGTACATAGAAACACACAGGGAGTCTGACTCCCAAAATGGCGCAAATATCATGTGTTGTGTGATGACGTTGGGTGAATTGTATATAAAATGACTCAGCAATGTTTTTGACAGCTGCAACTTGTCATTCTTGAAATGAACACCAATACCAAACCTTCCCATAATGCCCTACAGATCATTGTCTCGTAAACATGGCTGTGTACATTAAAACTACATTTTACATGTAAAGGGATATTGTCAAATAGAATACTTGAATCTCTCATACTATCAAGGAAGTGAGTTACAACCCAAGATGTTCAGACCCAGAGAACTTTACTTTTGTTTTTAATGTTAAAAGTCCAACACATGATGCAATTTTTAGGAATACAAATTAAATTGCCAACAAACATACCATATACACTGTAACTAACCTGTGAAAATGTGTCAAATTAAAGTGGCCTCCTTTTTGCATAAAACATCAACGAAGTGTTTAAATTTCCGATAGTCCGAAAATTTGTGCTGTTGCATAACCGGCTTACTTTGATTGTGACAATTGACATTTAGCAGCAATGATCTGTGAGGTCTTCAAATGATTTTTCCTAAATTTTGGACAGTGCTTCAGGTGGACATATTTCTCTGGAGAGTTGCAACTGGTATGAACTTCATAATCAGTGAGCCTTCAAATTTGTTGTTGCTTACTATTATTTACTTCGTCTTTAACAACAGATTTTCATTTTTTATCTTTTATCTTTTTGCATGCAGAGATGGAAGTAAGTTATCAAAGCGTCAAGGGGATATCTATGTGCAACATTTCAAGGTAAGTAGTAAAAACAAAACACAAAATAAAAATTTACAAGCTGCACTGTGTATGAGGTACCGGTAGAGTTGTTATCAACTGGTCAAGTCTCAAGTCAAGTTTCAAGTCTTTTAGGTCAAGAGTCAAGTCAAGTCCACTTTTCAAAATTAGCAGTCGTCCAATTGCCAAATGCAAGTGAAAACAGCGGCGGGCTGTCAAAACCTTTCCTTTTGTAGTCCACTAGGAGAGTCAAAAACAAATTCTTTATGACAATAGATAGGGGTACAGTAGTAAAATCTCATAGAGAGATTATTTTGAGGGTTTGACAAGTCTTGATATTTGCTAGATTGATGTGCCCGCATACACAAAAACCACATGGCCCTGCATTTATAATGTGACCACGTGGTACACATAGTGTAATACCACCATACACGCAAGTATGATGTACAGTCACCCACCGGTCGTCCATGCACATCGCACAACCCATCTGTACATAAGAAATGGATTGGGTCCAAAGTGATTGCATGTTGATACATGTAGATATTGCTGTTCATAAGAATTCTTAGCTAGACATTCAAACACACAATTTTGCAAACCCTGCTTCCGTTTTGAGGCTTTTTTTTTTTTTTTTGCCTCTTGAAAATTGTGTGCAAATACATGCTGGCAAGTGAAAAAAACTTGCGGGTGACCTAAAAGTTAAGGGAAACTGCTCAAGTCTTGGGTCATTCAGGTCAAGTGTCAAGTCTTATAATGCAAGTCTCCAGTCTTATATTATAAGGCAAATCTCAAGGCAAGTCTTGGGTCTTTCAGGTCAAGTCTTAAGGTAAGTCTTGGGTCTTTCAGGTCATGTCTCAAGGTAAGTCTAAAATCTTATAAGGCATGTGTTAAGTCAAGTCTCAAGTCTCAAGGCAAGTCTCAAGTCTTATACATGAAGTCAAGTCTCAAGTCCAGTCTCAAGTCTTATAAGGCAAATCTCCAGTCTTAAAAGGCAAGTCTCAAGGTTAGTCTAAAGTTTTTTAAGGCATGTATGAAGTCAAGTCTCAAGTCTCAAGGCCAGTCTCAAGTCTTAAACATGAAGTCAAGTCTCAAGTCTCAAGGCCAGTCAAGTCTTATAAGGCAAATCTCCAGTCTTAAAGGCCCTGTACACTATTGGTAAGATCGAAAAACACAATGTTCACAGATTCACACATAACTTACATGATTTAAAGTAAGTAATGGTAGAAAGGGTTCCTTAAAATATTTCTGCCTAAAATGCTATCATTTCTGAGAAATGAGTAAAACAATAGTAATTATCGCGCGCGATAATTTGAAAAAACAGAAAACACATAAGATCTCTTTTCACTATTTTCTTGTGACCTCGATGACCGATTGAGCTCAAACTTTCACAGGTTTGTTTGTCATGCATGTCTTTAGTCACACAAAATGTGGACAATTATTTTGAGCTGTTACCAAAAGTGTACAATACCTTTAAAAGGCAAGTCTCAAGGTTAGTCTAAAGTCTTTTAAGGCATGTGTTAAGGCAAGTCTCAAGTCGTCATTCATCACAGTGTCATTTAAATGTACTTTAAAAAAACTAGTAATGAACCACAAGGGAAACTAACTGGGTAAATTTTGACCTCCGGATGAACATTGGTTCAAATCTGGAGGTCGGTGGTTCAAATCCCGCTCTAGTCAAAATAGAATTAAAGGTTCACCTATGGGGGTCATTAATGCCTCTAATTTCGTTAAAGTAACATAAGATGGAGGACGTTTCATACAACTTTTGTCACACAAATTTACAATAGAAATTCAAGTCTGTGTTTTGTTCTTAGCCTTTATTGTCATTGAGTAATTAATCTCAAATCTTACATCAAGTTTCAAGTTATTCAAGAAAAGTTTCAAGTAGATTTATTTATGTCCAAGTTGAGTTTGAAGTCCCGAAATGATGTAAATTGAGTCCAAGTCTCAGACTGAAGTCCCTAATTCTGATATGAGGACAGTCAGTGTTTTGTAAATTCTGCCAAAATTCATTTCACCAGTTGGATTCTCGATATTTCAGGAGTCATATCTTAAGGTTTGATTTTAATGGACATGATGCAATGACACAATGGACATGAGTGTAGCCATCTTGGACATGAATCAATAAGTAAACAAAGGATGCACAGCATTGTACCATGTGTACACTGTACATAGGCACATGAGCAACCTACTTTTGACCTCTATGTGAGGGCGCTCTAGCCCAGTGATGTCATTTGCGTTAAGGTCTAATATTGTAAATTTTATGAGATTTGAATAAAAACCGAATGAGCTACCTGTGATGTAAGTGGTTTACAAACATGTTGCTGAGGAGCAATGAACTGGTCAGCCATACCATTTTAAAGGACACTTTAGCATGTTTGAACTGGCATTGCAATGGGCCCGTGGATCCACTATTATATAAGGGTAAGCGCTGTTTTTTCTTTTTTTTTCTTTTTTCAGGAAGCAGGTTTCTTACCTGAGGCTCTTGTCAATTTTATCACATTTTGTGGCTCAGGCTTTCAGGAGAATAGAGAGATAAGACATATGCAGCAACTAACCCAACAGGTTGGTCCAGTTGTAATCAACAAAGATTTATCATATAGTTCAATTACATACACAAAATGTGAATGTGAAATGTTGTTTGGAATGTTGTACGTATTAATTCTTGAATAGTAGATTTACATTGATTGCAACTTACAAAATAAGCAGTAGTTTTTGGATATTTTAATGTTATTTTCTTGACTTTGACAGTATTTTGGTAGAATTTGTTCTCTCTTGAGAATTGGAAGTAGTGTGAACCTTATTATCAGATTAAAACTAATCAGCTCTGTGTTGGATAAAACCCAATCCTTTACTTAGTCATTTTTACATGACTGGCACATGTTGTGTATGAAATAGACTTCTGGTAAAACATTGTACTGCCACCTTGGTTATCTTTCATAACAATTAGGCCGTTTCAGATTTGGTGGCTACAGCTACGACTAAGGCTCTATTGCCCACCGAAATGGTCGCCATGGCTTGATTAATGTTGATGCAGATGCAGCAACTTGAGAGTGGCTCCTCGGCAAGCACCCAGAGATCTAACTATTTAATATGGTTTTCTTGGTTTCACACGCAAGAAAAATGCACGATGGTGCAGAGATCCAGCCGTAGCTTGCTAATTCGGACACAGTCTTAGGCTGTTTCCAAATAAGCAGCTCTGGCTGCGACTGCTGCTTGGTCATCGCATCATTATTATAGGGCTGCGTTGAAGTATAGGGCTGCCATTGGCAACAACCTTAGTAACAGCCGCAGTTATAGCCTTAGCGACCATTTCGAACACGGCTTTTATGTCAAACCAAACCGAGACTGGATGAACGATAAAGTCTGGTCCCTATTTTAAGAATTGTCAACAAGACTTTCATATCATTGTTGACTCGGGGCATCAATGCTTTGTAAACTTAAAAACTAAATGTTTCATATTCTATTTGCAAATCAAATAAACAACTGCTCAACTAAAAAGTGCAATACTTTTGTGTACTTTATCAAATTTTTACTTAAGTAAACATTTTATGTGTTTTTGATCAAGTTTTCTTTAAGTCAAGTGTCTACTCATTCGGCAGTCTTGGATATGGACTTACTACCAGATGTAAACAGAAGTCACATGATACATCTCCTGACCAATGAGAAGGGCAGATGCAGACTTATTTCAGAGTTACGAGAGAAACTTGTCAAGTTAGAGACAGAGTAGGTTATGAAAATTATTTTGCCAGGCACCAAACTGGGAAAATACTCTTAGAAATGTGCCCTTGTTCTTGCTTTTTATTCCTTTACCATTTTTTGTTTTCAATAGAAACCAATGAATTGTATTCAAAATTCTGTTTTGGTAATTGAAAGGCACAACGGTCATTTCAAACTTGTTGTTTTTATTTGTAGAGGCATAATGTAAATAACTTATAATTGTATTTTGTAAGTTGAATGTTCATGTGTTTTAGTCACTTTCTTGAACTGATAGATATTGTACTACTCTGATGAGTTTGTAAGCTCATGGTGTACATGTATTTGCAGTTCCATGAGTTGGCCGTCTGATGTACTTGTAACATCTCCTGATTTGTCATAGTGCATACTTAACTATTGTAACCAGGTTTGATTTATTCTTTGGGAAATCTGTGTGGGGCAGCACAATGTTTTTTATTTGAGTGCTGGGCAGAAATTTTGAGTTCTTGGTGGGCCCGCCCTGCACCGCCCACCGTGGCTACAACCCTGCATCAGACTAATTGTTTTCACTGATGCACTGCAATGAGTATTAGCTACAAGGGAACAATTTGAAAAGGTCTCACATTCATATCAACTCTGAATAATTCCATTGATTTTATTCTATATTTGATGGCTTTTAAAAAGTGTTATATTTTTTCCTCAAGAAGAGAAGATGGATGTGGCGGAAAGACGATGAAACTTACAGATGAATATCTCCTGAGGGTTCTTGAAGCAAGGAAGGTATGCTAAGTAATTGTTCATCCCCACCTTGTCAACATACTGATTCATATTTTCCTTTAAAGGTGCTGTGTCATCATGAACAAAGCAGGCCTGTGGCTGTACATGGAATCGTAAACTCTCACCCATACAGTTACTGCATTCGCACGCGTTCTTCATAGATATGAAACGGAGGGAGGGCGCGCGTGTGCAGTAAGTGGGTGAGAGTTCACGATTCCATACATCCACAAGCCTGCTCCGATCATGATGACACAGCCCTTTTAAAGGCAGTGTATACTTCAGGTAATTGTCAAAGACCAGTATCTTCACTTGGTGTATCGCAACAATATTTGGGCTTAATTGGTCATCGAAGTTGCAAGAAAAAATGAGAGAAAAACAACCTTGTTGTATATAATTATTTGCTTTCCGATGCCTGAGAAAGATTCCAATTTTTTGATGAAATATTTTCTCTAAAACTACACGAGTTCAATGGGGGTCGTTTCTAACAATGTTTTATAATATCAACAGCTTTCCGGTGCTCTTTACCAAGTAAGTTTTTATGGTCTATAACTTGTGCAGTATAGTTTCCAAAAAGTGCACCTTGCCTTCAAGTTTGAACTGGTTGTTTGATATTTAAATAAGTCCTGTCACTGATCAGTTTTCTTGGTTTTATACCAAACATAGGTTTGCTCATGCTGTAGAAAGGGTAAAATATACGCACAAATAGAAAGTAGTAATGGAGAATGTATGTTTTTTTAAAGCACCATATTGGCAGGATACCAGACCTATGTCAACCAGACTACAGCTATCTTTGGCTAAGACCAGATGGACGAAGGGAAGACTTTATCACCATTTCAGAGAATGCAGGTAGATAAATTAACAAAGCACTGTAAAAAAACACTTTCATTTTATGATGGACACACTTTTACAGACTTTAAGTCACCACAAAAAAGTTTCAAAGGTTTGGACAAATTTGAGGCTACATCAGGCCTAATAATTGTGTTCTTTCAAGGCCAAGTCAGTTTGACCTTATTAAAGGGCACCTCTTTGAGGGAAAGTTAATTTTCTACTAGAACAGTTCAAGGAGCACCAAGGCAATGAATGGGCAAGGGCATGGAGGCAATGCCTTTGTTGCCTCTACGAAGCATCAGACCTGCTACTTCTTCCTTCCCTTAGAGCCAATTTCTCTTGAATTCCAACGGACCTCTTATCAATGGGCATGCTCAGTGGTCTAGCTGTTAAGATAGCTGCTATTGAATGTTGGGATGTGGGCTCAAATCCAACCCAAACAAATTAGCCTGTGTGCTTTTTTCACAGGCCTCAAAAAGCACTGAATACAGTGCTTAGAACTCATCAATGAAATGTTACACCAAAATAATATTCAATTTCACTTTCTTGGAAAAAATTTGAAATTAAAACTCGGGGAAAATCTCGACAAAACAGAGGCTTATTGACTTAAAATTAACTGATCAATTACTTAAGAGATGACTTTGTTCACCTTTTTTTCACAGAGATTATTTTAAGTGAGACATGCCAGGCGATCGAAAGCCTACCAGACAGTGTCTTTGAAGATGTGAACGAGTTATCAGCGCAATTGAGAAGATCAAGTGAGAAGCTCCTAGGGGTGCCTTATGCTGTCTACATGAGGGTGCTACGGCTCGCACTCAGCAATCTTAAGGTAATTCAAACTGTCCCCCATTTGTCTGAATCATTGTAGTAACAAAATGATGCTATTTATGTCCACTTTTTGATTTCTCTTCATTATATAGGGGTTTGTTGTAATCAAAAAATTAAAAAATTTTTGTAGTGGTATTCCCCTGGTATGGAGATGAAGCCCCTGAAATGAAATAAAAAACTCTGAAGGCAGAGAGAACTGTGACAAATCACCGGCCCATTAGAGGTATTGTTAAACTAAAAGTATGGAAAAGTTGATGTCTATCTTACTGACAACGTACACCAGAAAAGTTGATTTTGGGATTTTCTGAATAATGCTATTGTTTGTTTTTTTAATACATTTTTTACCCTGCTTCATTGTATCCAATTAAGAGGTGTAAAAACATCCTGTAGAGTCAAGTCTCTAAAATACTTATTTCCTTTTATCATTTTATTATTTGTTATTGTTTTTTTTACCAGAAAGGAGCAAGTGTGGCAGAAATGATGTCAGTTCTAGGGAAGTCGGAGGTTGTACAACGGTTAAATGCATCAGAACAGAGTGTTGTTCAAGGTGCTGCAGGAAGTACTAGCAGGTGATTCCAGCTACCAGGCTGCTCTTTCTAGTGCAAGAAAGCCGACCAAGCCACCAGATGGACTTTTTGCCCAAATAACTCTTGGCCGTATAAAAGCTAGAGATTACTATATTATGCTGGAAGCTGCTAGGCATGTTTGCTCGGCCCCACTGGTTTCATTCAAGATCGCTGGGGTTGGCTGATAAGCTTGTACAAATTCTTGTTCAAGATGGAATGGTGCATGATGGGAATGACTGTACTGCTGTTCTGCGTAATGTGCACAATCATAACCTACACATGTACAGTGTATACACATAATATGATATAACGCATGGAGGCTCCATGAATAATGTGAACAAACTCTTTTACACCAAAGATGCAAGAAGAATGTTGCAATTGAGCCCTATTTTTAGTACAAGGCAAAGAATGACAATAATTATTTGCAATGGATTTCCACAATAGATCTATATTATCATTGATAGTGGGACCTTTCAAATGAGAAGAGGTGACCAGGGGTTATTAGATCAGGAAGAATGGTCCAGTGTGCATGTGCATCTGTCAGCCCATCCCAGTGCCTTTGGATGAGGTATTATCAGCTGGATTCATGAGCTCTAGAGGGTGTATATTGTTATTTCATAACTGATATGAAATAGAAATGAAAGTGAAGTACGTATAATTGTTCTCCTATGGGACACATTAGTTTACTTCATGTTTATATATTGAACCCAGCCCTGTCATCCCCAATCACAGTCTCTGAAACTTGGAAAGTGTATCCAACAATTGGCCTTTTCCAGCCATACATGAAGTATACTGGCACAAATATTTACTTCTTCAAGTGCTATGGTTGAAACTATGACTCCTGAGGTGATCCCCGGAGAGTTCTGTGTTCCCGAGGTGAAGCTAAGGATCACTCATTATTATTATAATAATAACTACTTTTTATATATCGCTTCATCTACAGGCGTCTCAAAGTACTCATTATTTATTTAAGACATTCAACTCCAACGTTTTCAACCATAGCAGTAGTGAAAGCAGTCAATATTTGTTTTATAACACTCCGTACCATACACTAACATAGATGTCTAGGTACCAAGAACCTGCCGGCTATAGTACACTGGTTGCTAAGGGTGATGCTCTCAATATGAGATATACATGTGATGTGCTCTAAACCAGTCAAAAGGCAGAATCTAAGTATGGGGTGTTATAATAGAGTTTAGTCGACTGGCTGCTTTTATGCAATCCCTTTAAAGATGGAGTGGAAATACCTAAAGAGTGCCAGATGTTTGTATTAAAAAAAAGAGTGCCCCACAGGGAAAATAAGATTGAGAACCTGGCTGTTGATTCATTGATCTCTTTGGTTGTATTAAAAAAAAAAAGGGGGACTTCAATAATCAAGAGAGCTTCCCTCACATTTTTTGATCTTAAATAAAATGTTCAAGATGATAATGGAGTTTATAAAATTGTGAAATAAAAAGTGTTTTTTAAGTGGGTTAACAGTTTGGAGTTTGCAGACAGTGACTTTTTGTGCATTTGGAAAGGATTTATTCTACTTTCTTTCTTTCTTTATATCATTTATATTCTTTGGGAGCTCCAACACACTCCATGGTATTAAAAAAACATATAAAATAATGACAAGCAACTATTAGAGTGGCGATTATCATTTATGATTAATACATTTTGCTTGCAAAGTCAAATGTTTATTTTTCCTTGCCCCATAACCTACAACATGTTATAACAAACTTGTGATATTTCCAGTCCTCTCATTCCATTTCAACATATTACCTGTGAATGTTGCAATTGACTATTTTAAATTTTTTTTGCTCTCGTTTTTTAATGATTGAATAAAAAATCTCGACTAATCTAAACCTAAAATTTTAAATCTTCAATATCATGATTTTGGAAAATACCCTTAGATTGCCGGGCTTGTTCTGGAGTAGAGCTATTGGCCAGAAGATAACATTTCTGTACTCTGTCTGGACTCTTTCTAGTAGTCTGAATAATACAACAAGTAATTCATTAATTAATTAATCTTTACACAATAAAACGAGTGTGTAACATTCATAATCAACTTAACTTGGGGCCGAATTGGCCACCTTGACCACAAAAATGTTTCATCATCACAGATAATTAGCACCGAAGAAACAGTCCAGTAACATTCCACTGTCCGAATAAAACTGATGTATTCATTGAGGATATTTCATACTACCAACTCCTTGTTGACAATTTGATTTTACACAGTTAAAGTTAAAGGAACATTACAGAATTGGTTTTTGCTAACAAAACAGTTGCTGGCAGTGTAAGCACTTTTTTATATTCCACCATATACATAAACTGACAAACCTGTAGAAGTTTGAGATCGATCGGCCATCTGGGTCACGAGAAAATAGTGCAAAACCGATTACAAATTTGCATGTGTTACACAATGCATGAATAAAACGCTCATGAGCGATAAACTCCAATCGGAAATTAGTTTGATTTATTTCTCATCAAATATGGCATTTCAACCAGAAATATTTCTAGGGATGTTTTCTACTATCATCATCATTAGACCGTGTAAGTTTTATGTAAATCTGTGATCAAAAGTATATTTTACAATTACCAATTCTGTAATGTGCCTTTAAAGCAAATCCCAGAATAGCTGGGCGACATTGTGAAAGTTAATTTAAATCATATCAACTGCTTTCTTGTCGTTGTATGGGATGGAAGACCTCTACTGCTTACTTAGGCACCTTGCGGATTTCATGAGCAAACCATAGAGCTAGAGAAAGTAATGTGAGGGATCCTGACTGATGAGCTGCAGCTAGCTTGGTTGGTACGAAGTACAATAATGTGCAGATTCCAAGGGTAATCTGCAATGGGGGAGGGGAATTATATAAAAAATAATAAGATTTATTACCATTCTAATAAATGTTAGAAATAAGCCTCAACTACCGGCCTTTTGAGTTCACCTTGGATGAAAATGTCATGTTTATGTGATAACCTGGGCTCAACTTCACAAAGCACCGAGATTCATCATAAGATGAGTTGCCAATATCCCTTACAGTGATTTGTATTGTGACATCACACTTTACTTAGCAATTAAGATTTATATACAGCTTAAGATTAATCTTGGCTCTTTGTGAAATAGGCACCTATACTATGCAATGTTATTCTGAACAGTAAAACATCAGAGAGCAATGTCGTTCCTGTTGTGCAACCTTGGTGATAAATGTGAGCTAAAATTCAAAAGTTAAGTGTGCATAATCCCACAATGCTTTCTATCATTATCATCTTTATAACAAAAAACCTTGGGATAGAAATTACACAATCTTGTTTGGGGTCAATGGTCATTACCAAATTATGACCCTACCTTTAATCCATTCAGGAAAGTCCTGGGTGCAGGCAGACAAAAGCTCAAAATTACACTAAAAGAGGGTGATAGTCAACATGTAGTTTAGGCTGTATTTTTTGTTCTTCGTACATACAACATGAGTCCGACAGGAAAATGGTACAGCAACTACACTCCCTAGGACATCCTGGATGTGGGATATGAGTGTGTTATGTGACCCAGGATATCCCGGGTAGAGGATCAAAAGAGTTAACCTACCTGGGCAGCACTCATTGCAAGCATACAGTTCACTGCTAGATTAGCTCTAGCTGGTAATGGTACCCTGCGAGCCAGTAGCCATAGCCCAGCAACGGCCGTTACTGTTGTTGTGCCCTGAAATACAAAAGAAGTCAATGTTAAGCTATAAGACAGGAAATTACACACAACATTTTAGTAGCATCCACTGTGGTTTTGAATGATAGATGTGTTAGACTGCAGCAATATCATATGTACTGAATGCATCCCACCAACCACATACAATACTGGGCAGTGATTTTTTCTCAATACATAACCTGTGCACTCGAATGGTTGAAGTTTGTTGAAGGCAGGAAGGTTATCATTTTGAATTAAAATCTGACCTTTACAAAGTCTCTCACTTTTTGCAACAGTTATGGATGATATTTCCATTACATTTTAACTGTTGGTCTGCTGTATCTATAAACCCAAACACAAGGAGTCGCGTAATGATGAAGACTCACCAGTATACGATGATCAAATTGCACTGTTGTGGGATTCTCAAACACATTCTTGTACTTTGGTTCTATCGCCATGATGTCGTCAGGGACCCACTTGTCGGCCATTTTGGGGAAGGAGTTGTAGACCAGCCCTGCATCCAGTCCAGCAACAAAGGCTCCTGATTGGCATAACGGTACAAATATTTTGGATGGGGGTACTTTTGAGACTCATGATGACAGGAGACTTCAAATAAACCCATAGTTTTGAAAGTATTGTTTTACCGGATTTCCTTGCCACCACCTACATGTGTGTAGCATCACAAAGTTTTCCGTTTTGATTTTGAACAAAAAAACATTACAAAAAAAAGCTTTGGCTTTTGCCCTGCTCAAGGATTCTTTACCTTTTTTGAACTATTTCAAAGTCGCAAGAAAAAAACAACTGAATTTTTACCTGACAGTGCTGTGACAAACACCAGGGCCATAGTGCCATGTGCACACTTCCTCAACATTGGTAGATACTTACTACTGGCTATCTAGAAGAATAAAATAAAGACAATTTTTCTCATCCTTATGGGAAAAAGCTGAAATGTCTTTTACACAATCATTTCCAGGGGGAAATTAACTTAGCTTCCTCGGATACAGTTAATGTTTTTCAAAAAGAAAAGTTCTAAATCAGACATGGGACAACTTCTGCGCTATTCCTAAAATGTCCCCAGCCTGAGTGACATTCTAAGACTTATTTCTTACTGGTCTGTACTGCAGCAACTGTGACATTCCTCCCCACAGCATTAGTGAGTACAGAGCAAATGCTGAGCCGAGATGAGCAGCCAGCCTGTACTGACTGACCCTCGGCATGTCTGTTGGTTGAGGCTCCTTCAGTCCACTCTTGACCATATACCAGCCTAGAAGACCCTGCACACATAGTAGAAAGACATAACAAAAGAGGGATATAATGCTGGAAGTCTTCTTCATAACAATTTTGTATTTGTCATTGAGGATTAAGGACAACATGATGAATTGCAAGCTGTTGGCCTTATAACAAAGTGCAATGAAGCGCTGGATTTTCATTCTTACTCAAGAATGTAACCACTACAAGTCAGATGACAGATGGCTTATATACAAGTGCCCATGCTTGAGTAGCAGTTGACGTCAAGAAACCTAAACCGTTTTACTTCGAACGAGTTTACAGTGGAGAACCTATTGACTTGCTCTGAAAGCTCACTGTGTAGCGCGCACCATGCATTCATTCACTGCAACACAATTCTTTGGCCTTTGTGTAGACAGGGGACATAAGGTGCTGGAATCAACAGTTGAAATCACTCATGGGGAATATTGTATTATAGCCAATTCTAGACCTTCCTTCTTTTGTCTGACAAACCAAGATTACAAGAGATCTATACATGTACATGTAGGTTGGAAGATCGTTTCCCTATTGTTCTCAGCACTAAGGCAAGTGTGAGATTTCAGCACACAATGGCCGATTATTGACTATTGGCCCTAGCTTATGAAGAGACAGAAGAAGTCCAAGTCATGGTGAAGCAAGAGAGCTTCCATCCAAAATTTCCAAACTGTAAATCCCAGTGCCAAATATCATGTTTACTGACTTTGTTTAGTCAGGGTTTAATTTTGACTAAAATAATACAAAAAATAATAATTTAGGGTTCCAAAAATTAAGCCCATTGGTGGTACTGACAAATTTTGGAAACCCCAGAGCGAAATGAGAAGCATACTACTCAGGTGGGATTTGAACCCACAACCTTAGCATTTTAGAGCGGATGTCTTACCAACCATGCCAACTAGACCTCCAACATTGCCCGGTAGCTAGAGGCAGTGTGAATCAAATATTTTAGCAGAGGGTACCGCAACAATTTAATAATAGATGTTAAATTTGCATAGGGGATACAGCATATTGTTTGGTTTGACCCATACGACGATGTGTGTAAAGTACTGTATACTCAGGAACAGGGCTCGGGAAACTACCGAGTATACAGTGCTTTACACACATCGGTGCATGGGTAAAACCAAATAATATTCCTTATCCCTGATGCAATTGAAACATCTATTAAAATGATTGCAGTGCGATGTCAAAATCCCAACAGATTATTTAGATCAACACTATGCTACAATACCTGGAACAGGAGGAGAGATCCATATATCAACACTCTCGGCTTCATTCCTTTAGACAGCCAACCTTTCTTCCAGAAATAAGCAGCTGGAAAAAGGAAGGCCATACCAATGGTGCGTCCCCACATTCTATGAGCATACTCCATTCGCCATATCCACTTAAACTCACTCAGAGTGATGTCACGATGCACACTGTATGAGATGACAGATTAGTTTTACTTCTAATGGTACTAAGTTATTTTCAAACATTCCCTCTGTTTTTTTAATCAAAAACTCTGCATAAATAGCCTGATGAATAAATATTGGAATGATTAGTACACATACCACGAATAACTTTATACCACGTCAGCTTTCAGATAACAAATTCATCAACTTGTTGATTTTTTTGCTGACAATTCTTTTCAATAGCACTGTTTACTATCAGCTAAATTATAAAGAAATTTTACTAAGTTTTAGTATGTTAGTGGAAATATAATAGTATTATACTTTGCTGTGTAGATTGTTGTTCTTTAGAGAACTTGTCTTGCTGTTTGTTCTACTACCGCGGAGTAGATTTTCGGAATTTGGGAGACTTGTCAGTTCTGAAAAGAACTGTCCTGCTTATTCACGTTGCCTTGAATCGGCCGAGTTGGTCTATAAAAAGCGTTTGTAAACTGTTTGTTATAAAATGCATATAATTAGAAAGATTTTTTAAAAGTAGAATACAATGATCCACAAAAATATGTCTCGAAATTGCGTGGTTTTCCTGTGACATCGTGAACTAACACAGCCGGCCATTTTATGGAGTCAAATTTTTGACTCCACAAAATGGTTGACCGTGTTAGTTCGCAAAGTTAAAGAAAACCAAGCAATTTCGAGGCATATTTGTGTGGATCATTGTATTCTACTTTTAAAACATCTTTCTAACCAATGCATTTTATAACAAACGGTTACAAACACTTTTTATAGACCAACTCGACCGATCCAAGGCAACGTGTACCTTTAACTACTACCTGGGCAGGAGGTAGGAAATCGGCCAGGACTACTACTTTCGCTCAGTGGATCGAGGGGACTTCTCGTTATTAACTTCACTGCCGCAGAGTGAGTTCTTTTGGTCTCAACGTTTTGACTAGCTTGCTCTGGTCATCGTCAGGAGACGATGAAGAGTGTGAGACATGTTGGTCTATTTATAAGGGTTCACAGGTTTCAGTGTAGAGTCAGTCACTGCTCTGATTGGTTCTTTTGAAAAGAGAACTGTGGTTAGAGGGCTCAGAGTTATTGTGTGGGTTGCCCATTGTGTGTGAGTGCCCTGTGTAATTGGACATGTCAGTAGACTGTGGGATATCAGTAGCTTCAGGTGGTAGGATTGTGTTCCAAATGCTGCTGATGAAGGAGCGAATAGATACCTCACCATGCAATGCCTCAAAAATAATAAATAAGCATCTTACTATTTGTATTCAGGAAACTGTTTATATCTGTCAAATTCAGCCTGCCATTCTTCATGAGTCCTGGGTGGTTTCATCCCTTTTATAAGATGCCAGTCGGTCATCGATAATCCTGATTCCGTCAGTCTACGGGATGAGAGGTGGGGAGCAAACCATTCTGAGCATTAGTAAGAACCCAGTAAGTCTTCTGTATGACCAAATGGGATTAGGCACAAATTTCACAGAGCTCATGTAATGCACAAAAGTGCTGATCTGGTACAAATTAACACACCATCATGTGTACATTGTGTGCTACTGGTCCTTCAAGTTTTGCTCATAAGATAAATCTGCTAAGCAATATTTACCGCTAAGCAGTTGCTAGGAAATGTGTCTTGGCTAAAGAAGATCATGCTTGTCAAAAGCACCCACTTTTGAATTTACGGACAGCTTTTAGAAACTACATACTGTTCATTTAATTTGACACATAGCCAATTTCCTCAGTACTTTAATTTGAAATTCTGACTGAAACCAGAGAGTGATCACCCACCTTGTAACACCACCAAGGACTACTGCTCCCACAACCATGCCACAGCATCCCAATAACCAGCCTCCTACAATCTTCTGGGCATGTGGTGGGATGACTGTCCCAGCAGCCTGTGCTTCAGCTGCTACACCACTTTGAAAACGTTGACTCATATTCAGCCTAGGCTGTGACAGAAAGGGATAAACACAAATAAATGCAATGCTGTTGAAAGCCCCCAGCCCTTGTTTGTAGCTAACCAAAGGTATCTACAGACCGTGTTCCTATACCTAAGCACTGTGACCTTGACATTTGACCTGTTGAGTGTTGAATTACAAACAATTTCAAGTTGCCTTATCTCATCGGCAACTTTCCATCTAAGTTTTTGTGACAAAATAACTATCGCAAGGTAAGGTTGGAATGCACTGTGACCTTGACTTTTAACCTTTTGACCGGTGACCCCTCTTCGCCCACCCAAGTTACAAGTTCAAATGTCACTTGTAACTGGAGTTCAGGCCTGGAATTTTATATTGGAGAGGGCAAGGCCATTTTCAAATTCTTAAGGGCACTTCCATTGTAAAATCTTAAAGTCTATGGGAAAGTTTTGAAGGGGCACCAAGGCCAAGATGAGGGCAACCGAGGCCATGGCCTCCGTGACCTCCATGTAATTCCAGGCCTGGGAGTTACTGTCAGGAAACATTTGACCTCTGAACTTTTCACCCCCACAGCAATCCCAACTTTCCTTTCCCCAAGGAAAACCCCCACCCAAGTCCAAATGTGACTTCATACTGGAGTTACGATCATGAAACCATTTAAATAGGCCTATAACTCACCACTGTGACCTTTACCTTTGACCTTTTCACCCCAAAACAATCAAAATTTTCCTTTCCCCAAGGACAACCCCCACCCAAAGTTACAAAGTCCAAATGTCAATTCATACTGGAGTTACAGTCCGGAAAACACACACACACAAAAACAAACAGACAGGGTTCAAATTTAGGAATAAAATGAAATCAATTTCAGAAAATTCCAAAACATGAGAAGACCTATCGGGACAAAAATTATGAGTCAAAAGATAGGATGAGAGCGACATATAAAATGGACCTTGAACTTTGTTTTTAAAAGAGCACAGCTCAGCTTTCACTTTGTTAGTATTAAACGGAACAGTAACGATCATCGCAAACAGTATTAAAATCCCAGCCATTTTGAGGATGGTGGGCTGGGTGAAAAAGTTGATACATACAGTATACATATTTTAGTGCTGCAAGGTTTTGGTTAATTCAACAACCAGTTAACTGTACAAATAAATATTTGATTAGCCGGTTAACTTAACCGGACCTCAAAGTAATTGTGCAATAGGCCTACATTGTATGTGTTCTAAATCTGTGACTGAGCATGTATTTTACTTCCATAAGCAGCACAAAATCAAGACAACTACTGAACTAGACATAATTGGTAATCCAAATTTTTTTGTAAGGGATGTAGATTCAGCATTTTTGAGGATGAACTGATGGCAACTGCAAGTTTAGCAACAATACATTTGTTCGAACTTCGAAAACAACATACAAATGGAACGGGGCCCATTGGGCCTTTTTTTTCATTTGTTTTCCTTCCACCAAATAATATACATACTGTACTTGCAGATTTAAATAATAAATCTGCATGATGTGTTTATTCATTTTTCTTTTGTGACATTACTGCCAAGACAAGAAACATTTTACCTGGTAATTGTTTACATGAGCGGTTAAATGATTAACAGATCTTTTTTGCAGCACTAGCATTATTGTAAATGCAATCTTTGCTAATAAAAATCATGAGTATACAAAAGAATCAAACTCAGACAAAAACAACAGATAAAGGACTGTTTACTACAACTTGGATATTGACAGAAGCAGAAGTGGAATTAACCTTACCTTAGATGATTGAGTACTAAATCTTAAGACACTAGAAGATTTGAGCTGTACCCTCCACTGGGTGAGGAGACCAACCTTCTTTGAACAGCAAGAGGTTAAAGCTGATGCTGCACTGTGTCTTACCTGTTTGTTAAATAAAACAAGACTGGTACATATTGGGCAGACTGCTCATGAAAATACTGTGTGGAAAAAATAAGATTTCTACTAGCATTAGAGGGTGCGCATTCATATATTACTGAAAATAGAGGCCTGCAAAAGCGGCAATTTTTTATTTATGCAAATTAGGCATATTTCCCCTTGTACTTCCTTTTTCTACTTTTTTGATATTGTGTTTGGAAGGGTTTCAAGAGACACTTGCAAAAATAATCATTTCTGCTGCAATTTTGTCCAGGTCAAACCATAGATTGACTAAACTAATAGTGTTATTAGCCAGAGGGGTGTCTGGGTGTCTTTTGCCTGTTTTGGACACCCTGTTTTAAATTTGGACGCCCTGCCCTGTGCTGTAGCTGTATTAATGGAGTTCAGACAACTCGTCCGGCGGACAATTCGATGGGTCGGACAACTCGATGGGTTGGACAACTCGACGGGTCGGACAACTCGACGGGTCAGACAACTCGACAGTGAGACAGCTCGACGGAGTGCCAAGACAAGTCGACAGTTGAATGGCTGGTCTCCGTTACTGACATCAATTTGTAGTGAAAAGGGCATTCAAGCAAAAGATCATGAGAAAAGCTAAAAACGGGAGTATCCCCTTCCATCTTGCCATTACACATGTTACAGTGACTTTGTTAATATATAAGTATCGTATACTCTGGCTAAAAGGTTGCCTGTAGATTTAATTCAAATCCACCATTGAAATAGTACCTTTAATCACTTAGAGGTAAACATGATTTTAATAATAATACATTATGGTTGTTACATTTTGTAAGTGGTCATTTTATAGAGTCAGACACAACTAAGATGATTGACAGTTTTTTTGTTTTGTTTTTTGTCTAGACCTGGACAGTTTTTATGAATGAATGAAGATTTGTTTTATTTTACTTTATTTTATTACACATTTTCACTGGCACAACACTTCAAAAAGAAAAATACAGGGTTATAAAAAGATAATAATTAAGTTTAAATTAATATTACACATTCATGAAACAGACGCCCAATAATGTCTAACTTAAATAGTTCATCACCCTAACCCTACCCCTACAGTACACCTAACCCTTCCCTAAACCTCACCCTAACCCTCACCCTACTCCTACCCCAACCCTTACCCCTACCCCCAACCATACCCCTAACCCTCACCCAACCCCAAACCCTCATCCCCTTCTCCCTCCTATCCAGTCACCCTCACCGTCTCGTGGTTGTGCACAACCATGCACACATTATACGCAAACTTCCGTGGCTGGCTTCATACGTGATTATGAATAGGGACCGAAACGGTCCACTGCGTATCCCTTTTGTGCGTGCCGTGATACGCTGTACAAAATTTGGTTCAGCTCAACCATTTCGCATGCTAGCAAAAAAAGCTTTGTACCGCAAAGAATTGTGGGTAAAAGTGCGTGCCCACGCTATCTAATTGAAGCAGCATAGCCAAGCAGACCATCGACGAAAACTCCGTTCGAAATCGTCCATTTTTTCTCTTGTTTTGTTGAATCTACAAATTGGTGAGTGTTTTTTTCTTGAAATTTAAATGTTTATACATAACTAAAGTAAAACTAAGTCTGAAAATTGATTATTTTAAGGTTCAAACTGTCCATCAAACTTGTTACTTTATGTGTGCTTACGCGCACACTCGCTCACAAGCGGTCAGAAGGTAGCGAAGCGGTCCGTGTAACTCACTGCCGTCACAATGCGTGAAGCTCCGGTAGGGTTGCCGCAAGCACACGCTGTGTGTGCAACAATTTTAGCGGACATTTCGGTGGGCTTTAAAACGTTACAAATTGAAATAGAAGGGGTCATTTTGTTGTTTTAAAACAGTATACTTTTACTATCATTCGGAAGGGGGTGTATTATTAAAATCTATTATTATTAAACTTGCTTTTTGTAATTACTTTCATTTAATTTTTAATTAATTTTTTTTTTTTTTTTTTTTTTTCGTTTTATTTTTTGTTCTCTTTTATTTATTTTTTGTTGTTGATTTTTAGGGGGTTTGGGGTTTTACCTACTATAAGTAATAATGGATAGCAAAGGACACAGTGTCAACTAGACTATTTTTTAATATTTTGCCCTTTCGTTTTTTCCCTTTCATATTCAGAATGCCTGTTGCAGTTGATGTATGGCGGCTGAGAGTGGGCCTTTTTAAGATGCCTCCATCCAAGTCTTCAAGAAAGGCTGGCCAGTTGTATGAGTGGCAAAGCGATGTACATGTATCAAGACCATCAGTAGGGGTTATGATTTGCCTCCTGCTTATTGGGATGATGGCGCTTAATTTCGTCCATCATCCAGCACCAGACGTGAGTGGAGGTGAGATTGACCCAATTGAGCGCTCGTTCATCTCCTATTCACAGATGAATCTTCTTCTGGCAGGCGATTTGGAGAAAAATCCTGGGCCATCTCCGCTTCTTAGTGAGGCTGACTTGAACATTCTCAGAAGAGGGGAAGAACTGAACAAGAAGCCATCGACTCTCCAGAACAAGCACATTTATCAGTTAATCCAACTCAAGAAGCAAGACAAGAGCATGACATGGGGAGATGTCATTCTGTGGTTGGCACAACTAATGGACAAACCAGTGACCGATCTTCCAAGTGAAGCTGCCATTCAAAATCAGTGGAATCGGCTGAATCGAGAACGGCAAAGTTTGGTTAAACTCAGAGGCAGACACCCAGAGAGACTTGAGATATGGCAGGACACTCCATATTCAGTGGCTGTCTCAAAGAGAACCCTTGGACCAAGGGCAAGTACTGCCAGTGCTTCATCATCAAGTACATCAGAACTTGCAACATTAAAAGATGTAAATGAAAGCTTGGCAAAAGAGGTCCATGTGTTAACAGAGGAAATTAAACTCTTAAAGCAGCGACCATCCCCTCACAAAGTGAAAGTCATAACAAGGAAAGAGAAACGCCAAAAGACAGTCATCAAGGAACAGCGTGAACAACTTGCGAAAGTTTCTTCGAAACTGGACTCGAAAGAAAAAAGGGTGTCTCTACTCAGGAAAGCGAAGCGATCTCTGAGTTTAGAGAAGGAACACCTCAAGGACAAATTTGCCAAACTTGATGAGTCGACTGAGGGAAGTCTTGTTGAATCTGAGAGCACCATTGACGTTTTGGAGGATGAACTGACCATGGCCAAAGAACAAATTCTACAGTTACAAGAATCCAATGCAGAGCTTAAGAGACAGTTAGAAGAGAAAGAATCTGGTGTCACAAAACTTTTGAAACTTAACGACAAAGGGCATCTTTCGTATACTCCAGAAGCTCGTCTCTGTGTGTACAAACTTTTGTCTCTACACATTGGCTTCGAGAATGTTGGAAAGGCAATAGAAACTGTTTTAAGCCTGGTAGGCAAGACTGCTGAGCAGCTACCATCAGGCCGAACAGTCTCGCACATGAATGACGAGAGACTCCTGATCTCACAACATCAAATGGAAGAAATAGCGAAAAAACAGGATTTGACTCTAGGGACCGATGAAACACCAAAGGAGGGGGATATTTACATGACTTACACAATCTCGGACGACCAGGATAACTCATTTGTTCTTGGACTGAGGGAGATAGTTTCAAAGAGTGCCGAGGACACTCTAAGCACTTTGAAAACAATCCTCGATGACATTACTGATGTATGTAACGAATCTGTACCAGACAATGAAAGGGCAAACACAGGGCAAAATATACTCTGTCAAATCAAAAACACCATGAGCGACAGAGCTTCGACTGAGGCTAAATTTAATGAAATTCTGAAAACTTATAGAGATGCATGTCTTCCCCTGTACAAAGAGGGATGGGACAAGTTTTCAAACTCTGCCAAAACAAAATTATCACAAATGAACAACTTTTTCTGTGGGTTGCATTTACTGGTTTCCATGGCTGAGACAATTAGCAAATCTTTCATAAATTTTGAAAGTATCCGTTTGGGTGTGGACAGAGTTGGTGCCCTTTCATTGTCTGGGGTCAGAATCTTTGGGTCCGATAGTGGAACGGTACGTCTAGTTAGAACTGCCTGTAAGGCGTTGGCTAAAGGGGCGGACGAGAAAAGTGGATGTCACAGGGCATGGAAAACATACATGGTAAACAAAGGAATCAACAAGCGTTATTTACAAAATTTTAGGGGAAACCGTTTCAATGTTGTTTTCCTTTTAGGAGGATGTGTATTCCATATTCATGATCACATTTTTGATTTTCTGCACAATATCCATGGCCAAGGTAATGCTCTACTGAAGGCAGTCCATGCCGACATTCAAGTTCCTCTGTTTTTGGCCGGCTGCAAGGTTTTGGGAATTTTAAATAAGCTAATAACTGCCCCACTTTGGCGGATAACTGAGGACTGTGGTCATATTCTAGACATGTGCGAGCACTACACAAAGTTACATTCCTTTCTTGATTCATGCAGTTCCTCAGATGAAAAGTTAGCTGAATTTGTAAGATGTGAAACATCGTGTTTTCAAGAGACATTAATCACAAAAGATGAAATATTTGATTCACTTTCCAAACCATGGGTTCATGACAACATTGTTTATTCGATGATGCAACACACACTTGTTGTTTTGAAACAACTAGTAAGTCGTGTAACAACAGATTATCTGCCTGGGGGAAAATTACACAAGCAAAAAGGGGATAAAACTTTTCGAGGAGAAACTATGTCTGCACCAAAACATAACAAATTGCCAGAGCGAGTTTTTGGCTATTTAGGTTTCTTACTTGGCAAAAGACCAAATTCAAGTTCAATTGCCAATGAAGCACAAGTGATGTTTGTATTTAATAAAACTGCTGAATACATTTCTTCTCTCTCATCAGAAAAGATGGAAAAACTTGTAACAGAAGCAATGAGCACCAGTAAGGACCTGCGAGAAAAAATGAAAAATAGAGATAAACAAAGACAGGAAGAGCTGGTAAAAAAACAAACAGAAAAACAAAAGAAAAGGGAACTAGCAGATCAGAATAAAATCAAACGAAAGGAGGATTTAACTTGTATCATTGTTGATGCTGGTTTGTGGCAAAGTCGAGCTAAAGTTCATGAAAAAATAACTGAATGCACTACTAATAAAGAAAAACATGAGGCGTGTAAAAAACAAATACAGTTTAGACGGGAAGTTCTTAACCAATATGTTGAAGGGGATAAAAAGTTTACATTCAGTGAACAAGGTAAACCCAAATCATGGGAAACTGTAAGAGATCATTTGTTTTAATTTCATTGATGCTGCATTATCTGTTAGTGCAGGGCAGTCTGTTCAGAAAACTACCCAAGACCAAGACAACATTTCTATCCCCCTACTTATTGGTAAGACTGTTAAACACTCATTTGCTTCAGAAGGTATTGACAAAGTTTCATATTTAGGTAAGGTAATAAGTCAAGTGCCTGGCTTTCCTGACTGGTACAACATTGTGTATGAGAATGATGATGCTGTTTATTCATACAGATTAGTTGATGACTACAGAGAAGGCAACTTAGAAATAGTGCCCGAAGCTGTAACTACATAGAGTAACAAGACAACATGGCATCTCAATTGATGATTTCAGTGTTTAGATTTGTTTCAATTTATTTGTTTACATTGGTTGTTTTATTAATCAACATCCCTACCTAGCAAAGAAAGAAGCTGTATGGGAGTAATCTCTGTTATAACATGCTGCTTTAGTATCTTGTCAACCAGTGAAAAAATCAAATCTGCACTGTGTTGGAGTGCAAAGTTACGGACATTTTACTTTGTTTACTGCTTTGTTTACTTAACAGGTGAGTTGCTGGTTTTAGGTAAACAAATTAAAACATTCACAATTAATTAACCTGATCAATTTTTAAAGATGAGCTTTCAAAATGTTGCACTTTCAGACATGCAGTTATTGATGATTTTCTTTGTTTGAGCTAAAGTAATCATATTTTATGGTTAACGGGCATTTATGGTTAATTGATTGTTATTTTTGTTTCCATGGCAACATGTTTTACTTTAATTGATGTTAATTAATTGTGATGTGTGTTTATTATGTTCTGCTGTAATAATACTTCAGTTACTGACAAAAATCAAGTATGCACTGTATTGGACTGCAGAGTTATGGACGTTTCAATTTGTTTACTGCTTTGACTACTATCAAATGAGTTGCCCATATTAGGTAAACAAACTAAAACTTTAATAATTAATTGACTTGATCAAATTTTTCAAACGAGTTTTCAATATGTTGTACTTATAGATATGTAGCACGTAATGTAATAGTTTGTTTGATCTTAATTAATCATATTTTATGGTTAACGGGCATTTATGGTTAATTGATTGTTATTTTTGTTTCCATGGCAACATGTTTTACTTTAATTAATGTTAATTAATTGTGATGTGTGTTTATTATGTTCTGCTGTAATAATACTTCAGTTACTGACAAAAATCAAGTATGCACTGTATTGGACTGCAGAGTTATGGACGTTTCAATTTGTTTACTGCTTTGATTACTATCAAATGAGTTGCCCATATTAGGTAAACAAACTAAAACTTTAATAATTAATTGACTTGATCAAATTTTTCAAACAAGTTTTCAATATGTTGTACTTATAGATATGTAGCACTTAATGTTATAGTTTGTTTGATCTTAATTAATCATATTTGATGGTTAAAGGGCATTTTCTTATTATTGATTGTTGTCATTGTTTCCATGGCAATGAAAACTCATCTAATTAACAAGAATTAATTATCAAACTCTGCCGTTGAAAACCTATGTAATATTACTACCAGCTCTGAAAAAAATGGAAACTAATAAACTTCCTATGCAAAGTTATGCCCAAAACAGTTTGTTTACTACTTTGTTTACTTTCTTCATAAAGCATAAACATTGCATTTTGTCTGACAGGTTTTACCATTTTTACAATTGAGAAAATGGAACGGAAACAATGAATATTGTCACTATTTACTGGACCATAACTCTGAAACCCCTGGACCGATTTTTTTCATTCCAACACCAAATGACTTAGAATTGTCTGTCTGTTTGAATAACATCAAACAAAGACTGAGGCAAGCAGTTTGAAAATTCCCATTTCTGTCCCTATTATGAAGCCACACAACCACGCCATTGTAACGTGCATGGTTATGGCTCGGAATTGGGCTTCATACGTCGGTTCGTATATATCTCCCACCCACCCTACACTATTTCAATCACTCTGAAACTTACCATGGAGGGGGTCTACCTCATCCATGGATCGGAGTTACTTACCGAAACCAGTTGGGTAAAATGATTATGTAACTGCTGGTGCTGCTTCCCATATCTGACGACCCCACTTGTGCAAAACGTTTTCAACAGCTCGGGATCGCGACAACTTAATAAATTTACAGTCCCTCTCAAGGTAGGCCTGAAGCCCAAAGCCATTGTGCCAAGAAAATGTTTAACAACACTCTGAAACAACTGAAAACAACACTCGAAATCGCATTCAAAAAGGGTTAAGGAATAAGTAACAAAGTTACACAACAATAACGAAAATACGTGTTGGAGGTTTTGTGATCGCGAATTTAGATTGTTTACAGTAAAAGCTAACATAGATTAATACGTAGATACGTCAGGGTACCTAACGTTGTGTTACCCAAACCTCAACCTCGTTCCCAGAATACGTCAAGGATAAAGACGATCGCCCTTTTATGGACCTTTCTTTTGCCGGCAACGTCACATCCGCGAGTTTTGGCACCTTGGTTGGCAAAAGTACGGGTGGCGTTCACTGCAAAAAAATACAACAGTTTCTTAATTGAAAAAATAATGCTATCAATATAATACCCATGTTACTGATAAATAAAATTGACTATCCAAAACAAAAGGTAAACTAACACTTCATAAAAAAAAGTTGTAACGTTTTGCTAAAAATGACAAATTTTGCAAAGCCAGTTTTATACATGTTTAGCTACTCAAGGCCTTTCCATACACAAATGTGGTGGTCAATGTTTGTAAAAAAGAAAAGAAGATGAATCTTCTTCTGGCAGGCGATTTGGAGAAAAATCCTGGGCCATCTCCGCTTCTTAGTGAGGCTGACTTGAACATTCTCAGAAGAGGGGAAGAACTGAACAAGAAGCCATCGACTCTCCAGAACAAGCACATTTATCAGTTAATCCAACTCAAGAAGCAAGACAAGAGCATGACATGGGGAGATGTCATTCTGTGGTTGGCACAACTAATGGACAAACCAGTGACCGATCTTCCAAGTGAAGCTGCCATTCAAAATCAGTGGAATCGGCTGAATCGAGAACGGCAAAGTTTGGTTAAACTCAGAGGCAGACACCCAGAGAGACTTGAGATATGGCAGGACACTCCATATTCAGTGGCTGTCTCAAAGAGAACCCTTGGACCAAGGGCAAGTACTGCCAGTGCTTCATCATCAAGTACATCAGAACTTGCAACATTAAAAGATGTAAATGAAAGCTTGGCAAAAGAGGTCCATGTGTTAACAGAGGAAATTAAACTCTTAAAGCAGCGACCATCCCCTCACAAAGTGAAAGTCATAACAAGGAAAGAGAAACGCCAAAAGACAGTCATCAAGGAACAGCGTGAACAACTTGCGAAAGTTTCTTCGAAACTGGACTCGAAAGAAAAAAGGGTGTCTCTACTCAGGAAAGCGAAGCGATCTCTGAGTTTAGAGAAGGAACACCTCAAGGACAAATTTGCCAAACTTGATGAGTCGACTGAGGGAAGTCTTGTTGAATCTGAGAGCACCATTGACGTTTTGGAGGATGAACTGACCATGGCCAAAGAACAAATTCTACAGTTACAAGAATCCAATGCAGAGCTTAAGAGACAGTTAGAAGAGAAAGAATCTGGTGTCACAAAACTTTTGAAACTTAACGACAAAGGGCATCTTTCGTATACTCCAGAAGCTCGTCTCTGTGTGTACAAACTTTTGTCTCTACACATTGGCTTCGAGAATGTTGGAAAGGCAATAGAAACTGTTTTAAGCCTGGTAGGCAAGACTGCTGAGCAGCTACCATCAGGCCGAACAGTCTCGCACATGAATGACGAGAGACTCCTGATCTCACAACATCAAATGGAAGAAATAGCGAAAAAACAGGATTTGACTCTAGGGACCGATGAAACACCAAAGGAGGGGGATATTTACATGACTTACACAATCTCGGACGACCAGGATAACTCATTTGTTCTTGGACTGAGGGAGATAGTTTCAAAGAGTGCCGAGGACACTCTAAGCACTTTGAAAACAATCCTCGATGACATTACTGATGTATGTAACGAATCTGTACCAGACAATGAAAGGGCAAACACAGGGCAAAATATACTCTGTCAAATCAAAAACACCATGAGCGACAGAGCTTCGACTGAGGCTAAATTTAATGAAATTCTGAAAACTTATAGAGATGCATGTCTTCCCCTGTACAAAGAGGGATGGGACAAGTTTTCAAACTCTGCCAAAACAAAATTATCACAAATGAACAACTTTTTCTGTGGGTTGCATTTACTGGTTTCCATGGCTGAGACAATTAGCAAATCTTTCATAAATTTTGAAAGTATCCGTTTGGGTGTGGACAGAGTTGGTGCCCTTTCATTGTCTGGGGTCAGAATCTTTGGGTCCGATAGTGGAACGGTACGTCTAGTTAGAACTGCCTGTAAGGCGTTGGCTAAAGGGGCGGACGAGAAAAGTGGATGTCACAGGGCATGGAAAACATACATGGTAAACAAAGGAATCAACAAGCGTTATTTACAAAATTTTAGGGGAAACCGTTTCAATGTTGTTTTCCTTTTAGGAGGATGTGTATTCCATATTCATGATCACATTTTTGATTTTCTGCACAATATCCATGGCCAAGGTAATGCTCTACTGAAGGCAGTCCATGCCGACATTCAAGTTCCTCTGTTTTTGGCCGGCTGCAAGGTTTTGGGAATTTTAAATAAGCTAATAACTGCCCCACTTTGGCGGATAACTGAGGACTGTGGTCATATTCTAGACATGTGCGAGCACTACACAAAGTTACATTCCTTTCTTGATTCATGCAGTTCCTCAGATGAAAAGTTAGCTGAATTTGTAAGATGTGAAACATCGTGTTTTCAAGAGACATTAATCACAAAAGATGAAATATTTGATTCACTTTCCAAACCATGGGTTCATGACAACATTGTTTATTCGATGATGCAACACACACTTGTTGTTTTGAAACAACTAGTAAGTCGTGTAACAACAGATTATCTGCCTGGGGGAAAATTACACAAGCAAAAAGGGGATAAAACTTTTCGAGGAGAAACTATGTCTGCACCAAAACATAACAAATTGCCAGAGCGAGTTTTTGGCTATTTAGGTTTCTTACTTGGCAAAAGACCAAATTCAAGTTCAATTGCCAATGAAGCACAAGTGATGTTTGTATTTAATAAAACTGCTGAATACATTTCTTCTCTCTCATCAGAAAAGATGGAAAAACTTGTAACAGAAGCAATGAGCACCAGTAAGGACCTGCGAGAAAAAATGAAAAATAGAGATAAACAAAGACAGGAAGAGCTGGTAAAAAAACAAACAGAAAAACAAAAGAAAAGGGAACTAGCAGATCAGAATAAAATCAAACGAAAGGAGGATTTAACTTGTATCATTGTTGATGCTGGTTTGTGGCAAAGTCGAGCTAAAGTTCATGAAAAAATAACTGAATGCACTACTAATAAAGAAAAACATGAGGCGTGTAAAAAACAAATACAGTTTAGACGGGAAGTTCTTAACCAATATGTTGAAGGGGATAAAAAGTTTACATTCAGTGAACAAGGTAAACCCAAATCATGGGAAACTGTAAGAGATCATTTGTTTAATTTCATTGATGCTGCATTATCTGTTAGTGCAGGGCAGTCTGTTCAGAAAACTACCCAAGACCAAGACAACATTTCTATCCCCCTACTTATTGGTAAGACTGTTAAACACTCATTTGCTTCAGAAGGTATTGACAAAGTTTCATATTTAGGTAAGGTAATAAGTCAAGTGCCTGGCTTTCCTGACTGGTACAACATTGTGTATGAGAATGATGATGCTGTTTATTCATACAGATTAGTTGATGACTACAGAGAAGGCAACTTAGAAATAGTGCCCGAAGCTGTAACTACATAGAGTAACAAGACAACATGGCATCTCAATTGATGATTTCAGTGTTTAGATTTGTTTCAATTTATTTGTTTACATTGGTTGTTTTATTAATCAACATCCCTACCTAGCAAAGAAAGAAGCTGTATGGGAGTAATCTCTGTTATAACATGCTGCTTTAGTATCTTGTCAACCAGTGAAAAAATCAAATCTGCACTGTGTTGGAGTGCAAAGTTACGGACATTTTACTTTGTTTACTGCTTTGTTTACTTAACAGGTGAGTTGCTGGTTTTAGGTAAACAAATTAAAACATTCACAATTAATTAACCTGATCAATTTTTAAAGATGAGCTTTCAAAATGTTGCACTTTCAGACATGCAGTTATTGATGATTTTCTTTGTTTGAGCTAAAGTAATCATATTTTATGGTTAACGGGCATTTATGGTTAATTGATTGTTATTTTTGTTTCCATGGCAACATGTTTTACTTTAATTGATGTTAATTAATTGTGATGTGTGTTTATTATGTTCTGCTGTAATAATACTTCAGTTACTGACAAAAATCAAGTATGCACTGTATTGGACTGCAGAGTTATGGACGTTTCAATTTGTTTACTGCTTTGACTACTATCAAATGAGTTGCCCATATTAGGTAAACAAACTAAAACTTTAATAATTAATTGACTTGATCAAATTTTTCAAACGAGTTTTCAATATGTTGTACTTATAGATATGTAGCACGTAATGTAATAGTTTGTTTGATCTTAATTAATCATATTTTATGGTTAACGGGCATTTATGGTTAATTGATTGTTATTTTTGTTTCCATGGCAACATGTTTTACTTTAATTAATGTTAATTAATTGTGATGTGTGTTTATTATGTTCTGCTGTAATAATACTTCAGTTACTGACAAAAATCAAGTATGCACTGTATTGGACTGCAGAGTTATGGACGTTTCAATTTGTTTACTGCTTTGATTACTATCAAATGAGTTGCCCATATTAGGTAAACAAACTAAAACTTTAATAATTAATTGACTTGATCAAATTTTTCAAACAAGTTTTCAATATGTTGTACTTATAGATATGTAGCACTTAATGTTATAGTTTGTTTGATCTTAATTAATCATATTTGATGGTTAAAGGGCATTTTCTTATTATTGATTGTTGTCATTGTTTCCATGGCAATGAAAACTCATCTAATTAACAAGAATTAATTATCAAACTCTGCCGTTGAAAACCTATGTAATATTACTACCAGCTCTGAAAAAAATGGAAACTAATAAACTTCCTATGCAAAGTTATGCCCAAAACAGTTTGTTTACTACTTTGTTTACTTTCTTCATAAAGCATAAACATTGCATTTTGTCTGACAGGTTTTACCATTTTTACAATTGAGAAAATGGAACGGAAACAATGAATATTGTCACTATTTACTGGACCATAACTCTGAAACCCCTGGACCGATTTTTTTCATTCCAACACCAAATGACTTAGAATTGTCTGTCTGTTTGAATAACATCAAACAAAGACTGAGGCAAGCAGTTTGAAAATTCCCATTTCTGTCCCTATTATGAAGCCACACAACCACGCCATTGTAACGTGCATGGTTATGGCTCGGAATTGGGCTTCATACGTCGGTTCGTATATATCTCCCACCCACCCTACACTATTTCAATCACTCTGAAACTTACCATGGAGGGGGTCTACCTCATCCATGGATCGGAGTTACTTACCGAAACCAGTTGGGTAAAATGATTATGTAACTGCTGGTGCTGCTTCCCATATCTGACGACCCCACTTGTGCAAAACGTTTTCAACAGCTCGGGATCGCGACAACTTAATAAATTTACAGTCCCTCTCAAGGTAGGCCTGAAGCCCAAAGCCATTGTGCCAAGAAAATGTTTAACAACACTCTGAAACAACTGAAAACAACACTCGAAATCGCATTCAAAAAGGGTTAAGGAATAAGTAACAAAGTTACACAACAATAACGAAAATACGTGTTGGAGGTTTTGTGATCGCGAATTTAGATTGTTTACAGTAAAAGCTAACATAGATTAATACGTAGATACGTCAGGGTACCTAACGTTGTGTTACCCAAACCTCAACCTCGTTCCCAGAATACGTCAAGGATAAAGACGATCGCCCTTTTATGGACCTTTCTTTTGCCGGCAACGTCACATCCGCGAGTTTTGGCACCTTGGTTGGCAAAAGTACGGGTGGCGTTCACTGCAAAAAAATACAACAGTTTCTTAATTGAAAAAATAATGCTATCAATATAATACCCATGTTACTGATAAATAAAATTGACTATCCAAAACAAAAGGTAAACTAACACTTCATAAAAAAAAGTTGTAACGTTTTGCTAAAAATGACAAATTTTGCAAAGCCAGTTTTATACATGTTTAGCTACTCAAGGCCTTTCCATACACAAATGTGGTGGTCAATGTTTGTAAAAAAGAAAAGAAGAAAAAAAAGGTCTAATGCATGTTCTTTTCCCAACATTTGCGAAATTGTTTGCAAATTACAATTTCTAAATTTAGCTTTTTGTTATGAAAACCAAACCCAATGGGTGAAATTAATAAACACAAAAACAACCGCCACAATACACGATGTAGCTGCTATTCGAGGTGCCCGGAAGTCCAGATTCTCGCAAAAGCTCGTCCGATATGGAGGTCAACTTACACAATCAAGACCTTTCTTTTGTTGCTCAACAAACCGCGCTGGTTGGCATAGAGTGCCAATTGTAAGCATAACATTCAATCGTGGGTACAGATGTTGTGACCAAATTCAACATTTTTGCAAACATTCAATAAAACTAATACACATCTTATGATTGGTTGCTTTGTTTCAAACAAATTCAACACTACTTTTGAATAATCAGGCGCGGATCCAGGTGGGGGCATGTGCCCCCGGGTACTTGCTTAGATTTACACGATAACATAAGCGTTTAAAACATGACGTGCCATCCTGGATAAAATATATTCATGTCGTTCTGGCATTCAAGTGTAAAGACTACACTAAGCTTGTACTATATTTTTTGAATGAATATGCATGAAACCAGATATTGCAGCGACCAGGTCCAAACGCAAGATTTGTGGGATCAAAATTTTCTTTGAGTAAAATTAGAAGACATGTTATGTGCGTCTATTTCTCGGTCTTAGGCACACACAGGCTTGATTTTTCACCCCTAAAAATGGCAAAAGCTCAGAGCTTCCGGGGGCTTCGTCCCCGGACCCCCACCAGGGCATCGACCCTGAACCCCACCATCGATGTTACAGAACATTTTCTAGTAAATTTAGAAGATTTATATGGATCTGATTCCTATAAAATGTGTCTATTTCTCTGTTTTAGGCACATGGTGGCTTGGTTTTTCACCCCACATAACGCCAAAGGCTCAGAGCTCCAGGGGCCGTAGGCCGGCCCCTAGACCCACCCATTTTGTTTACCCTCTAATACAAAATCCTGGTTGCGCCGTTGTGTCCCCCGGTTTAAAAAATCCTGGATCCGCCCCTGATATTGTGTACCATTGTTAGAAACTGGGGCTACCCGTTTTGGCTTTGCATTCATGGCTTTCCATAGTTTTCCAACCTTTGCATAAACTTGTGCTGTGACGTTACAAAAGAAAAGTTTATTGCGATATCTTTTATCCGTCGAAAACAGCGCCCCCTGTTTGTTCTACCGCAACTCTGCGGGGGGAATGCCGCTACCAACCGCCCCAAAGATCCGGGTAGAGAACAACACCCAAGGACGTTGATAAACTAATCTCATTTGAACAATAACTTTGATGACTTATTTTCGAAGGGAAAGTCCCGCAGAAAACCCGCTTATAATCACAAGAATGCGAATGTGTTTTTTAAGGATGATGAGAAAAACATTAAACAATTCAACTTGTTGATTAGCTTTCCCTGCAATAACTGACTGTCCATATAAATAATCTCATTTCAATAGTAGATTAGAATGCTTCATGGGTTCGTGTTTTAAAGCATGTGTACAACACTGGTAATTGTCAAACACAAGTACCCACACTTTGTGTAACCGAACACAGGTAGCAAGCCCATGGGAAATATCTGGGCCATGTGGGCCGGGGCCAACCCATGGTGCCCATGGGGCCCTTATGTGTGTGGATTATGGGGAATATTCCCATACGGGGGCCATATAATATGGGCAGAATATGCAAAGGTCCATGAGTATCATACGGGGATGTGGGCAATCCCATATGGGATGAATATGCAAAAGACCAAATGGCCGTAAGAAAATATGGACAATCCCATACGGGCAGGAAGGCTCATACGGGAGTCATTATTAGAAAGACATTGGCAAAGATAATTCACTAAGACCTCAGTCATGGGAGACCTCAGCCATTACGGGGTTAATATTCTAGTTTAGAATAGAATTGTTTTGTTTAGCAAGCCCAAGGGTTTATGATCCTTCCTATGGGCTTTGTAATTTCCAACGGACAGACCTGGATGAAAAAATTATTGAAAGGCCCAAATAAGAAAAGGAAAAGCCTTTAAGCAGTCCCTTGTGGGCAGTCAAATGAAAAGGTTCATTTGGTTATCCTATGGAAACGATGACCTAAGCAAACTTTGGTGGTATAGAATATGCAAAAGGTCTGTGTTGAAGCCATTTGTTGAATCTCAGCAAGATTGGAGAAAAAAAATAATAAAAAGTGCTCAGAATGCTCTGAGACTCATTTTATTTTTTATTTTTTTCTTAAGAAACCAGGTTGTGTTGAAGCCATTTGTTGAATCTCAGCAAGATTGGAGACAAAAAAATTAAAAAGTGCTCAGAATGCTCTGAGACTCATTTTATTTTTTATTTTTTTCCTAAGAAACCAGGTTGTATCCAGCTTGTGGGTGTTGACTGTTGATCTGTGGCCGTAGAAACGCCTCTTCATTGTAGTTCTTGTTTCACCTATATATTGAACACCACAAACTCTGCAAGATATTAGATAGATTAGATTAGTTGTGGTGCAGGTGACATGACCCCTTGTCCGTCTGAGTAGGGAGAAATTGTGGATAAGGCGCATAAAGACCATTCAACCCCATGGTTTGAACATCCAAGAAGGAAATGACTAATAACCCTTTGTCTTTGCCTTCTCCCTTTTCCCCCACAGATATCCATATTTTTAGTCTGCCCTATTAACTAATTATTTACTTTTCTTCCAACCTTCCATTTTGTCCTTTGTGTTTCAAACTTCTCGTGGTCTAGCCATCCCCTTCCCTCCAACCCCCCCCTCCTTTGTCTTCATAATCCCTGCTTACCCCCTGCTTTTTCTGAATGCTTCTTGCTTTTCTCTCTCCACTTTCTCTATTCATATTTTTTCCACTTGACTGCTTTTGTCCACCTTGTATGCATGTTATGTGTGTTGTCTTGTCATTTAGCCTTCGAGAAAGACTCTGCTAGGGTCGAAACGTCAGGCCAATAACTTTTTTTTTGCATTTATACCACAGGTCCTTTTGGTTGGTAAGCAGTTTGCAACAGCTAATTCTTATTTCGAATTATTATAATCAAATACAACTTAGAAAGCGTTCAAGTAAATACAAGCCAAGTTAAAAAAAAGACGAACAGAACACTTAATCTCAAAAGTATGTCAAGATTAGTATTTTACTCGAGTAAAACAGTGCAGGTTTAAGGCACGCAATGATGATGCACGCTAACCGCGGACACTATTTAGCAAGCTTCCGTAAACAATGTGACGTCATAGACGCATGACCAATCAGAACGCAATATGCTAATGAGCGGACACTTATTGCCGGCGGACAGTTTTTGTCATGACACCGGTGTCGCGGTCTCAGATGTCCGGTGTGCTAAAAGTTCCGGGTGACGTCATCGGGCATTTCGGCACGCTGTAACCACGGTCTCAGATGTCGGGCGAGCCAAGCTTTCCGGATGACGTGGCCGGGCGTTTCAGCATGCTGTCGTTGTGGGCGTGGGTGTCCCGTGCTCTACATCTGTGGACGCCGCGAATGAATCTCCGAGACCTATTTTTTCCTTCTTTTCCGATTCTTTTCTGTTCAGTCGCTTTCAGAAGAACCTTGTCTGTAATTCCCGCTCCTCAAATCCTCGATTATGTGATTGCTTTTTTTCACAATGCTGTCGTAGACGATTAACTCGTTCACCACTCAATTTACTTGTGGACGCCGCCATGACAGCTACGGGCTCGAGCAAAACAGTCGACTCAGCCCGGCACTAAAATCGACTACTTTTGCTTGCTGTGCGCAGGTATAGCATGACGTATTACTACCGTAATTGGTAGTCCGGATAGACTATGGGCCGTGGCTCTGAAATCCTTCTAGAAAACAACTCTTGTTCTCTCCGGAGGGGGTTTGAACGAAATGTAGCCCAAGTTATAGATTATATGTGTCTTAGCAAGAATCGAATTGTTCCCACGCTCAAATGTTGCACATTAATGTGTAATTCACGGATAAAATGTCACATTTTCCGACATAAAGAAAAACATAAGAAAAACAGCGCCCTCTATTGACAAAAAAAAATTTCTAGGCAGGAATAGATTTATCCCCCCCCCCAATCCACATTATGATGTGGAAACCTCTATATTTAAAAAGATCATGTATGCCAACAACATTTCTTAAAGTTGGTGTATCTATATAACTATTTGAATTCTATTTTTTAACTGTACTTGGAGTTTTCACTTGTGGTTGAACCTCTACACCATTTCCAGGCAACTAACAATTCAAGCATAAAGAATGAAAAGAGGGGGGTTCAGCATGTGTTGACAACCTAACCGAGGGGTGGGGGGCAGTCTTGGCAAATAAATAAGCACACCATTTCATGTTGATTGTAAACTAACTGGAGTTCCTGAGACACTTTTTAACTCGCAAAGTATGTCAAAACAGCCCTACAAATAATTGACAAACCTCGGTTATTTCCTTCTTTAAATTTATTGGAGCCCTGTGACCTCAACCTACATATACAATCAACAATTTAAATGCTGAATTAAATAAGTTATGTGACTTTGTACTTGAATTTGTTGTGTCCCTAGAAACCATTATCTGTAGAGAACATGTTCTACAAAGTGTTATCATCTTAACAAAAAAATTCTTTTGTGCATTACATTTTGTTTAAATTTCACATCACAGCTCTGTATAAGTTTTTAAAAAGTCCCCTGTGACGATTTCATAACTTACAAAAAAAGAACCATATAATATCATATTATAATTGACATGATGTATGTGCATTAAGACCACGGAATGCTCTTTAAACAATACAAACTGTTTGTATCAATTATTAATAAAGTTCAATAAAGAATTAACATGTAAATGCACATGCAACCTTATTGTTCTGATGGATGTCAGACAACTTGTCCGACTGACAACTCGACGAGTTGGAAAACTCGACGGATCAGACAACTCGATGGGTCAGACTTACTCGATGGGTCAGACAACTCGACGGGTCAGACAACTCGACGGGTCAGACAACTCGAGGGGTTGGACAACTCGACGGGTTGTCCGTTCAAACGTAATACAACTTGACTTTTGATCAGACAACTCGATGGGTAGATGGTAAACCCTCATGTCATGGCAGAAGATTCGAGCGATACAAGTGAGCAGCTGACCGCAAATGGGGCTGTTCAGCATGGGGGGGGGGCGATCGTATTGTACTGGGCACGCATGGGCGTCTCCACAGGGTGGGGTGGGCTCACAGACTTACATAATTTAATATGGGCGTCCGTTTAATGAATGTGTATTTAAACTTATTTATCTTTTTTTAACTTTGTATTTTTCTTTTTGTAGTGTTGTGCCAGAGAAAAAGTTTAATAAAATAAAGTAAATAAAATTACCACTTACAAAATGTAAAAAACATAAAATATTAAAATCATGTTTACCGTACCACTAAGTGATTAAAAAGGTATGCTATTTCAATGAGTATATGGTGCTTATAACAAAGTCATTGTAAGGGAAAGATGGAAGGGGTAACCCCAATGATTCCCATTTTGAGCTCTTCACTAAAACTGGATGTCAGTAACGGAGATCAGCCATTCACCCGTCGACATGTCTTGACGCTCTGTCGAGCTGTCTCACCTTCGAGTTGTCTGACCCGTCAAGTTGTCCGACCCGTTGAGTTGTCTGACCCTGTCGAATTGTCCGACTCGTCGAGTTGTCTGAACTCCGTTCTGATCAATCTTTTTAATACTTTTGATAATAAAAAACACACAGATGCTCTTTAGTGGTTTTGGAGCAAAAATAGTGGTAAGATATGAGATGATAAGGTTCCTTCTTTCTTCAAAGAAGATCTTGACCAAAGCATTCTAACTCTCTTCTCAGCAGGCTGCCAGTGCTCTTCTCTGGTGTGAGACGTTTCACTGATACCTGGTTTGAAAACAAAAATAAAATAACAAAATTAAGTCCTGCTTTAGTTAATACTTTTTGAAGGCACCAATGGTGTTTTTTAAAATGTAAATGATTATAAATAAACATAACCGTTGTTATGCATGGTGGGGACCATTTTATGGAAGTCTTAAGCCACTACAATTGAATAATTTATTTCAAACTGGCTTGATTTCCAATGGTTCGGTTTAAATGTTAAAATCATGGCGCCGACGATTTAGCGATTGCCAGCTCCAAGTTTTTTCATAAAATTACACCAAACAAGCGCACACATTTTCAGAAAAATCTTGGCATAAATTTGTGGGTTTCTATCCGAAAAATAATATCACCTCCTGAAATTACATGGGCGCAGCCGTAAGGCCAAGAAGCGGAGAAAGTCCAGCGTATTGGCACTATTTATGGTAGTTGCGATAATCGTAACCCTCCATCCTCCCGACGGTCGGAGACCGGAGGGTTACGAGTCATGCAGTGCAAAAAAGTGGCGAAATAAAAATTTCGACTATTTTGGTCAGACTAGTCACCAGATTTGCCCAATTTTTACCCCTTTCAAAAAACATGACACACATTCTAAGAACATGGATTTGATCTTCAAGGTATAATGAATCCATTCATAACACTCTAAACATCGATGAAAAATTATTTGAAGAAAAAACGAACAAAAACTTACCAGAAACTGACTGAAATGTCCATGGACCGCACTTCCCCTACATCAACCAATCAGCGTAAACCAAACCGTTGTGTAGGCGTGGCGATCGTCTCGTGTGCGACTGTGCGTGCACGCAGTTAATGTATTTAACGGATTTGCGCTATTTGCAGTTTGCGCTGATTAATTGCAGGAACAGCTTTCCAGAATGCGCGCTCAATCTGTAAATTTTTCCTCATAAATATCCTGTGATTGTGCAACTCAACAAAATGCGCTCAACGACGAGTTTGCTTACGCTGATTGGTCGAGATGTTGCTAGGTCACGAATCGCGAGGTTCGAAAACCGGACCTGAGATTGTCTACGCATCATGAAAATTTCGCTCAGTCTCTGGTAAGTTTTTGTCTTTTTTTCTTTAAATATTTTCTCAATGATGTTTTGAGTAATACGAATGGATTCATGACACATTGATGATCACATCCATGTTTTTAGAATGTGTGTCATGTTTTTTTAAAGTGGTAAAATTTTGGTAAATCTGGACTAGTCTGACCAAAATAGTCGAAATTTTTATTTCGCCACTTTTTTGCACTGCATGACTCGTAACCCTCCGGTCTCCGACCGTCGGGAGGATGGAGGGTTACGATTAACGCAACTATATTTATGGTAGGGGCTAACCAAACAAGAATGTTATGAAAATTAAACACGGAATGAATTCACTTTTTTGTGAACTGAAAAACATTGGCTCAGTCAAACAGGGCCAGTTTAAAATAACAACGCCACAAGGGCAGACGATATTTATTTCTACTAATAATTACTAATGAGGTGTCCATTATTATTAACCATGTACCCATTCTAATCTTACCGGTTTCTACGCTACGTGATCATTCACTATTTTTTAATTATAATAATTATAGGGAGTCATACACACTAACGAATGTTCAATAAACAACTTGAAACAATTCTCTAACCTTCAGCAGCAGGCACAGGTTCTTTGACTCGCGTCAGCTTCGCAAGTGCTTTGAAGCATCTGTGAGTGTGAAATATTGGTAGCACTTCCGATGAAAACCACCATCGTTTGACTATCACAGCACAGCTCTAGTCTAAGAAACACCTCGCTATTTCAGCTGATTTCCCGTCCAATTCCTTCCAAATATATACACAGCGTCTGAATTGTCCACGATACTTCGGTCATAGTTGTTACGGCTTCATTACTTTCACACAAATGGGCATAACACCGTAAATTTGAGTGTTTCTCGCTGTCTTTTTCGGCCATGTTTTGATGTTGACAACATGACGATCAGCTTGTTGATACTGTGTGTTTATGTAGAGCGCGTTTTATGGACTTGTACAATATCCAAATTGCGCACAATTTTGCTCAATCTGAAGATTGAGCGCCCTATCTCGTAACGCAGAACCAGACTGAGAACTGCACAAAGAGCAGCGCACTATTCAAATTGAGCAAATTTGTAAATGCGCTTTGCTTAAACATAATACTTAGCAACTCGTCGCTTCGTACATCCGCACGTATACACAAGACCAATTTTGATTGGTCAACTTAGGATGAAAGACCTATTTTCATTGGACAACCTAGTCACGCTGGCTCGATCACCGTATATCTTTGCACAATTTAGGGCGATGTTTGTCCTCAAATTTAGAAATAATGTGCAACATTTGAGCGCGGGAACAAGCAAAAAGTGTTATTTTGTATTATTATCTTCCATTTTGAGTGGTTACTGAGTAGACCCCCGGTTGAAGAGAACAAGACTGTAAGATACGACCGGACGGCCCACGGTCTAGGAGCTTTTAGCACACCGGACATTTGAGACCGCGACACCGGACGCGAATTTTTTTCCCCAAACGACATTGCTATGATGACCCTTTTTTGTTAAGATTTTGATTTTTTTTTTTTCGATCGGAATGCGGATGGTGGAAAGAAATAAAATATTAAAAAAAGGAAAAACAAAAAAAGTTTGGGAAAGAAAATTCGCGCCCCGGACCCCACCATTACATTTCTTGGAGGCCCCCACCCCAAGACACAACCATGGGTGTGCCGTTGGTGGGCGCATGTAGATTCCAAGACTTGCACTCGCCCGTCCCCCTCCCTTTTTCAGTGGCGATCGACGCCCTTGTAGAACACCATAGGTTGAAATAACTATTTTGACTTATATCCGTTTCTGACTTAGCCTTAGTCATAGAACCTTGATACAAGAAGTTTTATTTCCACACTTCATGTCAAATTTCTAGTCATTTCTTTCACGGTGTCAATACGGCCTTTGTTATTTAAATTAGTCTGATCCGGGTTTACAAACCACTCGCTAAAAGGACGCCGACATTACCTGGTGATTGGGCAACACTGTGCTGTCAAATACACACAGGACACGCGTAGAATTTTGTCGGAAAGAAATAATGTTGGTTATAGGGCGTTTGATAGCTAATCTGTGGGCGTTTTGCGTGGCTGATTCAGAGAAATAACCGTGACCTCAAACTTGAAATCAAGTCTTTTGTATCTATAAAGCAAAAGCAGACAATAAAGTAACATAGTCTAAGAGTTAACCTCCCGTGGTTATAGGTCATGCGCGGGGCAGTATGGTTCCGAGTAACAGTAATTGAGTTTATTTTTTTTGTCCCTGAATTGTCGTTGTTTTTTCCCGAGTTTCTGTTTTCTTTCCTTGTTTGGGGGTTTTGTTCCCCTCCTGTGCATGCTCCATCCTTACTTGCTCAATTTGTTCTGGTCCCTAGTTGTCTTTTCCGTTGTTTTTTTAGTTGTTTGTTATTTGAATTTTTCAACTTTTTATTAAACTAGGGCCTACTTACTTATTTGTTTGTTTACATTTTTTCTATTCTTTTTTATTACTTCTTGTTTTCATCCTCATGTACTTGTTTCTCTGTAATTTGTGTCTGGTTTGTCTTGGTCAAATAAATAATAATAATAATAATAAAACCAGAGAATCAACATATATTTTATTATTTTTGCTATCAACCTTTGCATAAACTTGTGCTGTGACGTTACAAAAGAAAAGTTTATTGCGATCTCTTTTATCCGTCGAAAACAGCGCCCCCTGTTTGTTCTACCGCAACTGTGCGGAGACAAAATGCCTCTACCAACCGCCCCAAAGATCCGGGTAGAGAACAACACCCAAGGACGTTGATAAATAATCTCATTTGAACAGTAACTTTGATGACTTATTTTGGAAGGGAAAGTCCCGCAGAAAACCCGCTTATTTCACAAGAATGCTAATGTTTTTTGAAGGATGAACATACTAAAAAAAAAAAAAAACATGAAACACTTCAACTTGTTGATTAGCTTTCCTTGCAATAACCGACTGTCCATATTAATGATTTGTTCAGATTATTGGTTCAGAGTAATTGGTGTAGTGTTTCCAATCACCCCTATTCTGCAAACCATTTGAAGTCCCAGCATTCATCACTACGATAGTATATTAGTGCATTGGAGGGTACTCGATCTATATTAGTTTTCGTGTCCCAGCAAGCAGGGATCTTAAAGAGGAATAGGCTTTGGTTGTCCATCTCTTTGTGGCATTGATTTTTTCTTCTTCTTCTTTTCAATTTTGCAGATTGACGATCTGCGTGATTTTTCAATTACAATCTAAAATGAATGATCAAGGCGTTTTCATTAGATACAGCAATGTTGTAACAGGACCCACTTTCAGATGATAATTCAAATTGGTAGGAAACCCCACATACATGTATAGGTCCAAATGATGATGTAATCTTCTTATAAATTTAGTGTCATTTTTTACTCAACCAGTGTTCAGTAAAGACAATAAAAAAATATTTTTATTTTTATTTTTTTTTTTTTTTTTTCTTGCTTTGAAGCTATAAAGCTTCATTTATTCAACAACAACAACAAAAACACAAAAGAGTATACATCAATTCCACATTACCATGTATAAGGTCCACAAATATATCTATTATATAGAAATCTATGAGAAACACAACAATTAAAAATAAAACGGATAAGAGCATAGTTATACACAAATTAACGTGACATAATCACGTGATGATACAAAAAGAATTTAACAATTGAAATTCATTGCAGAAGTTGAAAACAAGTTCTACGACTCCAATAATTATATAAAGGACTATAAGTATAAACTGCACTTCTGCTAATACACAAGGGGACAAAGCTTGAAACCAAATGCAGGAAACTCTTTAAAACCCAAAATTTAACTCACCATTATCATTAAAGAAACACAGCGCTTTGTTTGCTGTATAACACACCTTAAAGGTTTCAAGACACATTCTTTTGTTTTCAAACAATAGAAAAGCCCTCAAGTTCCGTTTATAACATTGAATAATGTCAACATCATTAGGACATGTGTGACTGTTAAATATTAGTTTACATCTGATATTCCATATTTGTCGTAGCATTTTGACAACTACCACACTTTGCACTAATTTAAGTTGATACCCCATAATTCTGTTAAGGTCGGTCAGGTAAAAGTACTTATTTCCCACAAATTTCCTTAGAAGACATTCAACGAAAATCCAGGCATTAATTGTACACGAGCAGTAAATAAAAAGATGTTGATGGGACTCGTTTTCAGTTTTACATAGAGGACATAAAGTGTCAGGAACATTTTGCATCTTGAGAAGAACATCTCTGGTAGGAAGAACTCTATGTTTCACTTTGTACCAAAACTGTTTATCTTCAGAATCTAGCAAATAATTTTTAAAACCTCTCTCCCAAATCATGGTCCAATTAATATGAGACGCATAGTGAAACACTTCATGCCATTTCTTTTGTGCTTTAGGGGCAATGAATTTATCTAGAACGAGATTAGCATATGTACTTTTAGCAGTGGTTTTAGAAATGTGTACATTTTCCCCCTTATTATTTACAACAAACATCCAATTGCAGATGTGGTTTGCAGGACCCTCTCTCGTGTCGCAAACCAATTCATGGTCGATTTGGTTGTTTATCCTGCCCAGAATTCTTCCTGCATTAATGTTTAAAATTCCACATTTATCAGCGACTTCTTGGAAGGTGATTAACTTGTTTTTACGAACCACATCTTTAATTTTTGTAATCCCAACAGATTTAAGCAATGGGCTCTTCATGACTGAATTGTCTTTCGTGGCCTTAATATTTTTCCACAAGGGCACTTCATGAGACTCCAGACTGCTAGTATAAGTACAATTAAGTATTCCTCCCGCCGTTTTGAAGGCAAGGATTAACTCAGAATAAAAGGGCGTAGTTCTAAGTGGTAACTTAACATTACAAAAGACATACCATCCTAAGTGATTATCACCACTTGCTTTGTTAATCCAATATTCAAATAGGTTCCTCCACTTTCCCGTACTGGAGACATATCGAACAATCCACTGCATTTTTAGACTCATAAGTTTGCTGGATATATCTATTAGCCCAGTTCCCCCTAGGTGTTTTGGTCCCTGAATCGTTTTCCTCTTAATAGTTTCAATTTTCCCATCCCAGAAAAAGTTCCAAATAATATTGTTCATTCTTTTTATCCATTCTGCAGGACAGGCAATAATGCTTCCTAAGTAATTAATCCCCGCCCAACAAAGGTATTAACAATAACGGCCTTCCCTACATAAGATAAATGGCGTTTGGACCACATGTTAAGAACACATTTAATTTTACTTATTCTGGGGCCCCAGTTGTCTTCAGGAGTTACATCGTTGCCGAAAACGATACCTAAAATTTTCATGTTGTCATTTTTCCATTCAAAATTACATGGCTTGTCGATTCTATTTTTCCATTTTCCTAGCCAAAGACCTTTCGTTTTGGTTACATTGAGCTTAGATCCAGTACCTTTACAATAAATATTCAGGATGTCTTGTATGGTGGAAAATTCACCATTGTTGTTGATATGTATTTATTTATTTATTTATTTATTTATTCATTCATTTATTTATTTATTTATTTATTTATTTATTTATTTATTTATTTATTTATTTATTTATTTATTTATTTATTTATTATTATTATTTTTTTTCATTATTTTTTTTCTATTGACTTGAAGCTATACAGCTTCATTTATTCAAAAATAACAAAAACATTGATACATCAATGGTTCACATTAAAATAAGTCCACAAAAAGCTGCTATTACATAGCAAATACAGAGAATTACAGGGATAACAAATTAATACGTAAACAAATGCAAATAGTTATATTGATATATACACAAATATTATCGTGATTTGATCACGTAAAGGGACATATAATAAGTTTGGTGAGATCATTCAATTTAGAAATTAAAGATTAGTCTGTCATCTTCTACTATACAAAGACATTTGTAAAATCTTTTAAATCCATATGTTTGAAGTCTACTCCTTTCCTATTAGGACATTTTTGAGTGATTGTTTAAATATTTTTACAATGTTGATTTGGCAGCACTTTTTCTCTTCATTAAAAACAAGATCGCATCGACATCTCCAAATAACATTAATCATTATGGCAACAATAATCATAGAGACAAAGGACAGATTGGTGTTGAGAATTCGTGCGCAATCCGTTAGACAAAAAAAGCGACAACCAACCTGTTTTTTTTATTAAGTGTTCAACATACAACCAGGGTTCAACCGTCGTCTTGCAATATATAAACAAATGCTCATTGGTTTTTGTGTCACAGTTACAGAGTGGACACTCGAATTTTTCAGTGATTTTCATACGAAAAAGTTTGTCCCTAGTTGTACCTCAAAAAAGCAAAAGCAGACAATAAAGGAACAAAGTCTAAGAGTTCCTGTGGTTATATAGGTCATGCGCGGGGCAGCATGTTCCGAGTAACGTCAACTACGTCAACTCCTGTATCCGTCTGCGGGTGGTATAAAACTATATAAGGACGTGCTCTCCCATGTACAACATCCAGAAACGTTGGAAACTTCACACCTATCACTGGTTACAGTCTCAGCTACAAGGTAAGTTTGGATTTATCTTTCAGAATCACTCATTCATGAAGATTGTCAGTAAGTTAAATACACTACCCCATATCAAAGAGTTGACTCACTTAAACGCCTTATGGAGTTTTAAATCATCGACTATAACAAAGATGTTAAATTAACAGTTAATTTACTCGTTTATTCCACTTTAGCAGACGATATTAACACACCGGATATTAGGCTGTACCTATATCTCTGGTTACACTGTTTAACAATTCCTAAAGTATTTTGACTAAAACTCACTTGTCTCGAAGTGCGAGGTAACTTTTAAACTCGTAAATCTAAAGCAGTTTTTGTGTGTGGTTTATATACGATGACGTGTGCATAATTACATTTAATATGATTTGCAATGGTTTACAAAATTGTTTTACAGAAAATAAATATCATTGAGCATTAAAAATGAGAAAACAAAATCGAATTTAAAGTTAGGATAAGCTCATAAAAATAAATCTACATACAATGATATTGATTTGGGTTTATAGACATAAAAAACGAGTTAGTGACTGTCAGTAAAACGACATAAAAGCCAAAATGCGGTTAAGGTTCGTCGCATTAACTTGACAAAAAAACATATGCCCAAATATCCATCACCTTTTCTTCGCTTGATGATGTTTTTACTCTGAATTGTTTATCTATTTCTGAATGTATTTTTTGAACTGCAATAAGGCCCCCCCACCCAAAAAAGAAAAAAGAAAAAAGAGAGGGCCTTTTTAAAAATCTTTTTCTTTTTTCTTTTATCTTTAAAAAAATGGCCGCTCGACACATTTTTCAAGACAACCGGCCAGGCTATTTTCAAGATGGTTTCCAGCTTTTTCCGCGTTTTTATCCCGGTGTGCTTAAGTCTAAAATTACAATCTTTATATTCTAAAACTAATTTTTTTCGTCAGAGATCGTTAAGTTGTATACTTACAAACAAAAAATAAATTAAAAAAAGGAGGCGGCCTCTAAAACAGTTCGCCAAAATGTTTTTTTAAATTATTTTTACTTGGCCTAATTTATCCCAACCAAGAAATGGAGTCACATCACCTTTGACCCCATCCAACTTACATCAGAGTACAGGTCGTGTCGGTTTATGGCAACCTTAACTTTGTCCCACATAGTACATGTAGTTAGCTTAGGTTAACATTCAGTTTCTACACCCAACTTTAGAAAAACAAGTATTGTATTTTTGGACTCGGTATGCTGGGAACGACATAAACGAATGAAAAATCACGGATCATTAAACCATTAGTTTCAAGTTAAATAACTTTGCGAGTTTCAAAACCCACGTTCCCTTAGCAACATTATTGCCCGGGGAGGCGTTAAAACAAAGTTTATTTTTTAAAGTGTTATTAAAAACTTAAATTAAACAAAGTACCGAAAAGTTTTCACAAACGGAAACGAGATACAGTCAAAATAAACCGAAACTTCTATATTTTTAAAAATAAACAATCCTCAACTGTTACTTCAATTGTTTATTTTTTTAATTGGCTTCTAGAAAAGCCTTTTTAAAATTCTTATTATTGTTACTACCATAAAGATTTTCCGAAAAAGACTTTCGGGAAAAGTCTTTGTTTTTCTTCTTCTTTCCCCCTTTTTTTTCTTTATTTTTTTCCTTTTTTCAAGTTCGTCTAAATTCCCTAGGCTTTGTTGTACACTTTTTTTTCGAGACGGCACTTTTGTTTTTGTTTAGACTCATTATATCCTTTTGAAATTTCACAAATTTTAAGACCTCTATAATTAAAGCTGTGCAAAAACAAGTGACGTTATTGGTAGTCAAATAATTACAAGGTGTTTGACATCTGGACTAAAGCTGTGCAAAAACAAGTGACGTTATTGGTAGTCAAATAATTACAAGGTGTTTGACATCTGGAAGGATGGGCGTAAATTATTTTGGTTTTTGTGCGAGCAATGCACTATTTATTGGTTTTGTTGAGACAGCTGCAATGCTTTCCCGGAAGGGTAAACATCATAGGGTTTTTAAATCTTTGAAATCAATATCAAATCAACCGGGCGTGATATCAAATGACATTTCCTTCCGTTTGAAACCTGATGTATTATATCTTTAAATCAGCCCTGCAAAGCAGACTGATATTGCAATGCTGCTCTCCCCTCTTATACCAGCCTCGAGAAGCAGGCCGATAATTATAATGCTAACATTATTTCTGTTTTTTTCTTTTTTTTTCTTTTTTTTTTGGTCAAACGGTCACGTGATCAAAATGATAAAAGCCAAAACTCCTAAACTATTTAATCAGTTTAAGGGTTTTCTTGGCCAATGGTCATCTAGTGGTCAGAGGTGGTCGTTTAACGAAAGTTTACAGAATATATTGCTTCTCCTTTTGCTACCCATTTTAGTCCAATGCTTCAAGGGCTCGAGCCCCATTTCGGGCGTACATTGAATTTGACCAGTGGTCAACTATCGGTCAGCAGTGGTCATTTTAGGAAATGTCGTTTTCACATAAGTTTTTTTTTAAGTGAAGCACTTTAGATTGGCATTACAAAAAAAAAATGCTTTCAACAATGTTATAGTCCAGTAAGGGTCTAAGATAAAAATGTATTTTTAATTGATGTCTGTGGCAAAGTTTACGGTAATTGTTTCCAAATTCTTCGTATGCGGAATGACCTTATGCAGACGACACATGTGTGTGAAGTTTCAGATTAATGACGTCATTAGACGGCAAGTTACAATGCAAATATCATTTTTCCATAATATGAAAACTTTGAGAAATCAACTGTAGGAGATGCAACCAAATTTTGCATTAAATCTAAGACTAAAAGCAGGTGTGGACATGATCCTGTGCTTCTTGGTCATCAGCCAATTTGACCTGCCCAATCTGACCAAGCGGCCGCTGGGAATGTACCCCGCATTGAATTTCGCATGTATCAATTTGGACGATTCAACTAGGCAATTTTAAAAGTGGATCGCAAATTGCGACCCAATATGCAATACATTTTTTTGCAACATTTAATCTTGATTCAAACAATTTGACAACGATTTTTCATGACCTTTCATATACAAAGTTAAATTAATAAGCAATAAACATTTCACTGCGCTGCTGCACATCGGCACTACCTCCAGACGAACGTGTAACTGTAAAGTTTTTCCATGATTTTCAAGGCACACGGCAAATTTGAAAGCACACACCGCTGGTCGTAGGTCAAAATTAGCCAAAGAGAAATATTGTAATACGCTATGTAGAAATTCAACAGCCAATTGAAACGTTCGTTTTTTAGACTGTCGAGTTTGTCTGGTTCTCTCCAATGAGCACCCATGAACTGTTCAGTATGGCTATGCTTGCAACCAGACTGCATGCTTATTTGATTCACACTAGACTTGTGGACAAGTCGTTAAATGTCTGTCGCGGTGATATTGAAACGGCTCTCCTGCAACTCCCCCCCCCCCCGCGAGCCTGCTGCTCCGCGCAAGGCTCCCCTCTCGCGACCCATTTAACTTTTGTACAATCCGATGGCTGACATTTATTCATTTATGCACGTTTGTACGGAGTACATTATTACAGTTGGCGTGGAGTTAAATGAGACTGCCTGGACGCGTCCATTTTTTTCCTGAAGATGTTAATATTTTCAAATACTGTAAATACACTGATTTTTTTTTCAATTTTTGGAATGTGAGCATTTGTAAATGAGTTTCGCCCCGTTAACTGCTTCATTAATTTCATAGTTTTATCAATAATATAATAGGTTACACTGGGGCAAGATGGAACAGATAAACCAGTTTTGGGATAATAAAATTGAACTTACCTTAAACTGTCCCGCAAGCTCAATTACACTAAAGGTTACTTTTAGTTTCAGCTTTTAATGAAATTTCAAGGGTTTTGACAGTTTTCAGATACTGAAACTTTAATTTATTGAATTTAATTAAGTTTCCCGTTTCCCCCATTATTTGGGGCATGATGGGGCGCATGCACTGTATCAATGATTGGTCAAAGAAATATTTAAGTAGAACATTAATGATATTATGGGACAAATCGGGTCAAATTTAGGCAAGCATTTTATGACCATTACCAGAAATGTCAGTCTTTAGTGTGATAAGTATTTTTTTTTTTAATAAATTGCTTGTAAACCAATTTATAGTATCCAACAATAGTTTACAACTTTGAGTGTTTTTAAAACAAATCTTTTTACATTTGTGATTAAAACAACTAAGCGTGTCCCAACGTTCACATTTCATAATAAGTTGTTGACAAAATTACTAATTTTATCCCACTAAAATGACTTCTGTAATAAAACTGGGACAGATCTCAAAAAGCTCCCAGATCTAAAATATTTCTGCACTCAGTAAGTCTGTGTTGCTTTTACCTGACAAACACACATTTTCTGATTAAAGTGCTCTCAAAATGGATTACGTGCTGTTGTAAATAAATCTTGGCAGTCTTTCAAAAATACCCATAGACATTGGCCCCGGACATTGGTAACCCGCACGTTCTGACCCGTGAAAATTTGAAAACAGATACATTTCTTTGTCTCCACCAACGCTAAAAAAAAATAAAACCGTAAAAGAGCGCCCGATGAGACGAAGATATTTTGCGGAAAGGGTGTTGGCCAGATATGATTTGGTTTATTAAAACACATTGAATAAGCAATATCCCATATTCCCCCGTTGTACCCTACTTAGCATCGATATTTATTATCTTATATCTGTTTAAAATGTGTTCCTTGCCTCATAAACATGGTTAGATAATACCTACGGTAAATGTCTGCATAGTCCGTCAACCGATATGTTTATGATTGTAGAGATAACAAAAAAAAAACTTGTACGTTGACAGTCACAAAATGCAGTAAATTCTTTCTTTATGAGTTATGCATATACCCTGCTATATGGGTCTGGCACGTTTTCAATCACTGTGTGACTCCATCATTATAGATTTTACAAAATTGACCATCAGACGCTTCTGTACGAAATCGGCTGAAGAGCCCATAGGCCGTACACAAACCGCTATCGGATTGTACAATTAGTCGTTAAATGGGACGACCGTAGTCGAGAGAGCAGCAGTCTCGCGAGGTATATTGGGAGAGAGCCGTTTTGCTAAGACTCTCACGTGTGGATTCCCCTGCGTGACACCATAAAACAAACTCATCATCGCTCACTTCTTGAGTGTCAGTTTGACATTAGCGTGTGATACATTTTTTTTTGTGGAAAACCCAATCACCTTTAAATCGCCCAAAGCATTGGATATATACATTTAATCCTTATGACTAAATAAAATCAATTCAAGCAAAATGCTAATGCTGTGATCCTTACACGTGAAGCGGTGACACACTGAGCACGTCCTGGTCGTTCTAGGTCGCAATCCTCTCGGGCACATTTGACAACTCCTATTATACGGGAATTCGGGGAAAGCATGGTCATTTGCATTGATGGATTTTTTTCGAGAACCCCCCACCCCCCGATGGTATACATAATAAGTACAAGTCCGATTGAGTTGAATTGCGGTTTGTCCACAGACAGGGACAAGACTAGGTTAAACTTGAGATGGCATCAATATGACGTCATCATGTGATTTTTATGAACTTTTACATTTTGACCACAAGTTATCTTCTACATTGTGATCGAAACACGCTGCAAGTACACATTCAAAGTTATTCTTGCAACAGTATTGGTATGTCATAGATGTATGCACTGGGTTGACAGATTCAAACTTTAATTCAAATTCATTGAAATTCAACAGGCTAGAATATCTGTCCAAAACAGATCTTATGAAACATGTAATTCTGTCCTCGACTCCAACCACTTCACTGCTGATTCCGAGAAAAGATTCATTCAGGTTTTAATCAAAAAGTCTGTCCCTGGGCCAGATAATCTCTGCTGATCACTTAAAACATAGTTTAAACACCAATGTCTGCTCATTTGGCCAACATTTAAAATGATTATACCTGATTTGGTGCTGTTCCCTCCAGCTTTCACCAGGGTACTCTCGTACCCATTCTTTTTTCAAATGGCAATTTTTTTTTTTTTTTTTTTTGAAGTATTTTGTACTTTGAATGCCCAGTAAACGGCATTATTTGGATATATCCTCTTATGATATGAAATCATAAAAATGCTTGACGTATCTAATCTGAAAAAGCTCACCAAACGTCATCGAAATCGAATCGACTCGACATCACACAAATCGTCTCGAAGTTTCTCCAAGGTCATAGGTCAATGCGTAAAGTTATCTCCGGCCGTAAAACGCTTTTGCGTACTGGTGCGTACTGACAACGTAAACAAGACTAACAATGCGCGCGCATCCAAACAAAACACCGCGCATTATTGTCAGTAGACTTTTTAAAGTCTCCACACATGTTCCTTTGCTGCAGCATTAAACATACGTTCAAACAATTAATAAACCGCACCGTGAGTGAAGCGAGGAATGAGATAAGTCTACACATTTCCATTGAACAGGCTGCACGTACATGGAGTACATGTAGTACATGTACATGTACACGCGATGCCGGGCGGCAATTGTTAACGTGCCGTTCTTCTTGACGTTTCGCGATATGATTAATGAGTGTATCTACTGTGGTTTTTTCCTCCTCTGACGTATTCTATTAAAAAAACAAAAACAAAAAACAAAAAAGGCCTAACTATCGGCCTTTCATTGTTTCAAACAACTTTTCTGTGGTTTTTGAGTTGGTTTTGGATGAGTCGTGTGCTAATGATGAATTTTACTCTTTGCAATTTGGCTTCATCAATGGTTGGGGCACAGAAATGGCCGGCACCATCAACGACGTCATGAACTACTGTACTAATAAGGGATCCACTGTATTTTGTTGCTCTCTCGATGCAGATGGGGCTATATTCCCCATGATATGATTTTTGACAAGTGTGATACCATCAGTGACGACTGGATGAAGATGCTTGTTATCATGGTATAGGGCCTACTAAACTGACCGTGTTTTAGTTTTGCTTACAAAGATTCTCTTCTTACCAGGTCTCTAAACTTAGAAAATGGTATACATTTCTGTCTTTAAATAGAATCCAGTCAGTTATCTTTTTTAAGTACAGAGAAGATGTGTCTATAAGAAAACGGACAATGTACAATTTAAGTTAAACCATTTCCTTTCAAAGTTACAGGAGGACACCATATACATAAACTGACAAACCTGTAGAAGTTTGAGATCGATCGGCCATCTGGGTCACGAGAAAATAGTGAAAAACCGATTACACATTTGCATGAAATCATATAATTTCAACAAATGAATAAAACGCTCACTGAGCGATAAACTCCAATCGGAAAATTAGTTTATTCATTTCTCATCAAATATGACATTTTAGACAGAAATATTTCAAGGGATGTTTCCTACTATCATCATCATCAGACCGTGTAAGTTTTGTGTAAATCTGTGATCAACAGTATATTTTACAATTTTTTTTTTTACCAATTCTTTAATGTTCCTTTAAGCTAGACTGAACTGGCGTTTTTCCATTTGTAACGATGTCCATTTTAAGTTTGCTTGCAAGGGGTCAATGCATATCATTGACATGAATAAGCAGTTGTTTTAATACTTTCGGCTTAAAAAGCCGCGCGGAGAGGTGCATTTTTAACTTGAACTATTTTCTACTAAACACACATTTTAAATGTAAAATACTTAGTAACCGGTATCTACGATGTCTACTCGGTCGGAATATTGTTATATTTTATGAGTTTTTCTTGTCAATAAACACACCGCATAACTGTTGCGTTGCATTACAATAACAGAGAGAAAATCATGCACCAAGCCTGATGAATATCAAAATGTAACTAACATTGTTTTCTGTATATCAAAGATTTGAAGGTCATTGGGATTGTTTAAAAATGGTCCATCGTCGACTTTCAACCTGTGGCATTTCGGTTCGGGTATACACAAACCCTCGAAAAAAGCCAGAGGCTTTGGGCCCTTTTGCAAGATGGATTATGGCCACAGGTGTCTTATTCACGGTGTTACAACAAGCGGACAACTCGCTCCAGTCATTCTGCAAATTATGCTGTATTGAATGTGTTCAACCTGAACGAAATTCAATATAAGAGAATAATATTTATTTTTCTTTTAACAATATTTTTCTTCTCTTCTTCCTCCAACTACAGGATAAGGTCGAACCCGACTTAAATCCTCTAGCTGCGTGACAGAAGTTTCAGGTTCACATCCACATAATAACAGCAAACATGGATACCAAGTACTGCCCAATTGCAATTGTTGGAATAGGTAATGTCCTTACCTAAAGTGGTTTACACCTAATTAATGAACAAAATTATAATAATGACAAGTCGAGAAATAGAGATGTGCGTTAGAGGGCGCTGTGGTAGTTTCACAAATGAAAAAAGCAGTAGCTTAACACATGAAGATGTTGTGAGTACAGTAGAAATCAGAAAGGCGATTTTGGGGAGCTTTTGTATAGTAAAAACTCTTACAATTTTGTTATTTATTTTTTAACAGGATGTCGCATGCCCGGTGGTGTTAACAGTCCAGATGAGTTCTGGAAGGTCATCCATGATGGCAGAAACACCATCTCTGAGGTCCCACCAGATCGATGGTCACTGGATAATTTTTACCACCCAGACCAAACCAAGCAAGGGAAGATGGTCACCAGGCGCTGTGGTTTCATTGACGGAATAGACAAGTTCGACAACACTTTCTTCAAAATCTCTCCACGGGAAGCGATGTCGATGGACCCGCAGCAACGTCACATGCTCGAGGTAGTCAACGAAGCCTTTGAAGATGCTGGCATCGTACCAGACACAGTCAGCGAGTCCACTGGGGTATACCTTGGTATAGGCATGATGGACTACCCAATCCAGTCTATTGGGGAGACCTCTCTCATCGACGCTTACACCGTGACAGGTTCTGCACATAGTGTAGCAGCAAACAGGGTTTCCTATGCCTTTGATTTAAAAGGTCCAAGTTTTGCCGTAGATACGGCATGTGCCTCGTCTATGACAGCAATGCATCTTGCATGTACCGGCATCTGGAAAACGAATGTAACCTTGCCGTTCTCGGTGGTTGTAACAATCTCCTCATGCCCGATATTACGGTTGGCTTCAGCGCTCTCGGGGTTCTCTCCCCAGAAGGGCAATGCTGTCCCTTCTCCAGCTCGGCGAAAGGCTACGTACGCAGTGAAGGTTTTGGGGCTCTGATCTTGAAGCCTCTTCAGCAAGCAATAAATGACGGTGACCACATCTATGCATCGATTCGAGGAAGTGCTATTGCTGCCAATGGTTTCTCCAACAGCCTCACCATGCCATCTGTGCCAGCTCAGATGACGGTCATGAAGCAAGCGTACGAGCGCTTTAATGTCCCTCTCTCAAGCGTGCACTTCATCGAAGCCCACGGGACTGGAACACCAGTTGGGGACCCGATAGAGGCTGAAGCTATCGGCAAGACCTTTGCTCCACATCGTGAGACACCTCTTAGAATAGGCTCCGTTAAGAGTAATTTTGGCCACAACGAGTGTGCTGCCGGGGTCACAGCGGCCATCAAAGTAGCTTTGATGTTGGAGAAAAAGATGCTGTGCCCAACTATCAACTATGCTGACGCTAACCCGCTTATAGACACAGAAAGTTGGAAGCTGCAAGTCCAAACCAAGCTCGAGCCTCTACCTGATGGTCAGCAAACCATCATCGGTCTCAACAGCTTCGGTTTTGCTGGTGCAGTTGCTCACATGATCTTCGAAGAACCCCCAGCTAGAGACTCCACAGATTCAGAAAGTGACTCAAAATCTTTCCGTGCTCAGTGGCAGTTTGGCGCCAGTGAGCTAGGCAACAGCATCTTGATTCCTTTATCAGCTAAGTCAACAGATGCTCTAAATGGTGTTGCAGAAAACTGGAAGAATTTCACCTGTAACAAGGACGCACTCAAAGTTGTCTCCTGGCTCTCAACTCGGCGAAAGCATCATGCATGTCGCCTAGCTGTCATCACTAAATCCGGAAAACAGTTTCAGACACAGCTCACCAGCTTCGTGAAAACAGGAAGTGGAGAAGGTATGTCATCTGGAAGTGCTTATGGCAAGAAGAGAAAGATCTGCATGATTTTTCCTGGTCAAGGACAACAGTGGGGCAACATGGGACGACAACTTTACAAGACAGAGAAAGTGTTCCGCGAAACTGTACAGAAATGTGATGAAATCTTCCAGAAGTTGAGCGGATGGTCACTCCTTCATGACAAGCTGTTCTTCAATGGACTAAATGGCATGACTAAAACTGATGAAAAGATTGACGCAGATCAGCTTATAAACGATATGAAGATTTCACAGCCAGCTATACTCTTCTTCCAGATTGGTTTGTTCCATCTTTGGCAGTTTTGGGGGATCCATCCAGATGTGGTGGTTGGTCACAGCCTTGGTGAAGTTGCTGCTGCATACGCATGTGGTGGTTTGACCATTGAAGAAGCAGTTAAAGTTATCTACCATCGAAGTACACAACAGGCTAAAGTCAAGGGGGCAGGAAGCATGGCAGCTCTGCGTCTTTCTCTGGAAGATGCACAAGCTATCTGCTCTGAATCTGACAAGCTTTACATTGCCGCACTAAATGCACCGTCTGGCATCACCATCGCAGGAAACACTGAGCTTATCACAGAGTTTGCAAAAAACAACCCCACAGTGGCCAAGCAATTGCGAGTCCAGTGTGCCTTCCACACACCAGAAATGGATCCCATGGAAAAGTCTTTCCGGGCTGCCATGAAAGGAGCTGTCCAGACGGAGGCAGGGTGCCGAACCTTACCCATGTATTCCACCGTAACGGGGGAGCTGTATAAAGGAGATTTTGATACAGATTACTGGTGGGACAACATCAGAAACACGGTGCAGTTCCAGCCAGCAGTTGAAGCTATTTTGGAAGACACCGAGGCCGATCTTTTTCTCGAATGTGGTTCTTCTGCAACACTAATCTCATCTGTCAATCAGATAGCTAAGCAGGGCAACATCAAAGCCAACATCACTTCTATCCCTTCGGGTCAACGTAAACAAGATGACCGCCACATGGTATTAAAGGCACTGGGTGAGCTTTACATCGCTGGTATTGATGTCAACTGGAAGAATGTTACAGGGGACTGCGCAGAATGGGTATCGCTTCCCACCTACCCATGGCAGCATCAGGCATTCTGGGTAGAGTCGGAGCCAATGCGCATGAAACGTCTTGGACTTGACGATCGTACCTTTAAGGGGCAAAATGGAAACATGTCACTGTTAGTTTTCCCCTTCCTGGCAGATCATGTTGTGCAGGACCGACTAGTGTTTCCTGGAGCGGGCTATGTTGAACACTCCATCGAGTCTTCCTTCGCGGAAAATGAGTTGCCGTGTTTGTCACATGTGTCATTTTGCAAACTGCTTATGTGGCCCGAACAAACAACTGCTGGTGCTAGTAAATTTGGCAATCTTCAGCTCAGTTGCATCTTGGAAGGCTCCAAGGTCCAGATTGTAGCAGATGGCACAATTTACAGCGAGGCCGAGATCAAAACAAATGCTACCATCTTAAACGAACACATCCCAATGAAAAGCATTCTTTCACGCTGCCCTGGTAAAACACCTGGTAAGGTGTTTTACGAAAAGCTCGCTGGTCTTGGCCTGCAGTATGGTCCAGCATTCCAGGTTATCGAGAAGATAGCTCTTGGGGACGGTGAAGCACTTGGGTACCTTTATCCAGCTCCAGTTAATAAACAGCGACTTCAGATCACCCACCTTGATGGCTGTTTCCAGCTGCTCATCTCTGCCATTGGAGACACAACGACACTCTATCTACCAGTAGCCATTCAATCCCTGAAGATGCACGTCCCTTCACTGCCAGCATCGGAGTCTTTTGTTGCTCACGTGAAAGTCACAGAGTGTGATTCAATCTCACTCACTGGAGATATTGTCTTGGCCACAAACAGCGGGAAGGTTCTGATGGAGGTGGTTGGCTGCAAATGCCAGAACGTGATCGGTACTATCTCAGATGTACCATTAGCATCTTGCCTCTACTACACTAAGCTCCAGCCCCAAAAGGCTGCTCTTCCACCAACCTCCGCTGCTTATGACGTCTTCGAGCCATACTGCCTCCATAAGAACTACCCCGAAGAGATAGATCCAATTACAAAGGCTGTTGATGTATTTCATGTGCTGCAGGCAATCTGCGTCTCATACATTCGGCACGCTTTTAGCGAGGTCCCCGAAGAGAAATGTGGCAAGTGTAACCCACGATACATTAAGAGACTTCAAGAAATTGCAGCAGACGAAACAGTGAATGACATACCGTTTGAAGAAATCCCCAGAGTCATTGAAGACATCATGGAGCGAATCCCTGAGCTCAAACAAGAGTTGAACATGGTGACCAGTCTGGGTAACAATCTCCCTACGACCCTTTGTGATCCATCAACTGCAGTCTCAATTCTCTTCGCCGCTGAGAACATCGCACACTACTTCATAGACTCCCTGACAACCAGGCTGTACTACAAAGCAGGAGCCAAGATAATAGAGAATGCAATTAAAGAAGCTGCAAAAAGCAAGGAAATCGTGAGAGTTGTTGAGGTAGGAGGACGAATGGGTGGCCTGGCAAGCTACATACTAGAGCCCCTTAAACAACTTGGTATGGAAAACAAATTGGAGTACATCTTCACCGACCTGAGTGCATCCTTCTTCAGTCACGCACAAGGAAGACTTCAGGAGTACCCATTCGTAAAATATCAGCAGCTTGACATTGAGACTGATGTTGGGCCACAGGGATTTGTTCCAGGCTCGTTGATGTTGTGATCTGCATGGACACCCTTCATTCTGCTGTTGACTTGAACAACGGACTCCATCATATGAGGAATCTTCTATGTCCTAATGGGTGGTTGGTTATGTATGAAGCAACGAACAGCAATTATATATCTGAGCTCCTTTTTGGAGCTCTGGAGCTATGCTGGGCTTTCCAAGATTTTCGTACCAATGTTTGCTGGTTGGATCAGAAGGGTTGGGTTGACCTGATGAAGAATGGTGGTTTTACCGACGTGCTGGCTGTATCCTCACCAGACGAGTTTTTCCATAGCATCATGATCGGCCAGAAGTCAAACAAAGAGTGTTGCCCAGAAGAACCAGACCTGACTGGCTAGTCCTCTCCGACTCCACATTCCCGGGTTGTGGGAATGTCTTGAGAGTGCTTAAAGAATCCCTCCCACAAAACACCATCTTTACATCTTCTGACAGAAAGCTTGATGACGCTCTTGAGGGCAAGAAAGAGTGTGTTCACCTCGTCTACATTCTAAGTCAGGCTGACTGGAAAGCTCAATATCTCACCCGCGTCTTACAAGAAGTCAATGAAGATTCGAGTAGTTTTTCCCAGGTTTCCGTTGTTACGACTGCGTCCAAGATGTCAACTGCAGTTGCTGTTGGACTTATCAGGGCAGCCACAAACCAGTGTCAGGTGCCTATACTTTCATTTCATCTAGATGACGAGTCAAAAGAAAGCTTAAGCACTTTAGTCAAGATGATTGTGAGATGTGATGTTTATGATCGGGAAACAAGCATTAGGAAGGGAGAAGTCTTCTTGCCTAGATTGGTTAAGGCTGACATTCCTGACCATGACACGAATAATGACACGTTCTGGCAACTCATACAAAACGCAGATATATCAAGTAAGAACGCTTCTATAGATGATATGGGCTTTAGTTATTTGAGTGAAATGGAACCACCCCCCGGTAAAGTCATCGTTAAGGTCAACGCTGCTGCTCTCAACTTCAAAGATGTAATGATGGCTCTAGGACTCTTGTCAGGATTAGATGAAGAAGATGAGAGGTGCCACTTTGGTCTCGAGTGTAGCGGCCTGGTCGAGAAAATAGGTGCTGGGGTAACCTCACTGCAAATTGGAGATGAAGTGATTGGCTTTGGTAAACACTGTTTCGCCTCACACACCATCAGCGATGAAAAGTTACTGGTTCCAAAGCCTTCAACCTCAACTGGGTTGAAAGTGCAGGCATAAGTGTGATCTTCTCAACTGCTTATTACAGTCTGGTTGAGAGAGCAAATCTTCAAAAGGATGAGACGGTTCTTATTCACTCTGCATGCGGTGGGGTTGGTTTGGCAGCAATTCAGGTGGCTGGAATGGTTGGAGCAAAAATCATCTGCTCTGCTGGAAGTGAGAAGAAGAGATCCTACCTTCGAGAGGAGCTTGGCATCGAGATGGTGACAGATTCTCGTTCTGAAAGGTTTTATGATGATGTGATGAGTTGGACGGAGGGTAATGGAGTTGATGTGGTTCTGAACTCGTTGAGCGGAAGACTGCTTCTAAAGGGAATAGAGTGCCTCGCCATGGGTGGGAGGTTCTGCGAAATTGGAAAGAGAGACATACTTCAGAAGACAAATCTTCTTCTGATGCCCCTGCTGCTAGAAAACAAGTCAGTGTTGTCATGCCAAATAGATCGAATAGTAATGCTTCAGAAAAACAAGGCTCAGAGGCTGATGCGACAGGTGGCGAGTTTTATTGATAAAGGGGCTTTCAAGCCAATCCACACAGAGGCATGTTCAATTACAGACTTCGCTGACACATTCAGAACCATGGCTAAAGCAAATCTCATCGGCAAGGTGGTTTTTGATATTCCAACTGACTACAAGCCCTTCCAAGTTGTCCCAACTTGCAAGCTGTTCAAGGTAAATGGTACCTATATCGTCACCGGTGGTTATGGAGGACTTGGCCAGGCATTCGCCCGATGGCTCTGCAAGAAAGGGGCCTGTCATATCGCACTCGTATCCCGTCGTGGTTGTCACAATGCTTCAGCACGACGCACCGTGACATTCCTGAAGAGAAGAGGAGTAAAGGTGTATATTTCGCAGTGGACTTGTCAGATGCTAGCAGTGTTCAAACCATCCTTCGGCAACTCAAGGAAGTCCACAACGCTCCAGTTGTCCGGGGCATCTTTCACCTTGCCGGTTTCATCGCTGAAGAGTCTTTATCCGACCTTACACCTGAGCTGATGGATAAAATCCTGGGTGCAAAGGCGGCTGGTGCCAGGCACCTCCACAACTTGACTCAAAATCTGCCGCTGGATTTCTTCCTCATGACATCATCCGTAATCGCTGTGTGGGGACATCCTTCTCAACCCTGCTACACAGCTGCTAACGTATACTTGGACGAGCTGGCTGAAGAGCGGAAGGCTAAAGGTCTGCCTGCAACGAGTCTTCAACTGGGGCCAGTTCGGGGTGCCGGATACTTGGAGAGCAACTCAGATGTTGTCAAAACACTTGAGATGAAGGGTAACCTGACGCTACACATTGATGAGGTGCTTCAGGTTGTTGGTCAGCTTCTTCAAGCAAAAGATTCACCCGCTGTGATTTGTCTTGCAAATCAGGTAAGAATAAAATTATCTTTGACACAAAGTTCACGACAGTTGTTTTTCTATACATATTGTTTCATGTATACAGTGGTCATAAATTGTTTCGATACAAAGTTTGGTTTGCTGAAGGCAATACACCCGCGGCCATAATAGTGTTGTAGTGAACATTATAAGCCTATATGAAATTACAAACAATCAAGCATACTGGCTTGGTAGAACATAATATGACTAGAAGTTTCTCAAGTGGAGCAAATCGTATTCAAAGATGACTTCTGCTACTTTCAAAGCTTTCTGTCTGCTATTGTTCCCCAAATAGGTATTCTGAAAATTTCCTTACCAATGTGTTTTATTCTTTATGAATAACTTGTTATCTCGCATTAACCTCATCAGGACTGGGATGCTACCTTGCGACATTGCCACAACGACTCTCTGAAATTCCGTCACTTAACCTTGGGTCGGCAGGTTGCCCAGACTGACTGCAACCTCAGTCAGGAAGACCTAGAGGATCGTGTCAGACAGAAGATGGGCCAACTCCTCTGTGTAGAACCAAAGAGCATTGACCTACAACAACCCATGATTAACTACGGTATTGATTCCCTGATGGCTGTAGAGATGGTCACGTGGGCCAGTAAAGAGCTCAGCGTCATCATCTCTCAGCTTGATATCCTAGGTGGTATTTGTACCAATGTGTTACTGGAGAAAGCCCTTGATCACAGCGTGGTTATCAATGTAGCCGAATAGTTGCATGTTCTTAGTAAGCACAGCTTGTCGAGTATGGCCCCCTGTGTTATATTGATTGTATGTGGAAAATAACGTTGCAAGTAAAACTAAGTCATTATATATATATAATCTTTTCAAAAGTTTTTCGTTGTTTGTTTTGGTGAGAGTAAAGTTGTGAACTAACTTTTTAGGATGTAAGAATCTTGGCTAGAGAATCAACGGACCCGCAACTTTCTTTACTGACGTTGTCAATATAATATGTGTACAAATCTAGCTCGATACAATGTACTCTATAGGAGATTCAAAATATTAGTCTGAAATTAACCAGCAGACACAGTAGCAAAAAGCGAGTCATTTGATTTCCTTGTCTGAAACCTATGACTTATTGACCTGTTTCAGATTACTCAAGATTGCAGTACATGTGTATCAAAGTTTTATTCCCTGTCATTTTCGGCAAGACGTGGCCTATTTCATTTTCACGCATTCATATGAAGTCATTTTGCCTCCTCAATTGAAATTGTCAATCAATTTCTTTTGAGATATGACAATTTTAAGGCATTATTTTTAATTAAACTTACTAAATGTATTTTGTTTAGCAATGCGAAACCAGCATCAATTTAGCAGAGTAGGTGCAGTTAGAAATTTGCTGCGAATTTGAACGCAGTGAGTGGGTTTTAATTTGAGTGGTTATCTTTTTAAAATCGAGTATACATTTCCTTACACAATAATTAAAATTGAATGACTGTTTTGAGGAACTTTCAATTTCGCGTGAAATAGAATAACGAGACGTTTATTTGCTGCTTATTGCCGAAAATAGTCAGGGGAAACCTTTTTAATTAACACTTGTTGTCACCATAAAAAAACCTCACACACTGTCACCATCAGGTAATTTTGAAGTGTACGTTTTGATATTGCGTGTAATACATGTTTTTGGAGAACACAATCACGTTTAAAAAACAAAATGTTAATGTTTTCAACTCTGTGGTTTTACATTTCAACAGAAAGATTTAATCAAGAAGGGAAACAGTTGAATCCTTGTGTTCCTATTTCTAATTAACATTTTGCAGGTTTTCAATATTTTATTGAAGCATAGTTTGGGTGAGTTTTATACTTCAGACTGTTTTTGTAGTTGCTTCACATTTGATGCAAACATGTTGAACTTTCATTTTATAATAGTGGCGATGTAATATTGATACATGAGTGTACAGCATGGATGGCGTGTTGTGTACGCTAAGACCGTCAAGTGCAGACACACGTTGTCTTAGGCTGTCGGCTTGTGTGTACAATTATTGCGTGTAGGTGGATATCACACCAGCTTATGGCTGGTTGTAGTAGTGTTTTAAACCATACGTAATGACTTGTCAGTGCAGGGGATTTGTGTGTATTGCTGTAGATCATTATTACAATGTTTGTTTATTTTCACCCATAAGACTAAACTTGTATGTACATTGTTTATAATAATGGTATATTAGATGCACTTCATATTTTCGTTGCCATTAGCTTATGTGACTGCCTACTTAGTGGTAGACCATCTACAGTCATTTTACTGGTGTCACTCTGATTTGCCAGGGTAAGATTTTATTTTCTAAATTTAAATATATATATATATAGTTTATGCAAGGTGTAATTAATAATTTCATATCAAGTTCAAATTTTGAAACACTTATAATTATCTCAGATGTGAGATAACTGTTGATGTACCGTATGTCATGGGTCCACAGGTTTTTTTAATTATCATTGTGGGTTATCATATATGTCAGATGCTTGAATAAGCTTCAGTAAAGACCACAAGCTTTGTCAAACATCTTATACTTTGTCTTGGAGGGTCGAATCCCACCCTCTCACTTCACTGGAGGTGGAGTCATCACAGAAACTTGGCGACGTAGACAGGATAGAGATGCAACAATAAGACCCCGACACATTTTGGTCTCTAAGCGCTTCTAAGCAAAATTATATTTGGTTTCTGCGATGAATTCTCTTTCTTGGAACTGTAGGCCATAGTTGTTGCATTTTTTCAAGAATTATGCACAGAGTATACCACTAAATGGTTTCAAAATGTTTTATTTTGCAGCTCATTAACTTAATGATACATTATTTTGGGCAGTTGTGATTATTTTGTTGATTTAGTAGGCTGTGGTTGATAGATCTAATTAAAACTAATTATATTCTGTACTTTTCAGCATCTTTTTCTCCCTATATATTAAATTTTGTGTTTTCTATCTATTTTTAAATATATATATGGACATTAAGTTTTAACGAAAATACAATAAAGTAACTGCTTGTATTGTCACGGGAGCAAATGATGTCTACTGCCTGAATGTTATTCAAACGGTGTGTCTAAGGACTGACTTATTGCGTCTGGTTCAAGCTGACTCAACTGAATCCATGTTTGCTTTTGTGCGCATGCGTTGAGGTGATGATGATTATTAACATTGCCATACTCAACCGGTGCATAAACAAAACAAGGATCATCAAAAACTGATGCATTTGGAATTCAACGATTCATGGACAATTTGCTTGGAGTAGAAAGCTGGTGTCAACACTGAAAAAAAGTTAATACGATGTAACTTCTTTAGCATTTAAAAACTAAAACTAAAATAGGGCATGTGAGGGCGCCGGGGAAAAAGGTTTAATTCAATAACAAAAAGGCAATCGGCGGTACAATGGATATTATGTCAAAAATTTAAAGAAAATATTACACTAAAATGAAAAATTAGCAAGCTTTATTAGAAGTAACTTAAAGTGACACTCATACTTGGTCAGGATAGCTATTCTGAGGTATGGTAAATCTCTTGATTCCCATCTCTGTATACTGAAGGCAGTGATGAAGGACAGTTAAAATGTCATCTCGGAATGGGATTATGGGAGCGCTGGGAACCCTGACCTGGAGGGCGCTCGATTTAATTTGAATGTTAAAAGACTTCAAAAAAGAATTGTCTGAGAAGCTTATAAAAACTGAAAATAATGGGGGCATGTGTTGTAACTTAGATTATTCGCCACCAGTAAAAAGCCGACTTCGGCACACATTATAATACCAACGCTGTTTGAAATAAAAACAAATAACAATAATAAATAATAAACAGGTCATTTTATAAAGCGCCTTTTACCAGAGGATGCAAAGCGCTGAAAAAAGGAAAAAGAAGAGAATGTCAGAAAGATGGGGGAGGAGGCAGACTGGAGAAACCCAGATTACATGCCTGCAGAGAAAAGATGAGTCTTGAGGGCCTTTTTAAAAGGGGTGAGACCAGTAGAATTTATATTATGAGTGGGAAGATTATACATTCATGCAACGGTCGTAGGTAGCGCGTGGCAAGGTCCGTGGCACTAACTGTGACTGACTCACATACATATTGGGATCGAGGATATGTATACCGTCCCCGCAACTAGACCGCGAAACAATTACCGACTTGATTTCAAGACTACGCAATGACCTGCATTTCTCAAAACTAGACCACGAACAAATGGCAGTGAGTTTTACAGTCAAATTAGTTTGACTATATACCCTTGAGAACCGTAATAGCTTTTATGTTGCTCTGGTGTTTGCAGTTTTATTTGAGAGCATAGACTAGTGGGATTTCTGAAAAAGGGCCTTGTATAAGGTTCAAGGAGTATTTTTGAGTAAAAGTGGGGAACCAGGTGTTTTAACATAATTTGGGTATGCTGATTCTGAAAAAAACTGGTTCCCAAGCAAAATTTTGAATTTTTGACCATCTAATTTGCATAAACAAAATGGCCGTAAAATTGCAAATTTTGAGCCTTTTTTTAAACCATTTTCTGCAATATCTCTGTAACCAAGCGAGCAAAAATTACAATAGATATGTCTGTACCTATGTATTGAAGGTCAGAGAATAGGATTAAGACATTTTTGAAGTAATTAGTGGTAAATAATACTCATGAATACGCAAATTAGTAGCCGCCACTATCTATGTAACAAGGCAAGCAAACATGACAAATGAAGTGTCTTCACCTATATTTTGAAGGTCAGAGAATATAATTAATATAATTCTGATGTAATTAGTGGTACACAATACTCATAAGTATGTTAATTAGTGATTGCAATTACATGAACAAAAAATGTTCTCCAATATTTCTGTAAATAGGCAAAGCAAACATGACAATTGAAACGTGTTTACCTATGTTTTGAAGGTCAAAGGAAAAGATCAAGACAATTCTGTAGTATTTAAGTGTTAAACATATGCATAAATATGCAAATTAGCGGCCGCCATTAAAAAAAATGTTCTCCTATATCTCTGTAACTAGGCAAACAAACATTAAAAATGAAGTGTCTTTACCTATATGTTTTGAGGGTCAAGCAATATGTGATCAGTGATAAGACAGATGCTTTTTTTCAAATGAGCTTGTTATAGCTACCAGTACTAAATTATTCAAATGAGCTAGTATAGCTACCAATCAATTCATGTATCAGTGCTAAAATGTTAGGTTCCAAACTTTACCCCAAAATACTACTTGACGCTATTACAGGCATGACAAGGCAACTGGTCTCAATTACATATCCCTTATGTTTAGTCGGGTATAGAATAAACTGTTTCTTTAACTATAATCGTATCCATACAAGGAGTTTGATCATTAAACTGTTACTGACATGTACACATTGCTGTGCAGTGTAACCTAGATTTGCAGCATTTGCAACGTCGCATCCTGCATTGCTTCTGGCATGCAAACGCAATAATTTTCAGGTATTAAAACTTCCAGGAAGTGGACCCAATGACATCAGTATGGGCTATATAGTCCTGAATCACCATGTGTTCCCATCCCATGTCAATGGGCTCAGGTATGGCTCATTGAGCATTTCTCCAAACCACTGCTTGATAGCGTACCATCAAATTGACGCAGAGAGAACACTTGTTGGGGACATTGATTATAGTTTCCCAGTCTTAGAGAACAGCAGTGTACGCACTTCATATATTCTGCACACAATGTATCTCAAGATTGAACTGTCTCATCTGTGAGTTCGCGGATTCCTAAGCTTTTGAGCAGTAGAGTGTGAGAGGTCGTCTTCAGCCGACGCCATCTCGGGAGCCTCCTGACGGTTGCTTTTGGCTCACCCTGGCCTAGCATCATCAGCGTCCTCACAGCTAAGCAGTTTCTTGTTGCCATGCGCCCTTCTTCTGCTAGTGATTCTCCTCCTGCCCCTTCTCCTAGCTCAACCCAAGGGTTCCCACATCACTAATGGTCATGCAGAGACTACATGTAGCTCCAAATGACACAGACAGTGGTCAGCCGACCTTATCCTTCGTTCCCTGACCTTTGCAGATACTCTGAGCAGGGTGCCATAGAGCTGGACACGCGGTCGTTGAGTGCTCCTCTCCAACACGATGGAACAAGCACAAGAAGTGCTTGAAGCTGTTGAGCTCAATCGACGGGTTCCATCGTGTTGGAGAGGAGCAACAAATTACAGGTCAGTGATTACCACTGCTGGCACTCACCAACTTCAGCAATTGATGGTGCTCTTTGAAGACTACGGACCTTTTGGTGGCATCCTTGATTGTCTCTTCTTAAGATGACGAGTCATTATGTTAAATAGCTTCAGGATAGACTATGTCTTTAGTTAAGTTATCTGCCAGATTGGACTTGGTTCAGCAAGTGATAAAGGAACTGGCAGAAGCTTGGCATCATAACAAAGATCAATTCCTGTGTTAGCATCATCATGGACTAAACCAGATAGCAACAGACATTCGGGACAAGATTGTTCCAATCCAACAAACCTTGTGCATATCTCAAGCTTAACAGACTTAACTGTAGCCACAAACAGACACACAGTGGGCCAGTTCAAGGTCAAACTGCGCCAAAATAGGCAAATAATTATTGTTTCAAAAATCAATACTCCTATTTTTTAATGTTCCCAGTTGTCCAGAGGCATATTATATTAAATAATTAATGACCAAATCACTCTAAAATACGGGTTAAACCCTTGTATAGTCACAAAATTTTAAAACATGTAACGTAAATCGTTAAGACTAACGAGTATTTTAACTCTGAGCATTTCATAGAAGATAACGCCATGAAAACCGTGTCAACAGTTGTTCACAGTCTATATTTTATGAAAATTAAATTTATAATCAGTTTGATTTCTGTTTACTTTGTGAAAAGGCCTGAAACACCACATCAAATGCCTTTTTAAAGTGTTTTTTTTTTCTTAAGAGGCAAAGAAAAAATATAGTTCCGCCGATTGCCTCTTTAATTTTCACTTTTTCTAGGAGCCTGAACCTTCAGCAACAGTTTAAAATCAAAATTGGCTGCGACTTTTTGCGACTTTCGAAGATAATTAATTTTGAAGTGGTAGGCCCCTATACGCAAAACGATTGTTTTGACTCAACCACCATGACCACCCGTACAACTCGCGTGTGTGTCAGGTTGTAATACTTCAGCATCAAAGAAAGATAAAACTCTCTCTGTAAAGACTTGACCATCATTTACTTCTCGGAGTTCTTTTACAGTGGCGAGAAAACCATATACGTGTCAATAGTAAGACTTTGTTTAATATCTGTTCAAAATCAAACAGCCCCTTACGACTATAAAAGCACAATCCGTCATCATTTACTTAAGAGTTGTTTTAAGGTGGAATATCTGTTCAAAATCAAACACATCAAGCTTGGTTAGTTCGCAGTGGTCATCAGTTGAGTATACGTAATATCGAGACCAGTTTTACTTTTATCGTTATTAGTTCAGTAAAATGGCATCTTTACCTAGAAAGCTGTTGATCGAAGCTGTCAGGTCTTCGGAAGATCTTTCAAATGCTGAATTTTCACTTGAAATTTGCATGGAATTTTTCTCAACAAATCACAATATAAAACGATTAGAAATTCCAAAGGAAATTCAAGAGAAGATGAAAGCAACCCTGCGCGAATTTCTTTACAAACTTAAGAGAATAAAGAAAGCTTGCAGCCGCAACAAATAAAATAATGCCATTACTACAAAGGAGAGATTGAGTCATTGAATAAGTTTCATCACAATAAAACAGATAATTGAAGCTGTTTATACATTCTTCTAGCCACCAACACTGTTTAAAAGATGCGTATTATTTCAAATCACAGACTCCGAACATCAAGCCAATCAAAATTCAGCATTTTGGTGACGTCACAGCATTTTGAAATATGTTTTATTGTCTTTCTCGGGCCATAAAACCCCTTAGAGCTCAATGGCAATTCATTTAGTTGCATACAACAATTTTGGCGCAGTCTGACCTCGAGCTGGCCCACTGTGAGACACCTCTTGGTGTCGTTGGTCAGACCAGATCTCCACCAAACGCGCTCATGCCATGAAGGGCCTTCCGTGGCAGAGCTTTCCTCACTCTCATCTAGCTCTAAATTGTGGGCACAAATGTATTTGAACTCCCCAACAACCTCTTGGGAAGCGATAAAACTGTCTTCCGAGTTGAACGCCATCATCTTGGTCTCCTTTGACTTTAACTGAAGCCCTACTCTGCTAAATTGGAGCTCAACAGCTGCAAGCACTTCTTGTGCTTGTTCCATCGTGTTGGAGAGGAGCAACCAAGTCCAGGTCAGTGATTACCACTGCTGGCACTCACCAACTTCAGCAATTGATGGTGCTCTTTGAAGACTGCGGACCTTTTGGTGGCATCCTTGATTGTCTCTTCTCAAGATGGCATACTTGATTGTCTCTTCTTAAGATGACGAGTCATTATGTTAAATAGCTTCAGGATAGACTATGTTTTTAGTTAAGTTATCTGCCAGATTGCCAAAGAGCACTTGGTTCAGCAAGTGATATAAGAACTGGCAGAAGCATCATAACAGCTGGCAAGTGTTAACTGGACAACCGGCTTCATAGGCAGTAACAAGGCATCGGAGAACGTTTCTACTTGCCTTCAGGATAGTTGTTTGTCTTTGTCAACTTTGTTTTGTTGGGCAGATACAGAGAAAAGACATTCAATGGACCCGTTGCTACCAGGACACGACACATGAAAGACCAATCAGGCGGCCTGTTGCAATTTATGTGGCTTCCTGTCCTGATAATAAAATTGATTTTGCACATTTCCTGTCTGAGAAACTGTGTTTTCAGGCACCTGATGATCAGAACATTCTTGATGCCGGGGATTCAGAGAAGAACCTGAAGTTAGGTTGTCAAAGTCACAACCACCGATTTGACTAAACTGAGAGCCAAACATAAAGAAGCTGACACTAGGTTGGTGTTACATGCTGTGCACAGCCAGTTTAATACAGTTGTTTTGTCATCAATGGATATTGGTTCTTGTGCTTTTGGTTTCCAACTTCTCACGTGCACAATGTGATTGCCTTGGATGTTGTCTGGTCCCGCCATGAAATGCCAATATATGCGGCTTTCAATAACCTACCAACCTATACCACGAGTATTAAACAGGAACAAATCTGTTACCATTTCATGCATTAAATGGGTGTGTCGCCACGTCCTATACATAGCAAATCAGCAGGCTTGCAATGTTTTCTAAAACTGGGAAACCAGAAACAATGTCCCCATTGAGTGAAGCTCTTCGCTTCAATTTGATACATGTACGCTATCAAGCAAAGATTTGCAGAAATGCCCACTGTGCCATACCTGAGCCAGTTGATTTGGGATGGTAACACATGGTGATTCAGGACTATAGCCCCTGATGATGTCATTGGGTCCAATTCCTAAAAGTTACCTGGAAATGATTTCGTTTGCATGCCAGAAGCAATGCAGGATGCGATGTTGCAATTGCTGCAAACCTAGGTTACAATGCACAGCAATGTATACATATCAGTAACAGTTTGATGATGAAACTCCTTGTATGGATACGATTATAGTTAAAGAAACAGTATATTTTATATCCGACTGAACATTAGGGATTTGTAATTGAGACCTGTTGCCTCATCATGCCTGTATTATCGTCAAGTAGTATTTGGGGGTAAAGTTAGGAACCTAACATTTTAGCATTAATACATAAATAGTTATGCAATTCATTGGTAGCTATACTAGCTCATTTGCATAATTAAGCATTGTTAGCTATACTAGCTCATTTGCATATTTAGGCATCTGGCTCATCACTGATCACATTGTTTGACCCTCAAAACATAGGAAAAGACACCTCAATCGTAATGTTTGTTTGAATAGTTACAGAGATATATGAGAAAAATTATTTTTTGGTAATGTCGACCACTAATTTGCATATTTATGAGTAGTGTTCCTCTAATTACTTCAGAAATGTCTTAATCCTACTTTCTGACCTTCAAAACAAAGGTACAGACACATCATTAATTCTTTTTGCCCGCTGGGTTACAGAGATAATGCAGAAAACGGTTTAAGAAAGGTCAAAAACTGGCGGTTTAGCTGCCATTTTGATTATGCAAATTAGATGGTCAAAACCTCAAAATTTCGCTTGGGAACCGGTTTTATCTGATTCAGCATAACAAAATTATGTAAAAAAGTCTGGTTCCCCACTTTTACTACAAAATGCCCCTAATAGTCACAATTTTCAGAAATCCCACTAGTCTACTTCCTCCGTGTCCCACTCAACTCGGAGCTTTTTACCTAATTTTTTACTTCCGCCAGCCAAAGCTGTAGGCATATAAAATATGTCACATCCGGGCAATCTTTGGCATATATTGGTACCAACATCCTCATGCAAAACTGCAACTGTGAGGAGGTGGACACCTGGGTTGTGGTTCATGTGCTTCATGCTCTGAAACACGGGAGAAAGACTATCCATGTGCATACTTTGGACACAGATGCTGTGGTAATCAGTGCTGGCACGTTCCATAATCACATCAACGCCTTCTACTCAAGCCCATTGCAGCAACAATCACAAGCACTACCCATGTTCCACGCATTTTCAGGTTGTGAAACAACCTCTGCCTTTAGTGGCAAGGGCAAGCAATTTGGCAAGCCTGGCAGGCCTAATGACGTCACATAGATACATGTATTTGTGTATCTGGCCTATATCATCCTTTCCAGATGCTGGATCTTGACGACAACTCTTCATAAAGCTCAAGAGACTGACTGTTATCCTTTATGACAAAACCAGTCCTTTGAGCCCTGTCAATGAGACAAGAAGGGAACTCTAGCCACCCATCACCAAGAATGCACTATAAATTCTAGCATGTCCGACGGGCAGTATATCAGCAGGAATCTGGTGACCTGCACACAGACACAGCCAGTGGTTCCATACTTCTCAAAAGGACTTTGCTCTGAACAAAGTACCAGGGCCATACTAGCTCATGGATAACAGATCGTGCCGTGAACTTGTCATATGTTTTTGAAAAGACGACTGCTTCAACTGCAAATGCGGCAAAGCAAACATATCTGGACTGCTCACCACTTTGTTAGTACTTATGTACATCACATCCCAGAACATTGTAAATTGAATGATATTTTTTATTGACAACATTTAACAATCCCTCAAACTTCAAAAATGAGAACATTGAGCAAGTCTTCGGGGTGTGAGATAGTCAGAAAAGCTGAAAACTCTTTGGTTGCCCACAAATAAAGCCTTGATGTTTATTTGCCTAATTAATGAGTTTTATCTAGCTAAATTGAGATTCACAAATGTTTGTTTAAATTGTTGGGTGATAAATCTTGACTTTCAACCAGAAGAGCAGACACAGATTGGGGGGGGGGGGGTCAACCTCCCTGCATCGACCCCTCCCCAAAAGGAAAAAAGAGCATTCTAACAACTAAAGTGATAATGCATAATTGATATTGGCATGAATGTTTCTGTATACATAGTAAAATTGGTATAATTATGGTGAACGTTATGAATACGTAAAACAAAAAACTGACATGCCTAAACTCCCCCTACCTTTAAAATTCCGGATTCCGCCTCCGAAGAGGGTGGATTTTGATTGGAAGTTGAACAACGATGACATTTGAAAATATTTCTGGTACAATTGTATTGTCCAACTACCTAAAAGTCACAAATTTTGCAATCAAACTAAGCTTCTTAGGACTCACAGGACTCGAAAAAAAGTGATATTTTGTCATAAATGTCGGCCATTTTGAAACCGTGTGTTTTTCATGAAAACAAAATAAGATTCCGGAGGGCTCCTAGGCTAATCTTATTTAGTCGGCCCCAAGGGAGCCTCATGCCAAATTTGGTGCTTTTATCCGTCGAGTAACGGTAACCTTTAAATTTTACGCTAAGCTACCTGACTAAAAGTAAAGGGGTCTTGTGACTCTGATGACCGATTGAGCTCAAATTTTTACAGGTTTGATATTTCATGGATATGTTGGGTTACACAAAGTGTGGATACTGGTATTTGACAATTACCAATGTTGTACACATGCTTTAAAACACCAACCCATGAAGCATTCTAATCTACTATTGAAATGAGATTATTTATCAACGTCCTTGGGTGTTGTTCTCTTCCTGGATCTTTGGGGGCGGTTGGTAGCTGCATAGTTGCGGTAGAACAAACGGGCTACGGAGCCCCTAAGGGGACAGGTAAAAAAAAAAAAAAAAAGTAAACAAAATTATTTCGTTCCCTCGAAATATTATTTCGTTCCCTCGAAATAGTATTTCGTTACATTGAAATACTATTTCGTTCCCACGAAATATTATTTCGTTCCCTCGAAATGTTATTTCGTTCCCTCGAAATGTTATTTCGTTCCCTCGAAATGTTATTTCGTTCCCTCGAAATATTATTTCGTTCCCTCGAATTATTATTTCGAGGGAACGAAATAGATTATTTTGAGGGAACGAAATAACATTTCGTGGGAACGAAATAACATTTCGAGGGAACGAAATAGTATTTCGAGGGAACGAAATATATTTATTTCGTTCGAACGAAATAATTTAGCTGGTTCGGAGTCCTTGATATGCCAAGAGAATTTCTGGAATATTAAAGCCTTTATGTTAGTGTGTAATTTCCAAATTCTCTTACAACTACATCAGGTTTTACTTCAATGACTTTCTTAACTAAGCGAAGCAAATACTACAACGCCCGGCAGAATGTTTGACAGCCCTTTTATTTCAAGGAATTCATCTTGTCTTTAACCCTATTAGAAAGTTATACAGTTTTTTCTTTGTACGCTGAAAACTTAAGCCTTAAAATAATTTCATTATTAACCCTTTACTTCTCACTCTACCTGAGACTATAATAAAACTTAAATTCCATTATTAAGAAAACAACCTGAACCCCCCCCCCGAAGGAAAAACAAACAATCAACAACAACAACAAAACATAGAAACATAGAACAAATTAAAATGCTGTTAGTTTTACGGTGATCTCGTAATGATACTTGGAAATTAAATGGCATATCAAGGCCTCCGTAGCCGCTTAATTATTTCGAGGGAACGAAATATTATTTCGAGGAAACGAAATATTAATTCGAGGGAACAAAATAATATATTATTTCTTTCCCTCGAAATGTTATTTCGTTCCCTCGAAACAATATTTTGTTCCCACGAAATAACTTATTTCGTACCCTCGAAATGTTATTTCGTTCCCTCGAATTAACATTTCGAGGGAACGAAATGATTTCGAGGGAACGAATTAATATTTCGTGGTAACGAAATGATTTCGAGGGAACGAAATACTATTTCGTGGGAACGAAATAATATTGGATTGTTTTTTAACCTTTTAATTTTTTGTTCTACTTGTCCCTTTAGGGGCTCCGTAGGGGGCGCTGTTTTCGACGGATAAAAGAGATCGCAATAGACTTTTCTTTTGTAACGTCACAGCACAAGTTTATGCCAAGTTTGGAAAACTATGGGAAGCCATAAATGCAAAGCAAAAACGGATAGCCACAGTTTGTAGCAATGTTACACAAATATTCAAAAATAGTGTTGAATTTGTTGGAAACAAAGCAAACAATCATAAGATGTTTGTTTTATTGAATGTTTGCAGAAATGTTCAAGTGAATTTGGTCACAATATCTGTATCCGCAATTGAATGTTATGCTAATAACTGGCACTCCATGCCAACCAGCGCGGTTTGTTGTTCAACAAAAGAAAGGTCTTGACTGTGTAAGTTGACCTCCAAATCGGACGAGCTTTCGCGAGAATCTGGACTTCCGGGCACCTCGAATACCAACTACAGCGTATATTGTGGCAGTTGTTTTTGAAAAGAACTTCTATTGAAATGTTTTTTTAAAATAAATTCACCCATTGAATATGGTTTGAATAAAATAAAGCTAAATTTAGAAATTGTAATTTGCAAACAATTTCGCAAATCTTGGAAAAGTATTTATTTGTTTAAAGCTGACCTTAATTTCCGCTTATTACGTTTGACCATACAGAACATGCATTATACCTTTCTTCTGTTTGCAAACATTGACCACCATTTTGTATGGAAGGCCTTGAGCAGCTAAACGTGTATAAAACTGGCTTTGCAAAAATTTGCCATTTTTAGCAAAACGTTACAGCTTTTTTATGAAGTGTAAGTTTACCTTTTGTTTTGGATAGTCAATTTTATTTATCAGAAACATGGATATTAAATTGATAGCATCATTGGTCAAATAAGAAAATGTTGTATTTTTTTGCAGTGAACGCAACCCTTACTTTTGACAACCAAGGTGCCAAAACTCGTGGCTGTGACGTTGCAAAAGAAAGGTCTATAAACGGGCGGTCTCGTTTACCCTTGACGTATCCTGGGAACGAAGTTGGGGTTTGTGTAACACAACCATTAATTAAAAAGAGATCAATGAACTATACCAAGCAAGATCTGCGGAAGAAAAAATACAATACATGTGTTGTGTAGGACTCCTACATCCTACACCATTGAACAGTGCACAAACCGAAGGCATCACATTTCTCCTACATCCCGGCCTACACCATTGAACAGTGTACAAACATGAAAACAACACATTGCGCATGCTCGTGCGGTTTCGGTTTATTGCGTAAGTCAGTATAATGTCGATCAATGCGTATACCTCATATATGGGGCGCCGTTTGTCACTTAATTGTTTGGCGTTTTTTTTTTTTACATGTTTTTACCATGGTTTGTAACAATTTGATGTAAACCATAGAAATTGCTGTCAATTTTCGTTGTGGTAAACAAACCATGGATTTACAATCAAAGCTTATAAATTATGTTTTGTAAACCATGAAAATTCAATCATCATAAAACATGGTTTATAAACCATGAAAATTTTAGCACCATGTAAACTATGTTTTATGATGCTAGAAGTTTCATGGTTTAAAAACCATGTTTTGAAGGTGCTTAAATTTTTTATTTTTTTTTGAATGATTTCAGTGCTTTCTTGGTTCTTTTTTAGTTATTTCTTATTTGATGATACCGGTTAGTGGCGGTTAACCGCTGTTGGTTATCAATGAATAAATAGATATATAAATAAATAAATAAAAATGAAATAAAATATAGAACTATACACTGTCACAAAGTTTTAGCTCTATGCCAACGTTTGGAAGAATTACAAACCAAAATGTGTCGGGGTCTTGTTATTGCATCTCTATGCTGTCTATGACGCCAAGTTTCTGTGATGACTCCACCTCCAGTGAAGGATGAGAGTGTGGGATTCGACCCTCCAACTAAAGTATAAGATGTTTGACAAAGCGATGTAGTCTTTACTGAAGCTTATTCAAGCATCCGACACAACTGATGACCCACAATAATAATATAAAACCTGTGGACACATGACATACCGTACATTAACAGTTATCTCTAAATCTGAGATAATTATAAGTGTTTCAAAATTTGAACTTGATATGAAATTATTTATTATACCTTGCATAAACTATATATATATATATATATATATATATATATATATATATATATATATATATATATATATATATATATATATATATATATATATATATATATATATATATATTATATATATATATATATATATATATATATATATATATATATATATATATATATATATATATATATATATCCCGCTCTAGTCAATTTTTCTTTGTTCAACCCGAAATCATTTAAAAAATATACCAAGTCAGTTTCCCCTGTGGTTTATTATTTGATATCTGATATAAAAAGTCGCATCCCCTTAAGGTGATCCCCTGTCTGCCGCTTCCCAGGTTGTATCGTTACCTGGGTGTGATCCCTGGCTACACGGCAGTTTGCGGTTGAATGGCTTCTGACAGGCACCCCCGAACAAAGATATTGACAAAATAGGGAGACCGCCAACATAGGGCTAGATAGCTCAGTTGGTAGAGCGCCGGCACGTTAAACCGGAGGTCGTTGGTTCAAATCCCGCTCTAGTCAATTTTTCTTTGTTCAACCCGAAATCATTTAAAAAATATACCAAGTCAGTTTCCCTTGTGGTTTATTATTTGATATCTGATATAAAAAGTCGCATCCCCTTAAGGTGATCCCCTGTCTGCCGCTTCCCAGGTTGTATCGTTACCTGGGTGTGATCCCTGGCTACACGGCAGTTTGCGGTTGAATGGCTTCTGACAGGCACCCCCGAACAAAGATATTGACAAAATAGGGAGACCGCCAACATAGGGCTAGATAGCTCAGTTGGTAGAGCGCCGGCACGTTAAACCGGAGGTCGTTGGTTCAAATCCCGCTCTAGTCAATTTTTCTTTGTTCAACCCGAAATCATTTAAAAAATATACCAAGTCAGTTTCCCTTGTGGTTTATTATTTGATATCTGATATAAAAAGTCGCATCCCCTTAAGGTGATCCCCTGTCTGCCGCTTCCCAGGTTGTATCGTTACCTGGGTGTGATCCCTGGCTACACGGCAGTTTGCGGTTGAATGGCTTCTGACAGGCACCCCCGAACAAAGATATTGACAAAATAGGGAGACCGCCAACATAGGGCTAGATAGCTCAGTTGGTAGAGCGCCGGCACGTTAAACCGGAGGTCGTTGGTTCAAATCCCGCTCTAGTCAATTTTTCTTTGTTCAACCCGAAATCATTTAAAAAATATACCAAGTCAGTTTCCCTTGTGGTTTATTATTTGATATCTGATATAAAAAGTCGCATCCCCTTAAGGTGATCCCCTGTCTGCCGCTTCCCAGGTTGTATCGTTACCTGGGTGTGATCCCTGGCTACACGGCAGTTTGCGGTTGAATGGCTTCTGACAGGCACCCCCGAACAAAGATATTGACAAAATAGGGAGACCGCCAACATAGGGCTAGATAGCTCAGTTGGTAGAGCGCCGGCACGTTAAACCGGAGGTCGTTGGTTCAAATCCCGCTCTAGTCAATTTTTCTTTGTTCAACCCGAAATCATTTAAAAAATATACCAAGTCAGTTTCCCTTGTGGTTTATTATTTGATATATATATATATATATATATATATATATAAAATTTGTAGGGTAGATGGCCTTAGCTTTCGATCCAAACCGGACCTTCGTCAGAGGCAAAAACAAGCACAAACGAAAAACATATCCATTTATAGCAAAAAAGAGAGGCAAAGAACAATGGGATGGTATCCAGAAAAAGGAGGGAAAATTATAGCCAATCAGTGTTGTTAGTTTACAAACAATGGGGCGGTCAAGAGCCAATGAGAGTTATGTGGTGGGGACAAAAGGATGGTCAGTGAAAGGGAGGATTACTGGACCAGGCGGGAGACATGAAAGGACAAGATTAAGGGGCACGAGGCATTGGGTAAAATGCAATTAACAATAGGGAACAGGACCAAAGTATATACAGCAATGTGAAAGGGAGGTAATTATAGAACAACAAGTCTGTGGAGAGAAGGGGTTATTAGGAAAAGAACAGGTCGATCTCCAAAAAACTTGTCGAGAAAAAGAACGGTAACAGTTAGCCAGTGGAGAAAATATGATTTTTAAAACAACTTAAGAATGGAAAACAAATCAATCATTGAAAGAACAGGTTATTACCAGTAATTGTATTTAAATTACACAGAATGATCTCCAAAAAACTTGTCGAGAAAAAGAACGGTAACAGTTAGCCAGTGGAGAAAATATGATTTTTAAAACAACTTAAGAATGGAAAACAAATCAATCATTGAAAGAACAGGTTATTACCAGTAATTGTATTTATATTACATAAAATAAATAAGTAAGCAGTAAATGAAGTGGGAATTTATTTGACACCGGTGTTGATGTTAAGTCCAAAGGGTTGGACTGTCTTAAGTTGGTGAATCCAATGCGATTCTCTGAGTTTGCGGTGTGTGTCATCACCATTGCAAGCCTCAATCACCATAAGTTCAACATCTTTGACGTTGTGATTGGGGCTGTTGAAGTGGATGGAGACGGGGTACTGTTTCTTGGTCTTTATGGACGAGACATGGTTCGCAAAGCGAAGACTGAGTTTGGTCTTAGTCTCTCCCACATATTGTAGTCCACATTTCTTACATGATATAACATAGACTACATTAGGTGTGCTACATTGGGAGTCGGTCTTGATGTTGTAAGAAGAGCCAGTGCTATGACTCTTTACTTTAAGTGCCGGTTTGATGTAGAGACATGTTCTACACTTGGAGCGGGTACATTTGTGACAACCTAGTATTTCTGTTATGGGTGGTGTTTGGCATGTACCTGGTGGGAGTTTAGCCCTGACTAGGATGTCTCCCAGGTTTTTAGGGCGGCGGAATGCAACCATGGGGGGCTCAGGGATTGCTGAGCATAACCTGTTAGAGGAGTGAAGTATATTCATATTGTTATTGAGGATTGATGAGAGTTTAGGCAGTTTAGGGTGGAAGGTGGTGACTAGGGCAACTCTCTTGGTCGGGGCTTTTTTCGTTCTCGTGTTGGTCAACAAAGTGTGACGAGGTATGTTGAGGGCTCTGTTGATGGCAAGTTGGACCCTGCGTTCGCTGTGGCCCCTTGAAACAAGGTGTTTCCTTAGGTCGGATGAACGACTTTTGTACAAGGTATCTGTGGAACAGATACGCCTTATACGTAATGCTTGACTGTAAGCAATTGCCTTCTTACAGTGACTAGGGTGGCAACTGTTGGAGAGAAGATACTGGTGGGTGTCAGTGGGTTTGCTGTATACATCCGTAATAATGCCATTAGGGGATTTAGTTACGGTTACATCTAGAAAGTTCACACTTGTGAGAGAGCATTCAGTGGTGAACTTTATGGTGGGGTGGAATGAGTTTATATGGTCGATAAACTCATCCAAGCTGTCTTGACCACCGCACCATATGGAGAAAATATCATCGATAAATCTCCACCAAACTAGTGGGCGGTTGGGGGCAGAGGACAGGAGTCTGCCCTCTAAGTCAGACATATATAAATATATATATATATATATATATATATATATATATATATATATATATATATATATATATATATATATATATATATATATATTATATATATATATATATATATATATATATATATATATATATATATATATATATATATATATATATATATATATATATATATATATATATATATATATATATATATATATATATATATATATATATATATATATATATATATATATATTTAAATTTAGAAAATAAAATCTTACCCTGGCAAATCAGAGTGACACCAGTAAAATGACTGTAGATGGTCTACCACTAAGTAGGCAGTCACATAAGCTAATGGCAACGAAAATATGAAATGCATCTAATATACCATTATTATAAACAATGTACATACAAGTTTAGTCTTATGGGTGAAAATAAACAAACATTGTAAAAATGATCTACAGCAATACACACAAATCCCCTGCACTGACAAGTCATTACGTATGGTTTAAAACACTACCACAACCAGCCACAAGCTGGTGTGATATCCACCTACACGCAATAATTGTACACACAAGCCGACAGCCTAAGACAACGTGTGTCTGCACTTGACGGTCTTAGCGTACACAACACGCCATCCATGCTGTACACTCATGTATCAATATTACATCGCCACTGTTATAAAGTGAAAGTTCAACGTGTTTGCAAAAAAGGTGAAGCAATTACAATAACAATCTGAAGTATAAAACTCACCCAAACTATGCTTCAATAAAATATTGAAAACCTTGCAATATGTTAATTAGAAATAGGAACGAAAGGATTAAACTGTTTCCCTTCTTGATTAAATCTTTCTGTTGAAATGTAAAACCACAAAACAGCCCTTGGGTTCTCCTACAGCCATTTTACCCAATTCAGATTTCCTGCACCTATTGACATGAGGAGATATTAAGAATATGAGCATCTGTTATATGATTTAAATATGATTTAATCAACGACGGACTACTTTGACTTGGCGTATGAATACAGTTGTGGTGGTGGTAGGTCTTGCTGAGATTACAATGTATTAAAGGGATGTGTTATTTAAAAGTGAAGTTAATGTACGAAACCCCAACTCTCTACAGTAATATTACAGGCCATAAAAACATAATAAGTAAACTAGTTGAAAATATTTAAACAAAAAAGATTTTACTTAAAGGTTTTCCCGACCATTTTCGCCAAAAAGCGCCAAATAAACGTCTCGTTATTCTATTTCGTGCGAAAATTAAAGTTCCTCAGAACAGTCATTCAATTTCAAATATTGTTCAAGGAAATTTTAAACCTTCAGTGTGGTATCGCGTAGTTTCCGATTTTGCCGTTGTAAACAAATTGTGTATACTCATTAACTGTACAGTAAAAAATCACGATTTATTTTCAAGTGCCTCAATGGACCATAGCCGGATAACACTAGTACCAGCAGAATTAGCTTGGGGTGAGTCTTCGACCTACAGTCACCATTAACTTCGAAGCCCCATAGAATTCCCTTGAGACTAACCCAAACCCCATTGACATAGGATACACTCCAAGGTCTTAGCGATTACGGATGATGTCATGAGGAAGAAATCCAGCGGCAGATTTTGCGTCAAGATGTGGAGCTGCCGGGCACCGGCCGCCTTAGCACCCAGGATTTTATCCATAAGCTCAGGTGTAAGGTCGGATAAAGATTCGTCAGCGATGCCCCGGACAACTGGAGCGTTGTGGACTTCCTTGAGTTGCCGAAGGATGGTTTGAACACTGCTAGCATCTGACAAGTCCACGGCAAAGCTATACACCTTTACTCCTCTTCTCTTCAGGAATTTCACGGTGCGTCGTGCTGAAGCATTGTGACAACCACGACGGGATACGAGTGTAATATGGCAGGCCCCTTTCTTGCAGAGCCATCGGGCGAATGCCTGGCCAATTCCTCCATAACCACCGGTGACGATATAGGTAGCATTTACCTTGAACAGCTTGCAAGTTGGGACAACTTGGAAGGGCTTGTAGTCAGTTGGAATATCAAAAAACACCTTGCCGATATGATTTGCTTTAGCCATAGTTCTGAATGTGTCAGCGAAGACTGTAATTGAACATGCCTCTGTGTGGATTGGCTTGAAAGCCCCTTTATCAAATAAACTCGCCACCTGTCGCATCAGCCTCTGAGCCTTGTTTTTCTGAAGCATTACTATTCGATCTATTTGGCATGACAACACCGACTTGTTTTCTAGGAGCAGGGGCATCAGAAGAAGATTCGTCTTCTGAAGTATGTCTCTCTTTCCAATTTCGCAGAACCTCCCACCCATGGCGAGGCACTCTATTCCCTTTAGAAGCAGTCTTCCGCTCAACGAGTTCAGAACCACATCAACTCCATTACCCTCCGTCCAACTCATCACATCATCATAAAACCTTTCAGAACGAGAATCTGTCACCATCTCGATGCCAAGTTCCTCTCGAAGGTAAGAATCTCTTCTTCTCACTTCCAGCAGAGCAGATGATTTTTGCTCCTACCATTTCAGCCACCTGAATTGCTGCCAAACCAACCCCACCGCATGCAGAGTGATAAAGAAACGTCTCATCCTTTTGAAGATTTGCTCACTCAACCAGACTGTAATAAGCAGTTGAGAAGATCACACTTATGCCTGCACTTTCAACCCAGTTGAGGTTTGAAGGCTTTGGGACCAGTAACTTTTCATCGCTGATGGTGTGTGAGGCGAAACAGTGTTTACCAAAGCCGATCACTTCATCTCCAATTTGCAGTGAGGTTACCCCAGCACCTATTTTCTCGACCAGGCCGCTACACTCGAGACCGAAGTGGCACCTCTCATCTTCTTCATCTAATCCTGACAAGAGTCCTAGAGCCACCATTACATCTTTGAAGTTGAGAGCAGCAGCGTTGACCTTAACGATGACTTTACCGGGGGGGGGTGGTTCCATTTCACTCAAATAACTAAAGCCCATATCATCTATAGAAGCGTTCTTACTTGATATATCTGCGTTTTGTATGAGTTGCCAGTACGTGCCATTATTCGTGTCTTGGTCAGGAATGTCAGCCTTAACCAATCTAGGCAAAAAGACCTGGGACGTCTTAACATCGGTCGACACTCAGTCTGGCGTTCCTTCTCATTCTCAAATATTCACCAAGGGTGAAAACCATCTATTAAGTAGGAAAAGTAAACCACAATCTTCTGATACAATTTGTCAAAAAAAAACTATAATTAAATGCTCAAAGTTATTCCAAAACATTCCTGTAAATGTCTTATCTACAGCATTGAAAATAGCCACGTCTTGCATTTTCCAAACCACGATGATTTAAAAACCAATCTTCCTCTTGAGTAAGAATATCATCATGGGCTTCATTTTTAGGAAATGCATAAATATTAAATAATTTAAGAAATTAACTTACGGTTTTCCATCATAGTGATTCTCTTGAAGTTCAGATCCCAGTGTTGTCTCACTCCGACCAATTTGCCTTAATTTTATAGCATCCTGCAAATCTGCTCTGAATTTAGCAACGGCAGCACAATCACAAAGCTCGAAGACACAGCTAGCATAAACTCACTCTATCTGACCGCGCCCATCTACCCAACATACCTCAACATTTAGCCTATTCAAAACTTCATACCTGACCGGAACATAATACTGAGGGATAACGAAGAGATTGAATACTTACCTAATGGGGAGTTGGCTGATAGAATATTCATGAGGCACAGTTAAACTTTTATTAAACTCACAACTACTGAAGAGGAAAGTTATTGCTTCACATGTGTCCATGAGGTTAAATTCTGACAACAACCTAGTGCATCATATTTGATTTATGTAAAAATTTAGACTTTTTGGTCTTTTACTGAAGTCAGGTCTGTTAATTGTTTTGTTTTCATGCTTAAATCACAAATAGCTTTGAAAACCTCTGTAAGACAAAGAAATAAAAGAAAATACCAAAATGAGGATATATGAAAGGATAAATGCAAGAAATAAAACTCGATATTAATTAGGTAAGATGAATATAATGATATGATTGACTGAATATAAATGCAAAATATATACAATTTTCATTGCACACTTAAGTTCATTCTTTTCCTGATAAAATATCTCACACTCTAGCGTTTTCGGTTGAATTACGTTGACATTGCCGTTGTGCACGCGCACTTTGTAACAGGTTTACTATGGGGAGTTAGGAATGTGGTTTTCTGGGTCAAGCTGCACTGCAAACCTGGCAGGTGACCTTGTAAGTATCGACTTTAAGTTCACGGTCGACAGCACGCTAGCCATGTGTATGGGTTGCACAGCGTTGGTTTGGTACGTGACCATATTATTTGGTTTATGTGTTGCATTGTTTTCATTGTGAATGAATGATCGATCGGACGATGTATTACTTTTAAAACCAATCAGCCTTTGCGGATTAGTGTTAGTTAGGTCCGGTTTGGCTCCCAAAGTACGGCATACCGCGGGATAACTGGGGGGAAAACAGTTTTCAAAGGCTATAAAATAAATTCACAAGAATGTTTATTTAATCTTTGCTTCAATATGGAGTTTGAGTACAATGACTCAAGTTATGTTAAGACACCCGTTCAATGAAACTGTTTCGAATAGTGAAGTTCAATAAATCACCGATGTTCTACTGTAGTTCTAATAATAGTATAGTTCAACAAATTCATCATATTATTGCCATTTCTTTATTGATGCGGGATCAATAAACCAAGTAAAAGTTTCTTCCATAATTCTTTTGGATTTTGTACCCTCATTCAAACGTTAACAATGTTAGGCCTATTTCTAAAAATAAAACTAATTCCAAAGAGTGAATTTTTTTATGAGAGTGAACACGTGCCCCTTTCTTCTGTCTAACATGATATCAAATAAAATGTAAACATATATCTTATCTGAAAAGCAGAGAAAACTGACAAGAATGCAAGCAGCGGATTTTACAAGAATCGAAGGTAGCATATAGTGCCGACGCCAAACAATTATATCATGGGGATAGCTTTAAAAGCACCCTCTGCTGAGCGCACACACCTCATGCGCACTGTGCTCATGGTTACTTTGGAAATCAACAGTCAAAGTGGAAAACAATAGACTCTTCATCAGCTTAGCAAAAAACATTATAAGTGAATTGGGCAATAACAATCCGAATTGCAGAGCACTAGACCAGAAACCAGATCTGTATAGAACCAAAAATTAATGGAGATGATAACACTCTTTGTCTAGTGCCTTTACAATATTGCTAAATTTCCCACCACTGAGAGGTTGTTCCATTTAACTTTCACGGTCAGGTTAGTATACCATGATAACGAGCATCTTCACTAGTCGTCACTGATGTTATCACATAACTTGTCAACAACTATATCATGGGGATAGCTTTAAAAGCGCCCTCTGCATCGAGAGAGCAACAAAATACAGTGGATCCCTTATTAGTACAGTAATTCATGACGTCCTTGATGATAGCGGCAGCCATTGCTGTTCCCCCAATGATGAAGCCAAATTGCAAATGGTCAAATTCATCATTAGCATACGAATCCCCCCAAACCAACTCAAAAAACCCAGAAAAGTTGTTTGAAACAATGAAAGGCCGATAGTTATTCGGTTGAGACAGATCAATATTTGGCCTTCTTGAGAATGGGTACGAGGGTACCCTGGTGAAAGCTGGAGGGAACAGCACTAAATCAAGTACAACCATTTTAAATGTTTGCCAAAAAAGCAGGCATTTTTGGTATTTAAACTAAACTTTAAGTGATCAGCGGAGGTTTTATCTGGCCCAGGGACAGACTTTTCGTTTAAAATCCGAATGAATCTTTTCTTGGAATCAGCAGTGAAATGGTTGGAGTCGAAGACAGAGTACACGTTTCATAGGATCTGTTTTGGACAGAATTTGAATTAAAGTTTGAATCGGTCAACCCAATTTTCTTCCAATTTAGTGCATATACATGTAGGGACACGAGAAGGAGGCCGGTCTTCTATTTAAAAAGGACGAGGATTCACTAGAATACAATAGCAGTAACAAATTCCATAAGATGACGTGTAAAATATAAAATACTCTCCTGTACTGATTTTATCCTCCAATGTTATAGCACTAGCACCCAATTCACATATGGGGTGTCGTGGCCGAGCGGATAAGAACACGGAAATCAAGCTCTTGTGTTTCTGTTCAGCAGAGTGTGGGTTCGAGTCCCGGTTGTGACACTTATGTCCCTGAGCAAGACACTTAACTATGATTGTTTCTCTCCACCCGATGGGTACCTGTGAGGGCAGAGATGGTTCTTGTGATTGATTTAGCTTAGTAGCTTATACTTGTTGCAAAGGCTGTATACTCCCCAGGGAGCTGACATGGTTTAAGGAATGAAATAAATGGCCCACTGACCAGGGATAATTATGCGTGTTCTGTTTGGGGAAATTGTTCAATGAATAGTAAAAGGGCACTTCTCAGATTGCAGAAAAGAGCTGCACGGGTTGTCTCAACAATTTTGATAAACTTTCGTGGTGTAGTCAATTGTCTTGGCAAACTTTGGAACAAAGATGGGATTTTTGTTTAGCATGTCTATTCTATAAATGTGTTCACGGACTTGCTCCAAGTCGACTATGTGATGACGTAGACGTACTTGGATAGACATGGTATAAATACAGAAATGTAGACTCTCTTAATGTTGCTGTCCCTAAACATAACGTCCAGTGTTTTAAACAATCTGTTAAGTTTGCCGGTGCTAAAGTTTGGAACAATGTTCCTTCTTCCATTCAAAGTTCACCCTCCATTAAAATTTTTAAATCTTTATATATAAGGGCATGTTTAGACAGCGTACTAAAGTTAGACCTCAACCGGTTTAACTTTACGAGCAGCGGGGAGCGGTCGTAAATATAAAACTACCTTACGTTCAGACAGCTCGAAGTTAAACCCGATACGGTTTATCTTCGGTTTTAAGAGGTCAAACAGCACGGTGACCCAACAAAACAACATCCAGTTTATTTACAAAAGCACGCGCATGGCCCTTGCCCCTGTCTACTGCCAGCGCTGGAACATTCACATTTTGCAATCAGTTTTATTTTTTTTAACAGGAATTTTAATACAGAGCGGGTGTTAAATACCTCGCATTTTTAGATGGATCAATGTAGACATGTACTGACTACTTTGTATACAGAGCACGTGCGTGAAGGTATTTCTGCCAGGCAGCCAATAACGAATTTTCCTATTGATTAATGTGTAGGACATTGATATTATTGGCCAATAGGAAAATTCGTTATGCGCTAAATGTTTTAATAGGGGGGAATGGCAATCATGGAAATTGTAGACGTGTTGGTATATTGATGTCTGGAGTTTCACGCATTTTTGTGATCTGTAAAATTCTGGACAGGCTACTCCAAGTTACCGTCCGGTCACTACGTTTTTTGACGTGTTGATTTTCAACCAGGAACCAACTGACATGGCTGAAAATGTAGCGTTATTGCAAATTTATACACGATCATATTCAGAGAGATTTTTGTGAAAACGGACCTAAGGCCCTGTCACACCTTGACGTTTAAACCAGCGTATGAACAAATTGGCGAATACGCTGGCGTACGTCGAATAAGTTATGGTTAAGTTTTGTATAAGTTTAAAGCACGCTGAAGCACGCTGGTATACGTCCTAGTACGGCGAGGTCGTCGAAAATGCCAGCGTGTGGCTCATACGTCCGGCATAAGTTGTAGGTAAGTTATACGATCGTTGACACACGTTCACACACGTAACTTGTAAGTTACTCAAAAAGTCGACATACGTCGAGGTAATGTCTAGCATGCCCAAAACTTATTTCTAACCTATGAGTAACGTGCTTTGAACCTATGTTGAACTTATCTCCAATGCATGTTTACGTATGTAGACGTATTTGACGTGTTCCGGACGACCACAGAACTTACTGAACGTGTTTCTAACTAACAGCTACCGTATAATGGCGTACTGGCAGCGTTCTTCGAAGTTTTCTTCGGGATGATGACGGGCATGTGAGATGGTGAGTTGATACTGCGGCGGTGATGTTGATACTGCGGCGGTGATGTTGATACTGCGGCGGTGATGTTGATACTGCGGCGGTGATGTTGATACTATAATGTCTTTGGGGTTATGATTTGAATCGTCGAACGGCAGCCTTTTTTATAGGCTGCCACACGTGATCGTCGGCGATCCTTGCGCTATGCATAAGTTAGACTACCGTTGGGCAAAAGTTGTGAACGCCGGCAACACGCTAAGCATTCGTTGGCATAAGTTATTATAAGTTATCGAAACGTTCAATATAAGTTACTCTTACGTTATGTAAACGTCCAATTCGTTACGAATATGCTATGTGTACGCCCAAAATTGAAAAAAAACATCGATAGTTCAGCGTATGCCAGCGTTTTAGAGAAATTTTGAGATGTTCGAAGGCGCAAATTACAATAAAATACCATTAGAAATACAGCAAATTACTAACAAAGAATTACATCAAAAAACAAACAAAGGAGCTCAAAAGTGAACACATTAAAAACAAGCAATACATTTTTTTAATGAACGCATAAGTTAATTAGCACCAATGCAGTTCCTTCAGGATGGGCGTAAAAGACAAACCGAAAACTCCCAACAGATGCAGCAAAAAATAATAAATAAATAAAAAACTTGAACCAGAACCGGTCTAAGTTGAGTTAGACCAACTGCATTGCAGCTGTCTCAACAAAACCAATAAATAGTGCATTGTTCGCACAAAAACAAATTAATTTACCCCCATCCTTCCAGATGTCAAACACCTTGTAATTATTTGACTACCAATAACGTCACTTGTTTTTTTCACAGCTTTAGTTATAATATAGAGGTCTTAGAATTTGTGAAGATGCAAAAGGATATGAGTCTAAACAAAAACAAAAGTGCCGTCTAATTTAAGTTTTTAATAACGCTTTAATAGTCAAACTTAATATTGTATGAAAAATAAAACAAATCCACCCCCCCCCCCCGCATGTGGAAGAATGTTGCTAAGGGAACGAGCCGGTATTGGAACTCGCATAGTTATTTAACTTGAAACTATTGGTTTAATGATCTGTGATTTTTCATTCGTTTATGTCGTTCCCAGCATACCGAGTCCAAAAATACAATACTTGTGTTTCTAAAGGTTGGTGTAGAAACTGCATGTTAACCTAAGCTAACTACACTATATAGTTAAGGTTGCTATGTAAACAATAAAACCGACACGACTCATACTGTGATGTAAGTTGAATGGGGTCAAATGTGATGTGACTCTGTTTATTGGTTGGGATACATTAGACCAAATAAAAAACAAACTTGTTTAGCGTCCCCATCAGCTTCCGTTTTAGAGGCCGCCTCCTTTTTTGTTTTCCTTTAGGATGCATTTTAACAATCTCTCACGAAAAAAATTATTTTAGAATAAATAAGACTGTGTTTTTTAGAAAAAAAACACACAGAAAAAAAGCTGTCAAACATCTTGAAAAATAGCCCGTCTATAAACCCGAGTCAATATCATTGTATGTGGATTTATTTTTGTGAGCTTATCCTAACTTTAAATTTGATTTTGTTTTCTCATTTTTAATGCTCAATGATATTTGTTTTCTGTAAAGCAATTTTGTAAACCATACCAAATCGTATATCAATAATTATGAATACGTCAATGTATATAAACCACACACAGTTTAAAAGCTACCTCATACTTCGAGACAAGTGAGTTTTAGTCAAAATACTTTAGGAATTGTTAAAAGTGGATAACGTTCAGATTTCGACAGACAGTCCCTGTGTAAATATTAATTGTAACCGCTTTAAACATCCCAAAGGTAGAGAGGTTTGCATAACAAATGCTGGCAAAACGATGCGTATTGCTCAGTAGAAGTGCTTAAACAGTTTGACACCTAAGAAGTACTTTTCCGTCCTAAATATATTACTGTTGGCTTGGGTGGGGGGGGGGGGGGTAACCCGATAATTCAGAGATTGCAATTTGTGCAAAGGTTGTTGGTCTTGTCGGTGCAGGGGATTTGTGTGTACTGCTGTAGATCATTATTACAATGTTTGTTTATTTTCACCCATAAGACTTAACTTGTATGTACATTGTTTATAATAATCATATATTAGATGCATTTCATATTTTCGTTGCCATTAGCTTATGTGACTGCCTACTTATTGGTAGACCATCTACAATCATTTTACTGGTGTCACTCTGATTTGCCAGGGTAAGATTTTTTTCTCTAAATTTAAATATATATATATAGTTTATGCAAGGTGTAATTAATAAATTACACGAAGTTCAAATTTTGAAACACTTATAATTATCTCTGATGTAGAATAATTGTTAATGTACGGTTTGTCATGTTCCAACAGGTTTTATATTAATATTGTGGGTCATCATTTATGTCAGATGCTTGAATAAGCTTCAGTAAAGACCACAAGCGTTGTCAAACAGCTTATACTTTATCTGGGAGGGTCGAATCCCACCCTCTCACTTCACTGGAGGTGGAGTCATCACAGAAACTTGGCATCGTGGACAGGATAGAGATGCAACAATAAGACCCCGACACATTTTGGTTTCTAATAATTCCAAACGTTGGCAGAGAGCGAAAACTTTGTGACAGTGCATAGCTCTATATTTTATTCGATTTTTATTTATTTATTGATTTTTTCATTGATAACCAACAGCGGTTAACCGCCACAATTAGGTATTATCAAATAAGAAATAACCAAAAAGAAATAAGAAAGCACTGAAATCATTCAATGATTTAAAATAAATACATTTTTTTTAAAAGAAAACCATTAAAGGGACACACCGGCTTCGTTTGGCCATTTTGGCTACAACATAGACTAAAACTTTACTCCAAAGGTCTTCCTGGAATGGAGAAGAACGGTTCCAAAAAGAAACCATCAAATTTTGCCCTTTTCGAGCATTTTGAATCACCCACCCCCAGAAAATTAAAATACAACTTGTATTGTACTACACACGATAAAGGATGCTTGTACGAATTTTTAATTTGTGTAGAACTAGGTAGGATAAATTTGTACAGTGTATAATGGTGAAGGACATTTGATTCACCCACCCCAGAATTATTTTATTTTATTGCATTGTTTACGGTATGGGATGCGTGTACAGTTTTAGTTGTGTAGAACTCGCGTAGGATAAATTCGTACAGTGTATAATGGTGCAGAACTTTTCAATCACCCACCCCAAAATATACCGTACGCGGTATAGGATGCGTGTAGGATTTTTTTAAAGTTGTGTTTGTAGCGGTCACAGGAAATACTTACAGAAATTAGCCCACCCTATACAATTTTGGTTCGTTTATCAGTTCTTCATAATTTTTACCTGTTTCATGATATAATTCAGGGCCAGCATGAAACAGCCGTAGTGCACCTTGGAGACCACAGGGACTTGTGAATTGGAAGTGCTTGTAATCTTCAAGTCATTATGATGTATGACTGGAAGAATACAACCACCTCCATGATATTACAGAGCAACCAACTCATCTGTTTCCTTGTTTCCTTTCATTCTTTATGTATGTGGAATTTACTTACAATAGTTATTAATAATATAAAGATTACCTAGGTACCATTCTTAGAACGTTTCCTAAATAACTATGAGGTGAGTTATTTGACTTTTTCTAAACTTTGATCATCCTTAGTTTAATTGTAAGCATACAGGCACTTAGACTAGTTTGATATTTTTCTTTCCTCTACGATGGTGGGTTTTTAGTCAAGAAATAACTGCTTTTAATAATTATTTTGTATTTCTTAAATCAAGATTTTATAGAATGTCCTCATTCTAAGACTGGTATTTGGTTACTTTCCTAACTATATGTATTTTGAGGAGGGAAAAGTCAGTTTTCTGTTTGTAATAAGTTTAGTCCAATGCATAATAGCCATGTACATTAGCCCAGCATTGTCTTATATACATACTCTGTGTGGCACCATAAAGTCTGTTAGGCTCATTAACCCCATGGCCTGAAGGGTTTGGTCAGTGGTTCACGGTCTGAGTTGTATACACAAAGTGATGTACCATGTGAAGGGCCGTAGGAAGCGGTAGGGCCGGTTGGCGAAATTTTTTTTCCCAGCGCGGTAAAGGCCATCATTTGCATTTTCGCTTCCCATTGGCTGGATGATGCTGAATTATTCAAGTTGAAAAGCTCTTCCATGATCGCCTATATGTACAATGTGCACAGTATACATGTACATGTACATGTACATGTTACACAACGTGCACGTGCATGCAGTGCATCGTGACCTATTTGCCTTGTGTACTGTACATCTAGGCCTACCTGAAACAGTACTCAGTGCGATCATGGACTGTGAGTGTAAATGTCTCATTGTAGATGACTGTCGTCCTTCTTTGAATACGGATTACTTGGTTTATGATCCAAAACTGAAGCCAATAAATTGAATGTTAATAAGGCTGCCTTACATACACTATTCCCCCAATAATCATAACATCATGTCAACAGGTGGCCCATACTCCTTCATTTCAGCTCATTTCTCAGCTAACACACCTCACACGAGCGGCTGTGACCTCGAGGTCCCCCAGTACTGACCATTACTCCCCTGTTGACCATTACCTCATCTGACTTTATAGGAAATGTTATGTCACTGATCTTATCTTTTCTCTGTAGCATCATTTCTAAATCTAGACATACCCCCTCCCCTCAAGAGACCAGTGAACATCTCCTAACCTTCAAGATTATTCTTATCCGGACTTTTCCGCATTTGTTTACCCGATATCAAATTTAAAACAAAGAAAAGGAAAATCTTCAAAATAGTTATTTGCACTTTGTTTTCTCCATTGAATTAAAGGAAGAATACAATTAATTAACTGATTCTTTAACACTTTCCAATTTTCAGTGACCTAATTTTTCATATAGAAAATCATTAAATGAGCTTTGAAAATGACATTTGATCGTTTATTGTTGCAAAAATAATTCATCAAGTTTAATTTAAAATATTAATACAGAGTAAACCAATAAAAATAAATTTTATAATTTGCTCAAAAAGTGAGGGAAAAATTGTCAGGAATTGCGTCATATTGCACCACAGAGCATCTAGAATTATTTTTTTCCCGGAGCCCTTAAGCGGGCCCCGGACCTCACGCCGTAATGGGAAGAGTTTAGTATCTGCTACTGAGATGGCCCACTTAGCCCAGATCCTACCACCAACGGGGTTCAAAGTGCTGGATATGATGCCCAAAATCGGCACGAAATTTTTCTGTTCAGGCAAGTTCACTTCTTAATTTTACCTGAGCTTATCGAATCTAAACAGTAAATGAGATGGCCTTAATGAGCTGTTATAGTGCCCCACTTACCAAATTATGTCCATGGATAGTGCCACATGCATCAATACATACAGCACCTTCCCCCTCCCTATTCTGAAGATAGAAATATGATGAAGAAACTTTATTAGATAGTAAACCAATGAATATTATTTTTATAGTTTGCTCAAAAAGTGAGGGAAAAGTGGCCAGGAATTACGTCATATTGCACCACAGAGCATCTAGAATGCAAATTTTCACAGGGCCCTTGAGCGGGCCCCGGACGCCACGCCGTAATGGCTTTGCGCTCGCGTTTATCCCTAACTCCACTTCTCAAAATGGGCCCGACCGATGTTTTTGAGCTTCCTACGGGCCTACCAGAAAAGTCTCATGGAGTTTCTTGTTTAAAGTTGGAAAAGAGTGATATTGCTTCTTCTTGGGTTACGGGTGAGATTTAGTTCAGTGATAAATACTTTGGGAGTTATTGCCGAGTGATTTCTTTTACTTTCAGAAACAAGACATTGCTGAAGTTAGTTTACGTTTTTCTTTATCTCTTTTATCCCTTTTATATGCCAGGACTTGGTTGTAATGAGTAGTTGTCGTGAGACAGCCACTCTTTCACCAATGCCTTCCCTACTCCAATAAGAAGTTGGCATCTTAGTTTGAGGCGGTACACCGTGAGGTCAGCGGCGTAGCCAGGACTTTTTAGGTGGTGGTGGTGGGGGGGGGGGGCATTACTTGTAAGTGGGGGGGGGGGGGGGCAGGGGGAATGGGTTTGTCGGTGGTGGGGGTCATGCTTTTATTTTGGGAGGGGGACGCTGCTGTTTTATGTACATGTTCGAACCGGAGTCCACAAAAGGCAGAGAAACCACTATCAACCTGACACAAAATTAAATGCATATGAAAACAAATTCAGCAAGTACACACACAAAATGAATGGTAAAAAATAAATGGGTAAAAAGGGTTTTGTACAATATTACACGATTTATGTAAAAATTTACCAAACTCAAATACACTTAACTCATTGATAACTTTTAAGTTACATAATTAATTGTAATGTTATGCTTTTACAAAACTTTTGTCAAGTTTTAAATTGACCATGGAATCTTTTACAGTATTAACGTAAACGTTGTCAGGTATTGTGTAAAGTTACATACTTAAAGAGCACGGACGCCATTTGCATGTGCTTTTCACTGTTAAATCGTTACGGGCGTCTGACGTCGCACTTCAGGATAGAAACAAGGACGAAAACCGTGCAGACTGGGAATTTGACAGCTTTTGCAGACATTTGAAGGTAAACTACTACATAGGTCTACTTTATCGCATTTTTAATAAGAACAAAATAAAGTTTAAGGCCTGCAAAATGTATAGTCGCAGATTGTGAGTGAGAGTGTCTATGGGAGAGCATGCAAGTATATACGTTAACGGTACACAGTGACAAAATAACATGCCTATATTGTACTCGACCGTGTTCTAAAACTTGAACAATATTGAGATGCTCCTGTACCTTTCAGCACTTTTCTAGCTGAGACAGCCAATAGAAAAAACCTACCGAGTATAAAACTAAGACATTGAAGCCAACCCACCCCCTCAAAAAGATATTGGTATGTTTTCAGATGAGACATCTGCCTTGCAGCTGACTAAGAGCGAGAGAGTTTTGAAAAATAAACATCGATCATGTTCAAGATTGAACTTTTTCGCGACCTACAGCATCAGGATGCATCGAAATCATAATAAATATCAAATCAATTTTATGATAAACAAAATAATTGAGTAACAGTTTACAAGGTCAAACGGCAAAGAATTACCTTTGGAATGGGTAAAAGTCTAGTATTCAACACAAACAATAAGTATCTTTTACCAACTAGTTCAGTAAAGCTTACTTAATTCATGTTTACCTAGAAAAGAGGTAAAGTTCTTTACTGATTTTTGAAGTAAAATTTACACAATTTTTGTGAAAACTTTTACCCAACCTGCATTATGTAAAACTTTACCAAACAATTAGGAGGTTCGTATACAACATTGCAAATTTGTAAAATTTTACACAGCCTGTGTAATTTTGTCTGTGTGTGTAAAAAATAATAATAAAGCCATTTATATTAAATTCATATGCAGCTGGATTGAAGTCCGTTGATGTCTAATTAATGTCTTTGCACTTTTTATTAGTCGTTAAATATTTGGACTACTACCTCACTGAATCGAAGGAATTCGATGCCAGCGGACGTCCGTCGTTACCTTCGGATACTTTTCTCATTTTTCAACCTTAGCGGTAAGATACCTGTATCCGGAGACAATAAACTCAAAATCGCGAGAACACAATAAATATTGCCAGGGTGGATGTGCTGGCTTGCATGCGCCCCGGCTGCAAGTGCCAAATTTTCATGAAAGTTATAGACAAGGTATACATCTAAGCGCTGAAAAAGGGGATTCAAACATTTATTTATTTCTATTTTTATGCGATATAAATTCTGCCAGGGATTTCTTTTGATAATTTAAAAATGAAAAAGATATATATTATTTTTTTGTTTATATATATATATGTTCAAGTGCTGTAGTATGTGCTGCGATGCAGTACAGCGCCCAACCCATTTCCCGCCGCCCTGGGTTGGAACATATCATGTCCTTGCTCTATGAACACCGAATACTGCAAATAACAAATGTCACGACCCTAAGATCCGGGTAGAGAAACACACTTCAGGATATCTTATTTCAATAGCTTAGAATGCTTCGTGTTTGTGTTTTAAAGAACAAACAACTTTGATGACAATTATTTTCAAAGGGAAAGCCCCGGAGTGAACCCACTTAACATCATTCGCAAGTTAGAGTGGGATAAAATAACTTAAACAATTCAACCGTTAGCACCCACACCAGTATTTGAACATGTAATTGCTGTGTTGCACTCGGTTCCCTTTTTAATGTCATGAGCGATTTACAGGGTTTGATATTCTTAACAATAACAACAAATCTCCCGAAATGGGGATTGGTCCTGGCTTTTCTCTTACGTAAAACCCAGATTCTTACAAATAAGAAACATTTTATTAATCCTTTTTTTAATTGCAACCGCATTAAGGCGATTACTTCAGTAAGATTGTGAGGGTTTGGGATATTTCCAGCAGCATGTAAATCCTTGATCCTGATTGTCAGCGGTAGTGGTTTTCTAGAGCCATAAACAATGGTACGTATTCTCGCTCTTCGAATGTACATAATGCGCGCTGCACAAGCCTGTGATTGGTAGCTTGAAAAAAATAAACTCATGAAATACGGACAAATATAGCGCATCTGCGTCCCATGCGTTCTTGTCTGATACTTGTCGCCTATCGTCTGAAGCGGAAATTGGTCCAAAAAATATCATTTTTCACTTGGTCCATCAAAAAGAGAAAACAAAAACTTCATCGTTCGATCGTTATTCTTTTATTTGAACAATAGTGTACATTTTTCTATTTTGTTGCAGTTGCATATTATTTCTAATAAACAGTTATTCAAAAGGTGTGTGTGCGCGCGTGGGAGGGGATGGGGGGGGGGGATCTGATATGCTGCCCCCAGTCTAAAAAGTGTGGGGAGGGGGAAACATGCCCCCGTCAACCCCTCAATCGACGGCGATTTTTTTTTTCGAGAAAAAAATGCTACTAAGTCAACATGTCTACTTTAGCAGCATGCAGTAGCAATTGACTCTTTGAAATTGTTAATAACTCTGTTAACTGTGATGTGTAGATCTTGACTCGGGGAACCACAACAAGCTTAAAAGAGATGTTGTAGAGCCATTGAGTTGAGCATGACGTTCGTGTGGCAGGTTCACTGTCTGTAAAGAGTCTGTATATCACTGCAGGGAGCCTTAATTGACAGTTAGGGCAATTGTAAATTAAGGCTCACTGCAGTGATATATCATATCAGATGAGTGAAAGCACATTCCACCCTAGCACAACAAATATTGGAGTAGGATCGGTCGGAACAGGCCGCAAAAAACAATGGACTTATTTTTAGTGAGTTTTGAAACAATCGGTGGTTTTGCTGCTGCCCGTAGGGTTTTATTGTTAAAGGATCACCACGATGCATTTTCTTTATTTCAATTTTAGAGGAGAAAACTGAAGGATAAAATTCATCATAAATGTGAACAAATTAACAACCCCAGAACATCCTTCACTTCCACACGAAAAAAAGGCGAGCAAAATATTGATGTAATGTATGATTGACGGGAAAATGACGTGCAGGGAAAACCAATTAATAAGTGAAGGCGAAAGGGTGTCCCGCAGAAAACCCGCTTATTTCACAAGAATGCAAATGTTTTTTTTAAGGATGAACATGAGAAAAAACATGAAACACTTCAACTTGTTGATTAGCTTTCCCTGCAATAACTGACTGTCCAAATTAATGATTTGTTCAGATTTGGAGTAATTGGTGTAGTGTTTCCAATCACCCCTATTCTGCAAACCATTTGAAGTCCCAGCGTGTCCCAGCAAGCAGGGAACTTAAAGAGGAATAGGCTGTGGTTGTCAATCTCTTGGCATTGAATTATTATATATTTTTTTTCTATTTTGCTGAATTACTATCTGCGTGATTTTTCATTACAATATCAATTGAATGGTCAAGGCGGTGAATTGAACGGAAACTTTGTGAAGTTGGACGGAACAACCTACAATAAAAATTGTTAAAAAACCAACACGGTCGTTAAACACGCAATATACCCATGAGGTCGTATTTACCACCATCCCATGTCTTATGTTTTCACAATAATTGTATTCAGTCTCAGACCTTGACATGACAGTCATTCAAGAATCTTCCATTTTGAACACAAGTATTTGTTTTCATTAGATACAGCAATGTTGTAACAGGACCCACTTTCAGATGATAATTCAAATTGGTAGGAAACCCCACATACATGTATAGGTCCAAATGATGATGTAATCTTCTTATAAATTTAGTGTCATTTTTGACTCACAGAGGAGTGTTCAGTAAAGACAAAAACATTTTTGTTTAAACAATTATTATTATTATTTAATTTTATTTATTTCACATTTGAATGGTTGCTGTCCTAGTTTTTCAGACGCAGACAATAAAGGAACAAAGTCTAAGAGTTCCTGTGGTTATATAGGTCATGCGCGGGGCAGCATGTTCCGAGTAACAGTACGTCAACTACGTCAACTCCTGTATCCGTCTGCGGGTGGTATAAAACTATATAAGGACGTGCTCTCCCATGTACAACATCATTTCTTATCCGACGTTTTTACTTTTGCAAAAAAAATTCCTCCAAAAAACAGAAACCAGAGACCGGAGACCGCAGCCACACAGAAACGTTTGAAAACTTCACACCTATCACTGGTCACAGTCTCAGCTACAAGGTTAGTTTGAATTTATCTTTCAGAATCACTCATTCATGAAGATTGTCAGTAAGTTAAATACACTACCCCATATCAAAGAGTTGACTCACTTAAACGCCTTATGGAGTTTTAAATCATCGACTATAACAAAGATGTTCAATTAACAGTTAATTTACTCGTTTATTCCACTTTAGCAGACGATATTAACACACCGGTTATTAGGCTGTACCTATATCTCTGGTTACACTGTTTAACAATTCCTAATGTATTTTGACTAAAACTCACTTGTCTCTAAGTCCGAGGTAACTTTTAAAAAAGTTATAAGGTAGTACCCTTATCAATATTCACAAAAATCGAACCTCGCCAAAATGCCCCATTTCTGCGAACACTTTTTGCGGGCACCTCCCCCGATGCTGCCCATGTAATTTTCAAGTCCGCAACTGTCTTATCCTAGGATATATTGAGCTTTTTCGGGACAAAATCGTGACGTCACCATCTCGCAAAAAGCTCACAATTGCCAGGGTTTTCGGAATTGGCCTTTTTCCCACACGAAAAGTGTCTTCGGGGATATCTAATCTACCGTTCTGCACCGTCAATTCAACTTTTTTTTTTTGACCCGCCATTAAAAAAGTTATAAGGTAGTACCCTTATCAATATTCACAAAAATTGAACCTCGCCAAAATGCCCCATTTCTGCGAACACTTTTTGCGGGCACCTCCCCCGATGCTGCCCATGTAATTTTCAAGTCCGCAACTGTTCTTATCCTAGGATATATTGAGCTTTTTCGGGACAAAATCGTGACGTCACCATCTCGCAAAAAGCTCACAATTGCCAGGGTTTTCGGAATTGGCCTTTTTCCCACACGAAAAGTGTCTTCGGGGATATCTAATCTACCGTTCTGCACCGTCAATTCAACTTTTTTTTTTGACCCGCCATTAAAAAAGTTATAAGGTAGTACCCTTATCAATATTCACAAAAATCGAACCTCGCCAAAATGCCCCATTTCTGCGAACACTTTTTGCGGGCACCTCCCCCGATGCTGCCCATGTAATTTTCAAGTCCGCAACTGTCTTTATCCTAGGATATATTGAGCTTTTTCGGGACAAAATCGTGACGTCACCATCTCGCAAAAAGCTCACAATTGCCAGGGTTTTCGGAATTGGCCTTTTTCCCACACGAAAAGTGTCTTCGGGGATATCTAATCTACCGTTCTGCACCGTCAATTCAACTTTTTTTTTTGACCCGCCATTAAAAAAGTTATAAGGTAGTACCCTTATCAATATTCACAAAAATCGAACCTCGCCAAAATGCCCCATTTCTGCGAACACTTTTTGCGGGCACCTCCCCGATGCTGCCCATGTAATTTTCAAGTCCGCAACTGTCTTATCCTAGGATATATTGAGCTTTTTCGGGACAAAATCGTGACGTCACCATCTCGCAAAAAGCTCACAATTGCCAGGGTTTTCGGAATTGGCCTTTTTCCCACACGAAAAGTGTCTTCGGGGATATCTAATCTACCGTTCTGCCCCGTCAATTCAACTTTTTTTTTTTGACCCGCCATTAAAAAAGTTATAAGGTAGTACCCTTATCAATATTCACAAAAATCGAACCTCGCCAAAATGCCCCATTTCTGCGAACACTTTTTGCGGGCACCTCCCCCGATGCTGCCCATGTAATTTTCAAGTCCGCAACTTTCTTATCCTAGGATATATTGAGCTTTTTCGGGACAAAATCGTGACGTCACCATCTCGCAAAAAGCTCACAATTGCCAGGGTTTTCGGAATTGGCCTTTTTCCCACACGAAAAGTGTCTTCGGGGATATCTAATCTACCGTTCTGCACCGTCAATTCAACTTTTTTTTTTTGACCCGCCATTAAAAAAGTTATATTGTAGTACCCTTATCAATATTCACAAAAATCGAACCTCGCCAAAATGCCCCATTTCTGCGAACACTTTTTGCGGGCACCTCCCCCGATGCTGCCCATGTAATTTTCAAGTCCGCAACTGTCTTATCTTAGGATATATTGAGCTTTTTCGGGACAAAATCGTGACGTCACCATCTCGCAAAAAGCTCACAATTGCCAGGGTTTTCGGAATTGGCCTTTTTCCCACACGAAAAGTGTCTTCGGGGATATCTAATCTACCGTTCTGCACCGTCAATTCAACTTTTTTTTTTTGACCCGCCATTAAACTCGTAAATCTAAAACAGTTTTTGTGTGTGGTTTATATACGATGACGTATACATAATTATTTATTTACGATTTGTAATGGTTTACAAAATAAATTGTTTTACAGAAAATAAATATCATTGAGCATTAAAAATGAGAAAACAAAATCGAATTTAAAGTTAGGATAAGCTCACAAAAATAAATCCACATACAGTGATATTGATTTTTTTTTTTTTTTCGGTGTGCTTAAGTCTAAAATTACAATATTTTTTATTCTAAAACTTCTTTTTTTTCGATAGAAATGTATACTTAAAAACTTAAAAATAATTATAAAGAAGGCGGCCTCTAAAACGGAAGCTAAACATGTTTTTTTTTAAATATTATTTGGCCTAACATATCCCAAAAGTTTCAAGGCCGATAATTATAATGCTAAAATTATTTATGTTTTTTTGTTCTTCTTCGGGGGGGGGGGGGTCAAACGGTCACGTGATCAAAATGATAATAGCCATAACTCCTAAACTATTTAATCAGTTTAAGGGTGTTCTTGGCCAATGGTCATCTAGTGGTCAGAGGTGGTGGTTTAACGAAAGTTTACAGAATATATTGCTTCTCCTTTTGCTACCCATTTTAGTCCAATGCTTCAAGGGCTCGAGCCCCATTTCGGGCGTACATTGAATTTGACCAGTGGTCAACTATCGGTCAGCAGTGGTCATTTTAGAAAATGTCGTTTTCACATAAGTTTTTTTTTAAGTGAAGCACTTTAGATTGGCATTACAAAAAAAAAAATGCTTTCAACAATGTTATAGTCAAGTAAGGGTCTAAGATAAAAATGTATTTTTAATTGATGTCTGTGGCAAAGTTTACAGTAATTGTTTCCAAATTCTTCGTATGGGGAATGACCTTATGCAGACGACACATGTGTGAAGTTTCAGATTAATGACGTCATTAGACGGCAAGTTACAATGCAAATATCATTTTTCCATAATATGAAAACTTTGAGAAATCAACTGTGGGAGATGCAACCAAATTTTGCATTAAATCTAAGACTAAAAGCAGGTGTGGACATGATCCTGTGCTTCTTGGTCATCAGCCAATTTGACCTGCCCAATCTGACCAAGCGGCCGCTGGGAATGTACCCCGCATTGAATTTCGCATGTATCAATTTGGACGATTCAACTAGGCAATTTTAAAAGTGGATCACAAATTGCGACCCAATATGCAATACATTTTTTTGCAACATTTAATCTTGATTCAAACAATTTGACAACGATTTTTCATGACCTTTCATATACAGAGTTAAATTAATAAGCAATAAACATTTCACTGCGCTGCTGCACATCGGCACTACCTCCAGACGAACGTGTAACTGTACAGTTTTTCCATGATTTTGATGGCACACGGCAAATTTTAAAACTATACTGTAATACGCTATGTAGAAATTCAACAGCCAATTGAAACGTTCGTTTTTTAGACTGTCGAGTGTGTCTGGTTCTCTCCAATGAGCACCCATGTACTAGCTAGTAGGCCGGCCAAAGTGTAAAACTACACTTTGGACGGCATAGTTTGTTAAAGGCCGGCATCCATGCTAGATCTATTGTTATTATATTCAAGTACACGCTAATCCTCCAATCAGATGCTCGAACCGGAGTGTAATATTATACACATATGGACTGGCAATGAGGTCACTAGAGCACGTCTATTCCCCCGAGGGACTGTGAGTTACCAGAAGAGGGACCTATTTCCCTCGGCCTTCGGCCTCGGGAAATAGGTCCCTCTTCTGGTCACTCACAGGCCCGAGGGGGGTAGACGAGCTCTAGTGACCGAATCATGGCAGTCCATATGTGTCTTATAACACAACTCGGTCCAAAATATGAAATAAGAAAAGAAACTACCGTGATCCGATCCAGACGCCGCCTTTTTTCTTATTAACATGAGCCTGGCAACCTCTTGAGGGCGCTGTAACCAGTCAACAATCGAAAGACTATTGCCCGCTTCGGGGACTATTTCCCGCAAACTACGCGCGTGCGATGTCTAGTTCATGGTTGTGCAAATCTCATGTACTAGCCTATAATAGTTCACCCCACGTGACCGTGTTTCAGCCAACCAGAATACAGAACTAACAAGAGGTGTGTTATAACAGACGATAACCTACTCCCAGTTTTTATATTGCACTCTGCGTATTGTGAGTGTCAATGCGTCACGCTCCGCATACGGTCAGTGCACAAATTACATTCTAAACTTTGCGCGTGGAAAAAAACAAAAACAAAAACAAAAACATAACCTAACCTCAATGACTCAATGAGGCTGGAAGATAAATTCGTTATCACACTCGCGCTCGTGGACACTGGGGGAAGATGGGACACGGGGTAAAACTGGACATTGCCTATTCAAAGCGTTATAAAGTAAACCAGATCATGTCTGGCAAACCCATCCTTTGCATAATAGTTTCGTGCATATCTGGTCTGTCTCTACGGAGGTCGCCCTTTTGCCGTTTAAAAAAAAAAAAAATTATTACGTTAGCGGCAGCAAACATGACGTGTTCGTTGTATAATTTTCACGCGTCAGATTATAAGTGCGGGTTAAAATTGTCCATTGGTGTTTTTGAAAGACTGTCACGATCTACTTACAACATGAATTAAACCCATTATAAGGGCAAATTAGTCAGAAATGTTGTCAGTGTCGGTTAGAAGCAACACAGACCAACTGAATGCAGAAATATTTTATATCTAGGTGTTTCTTGTGATCTGTCCCATTTTACCCCAGGCGGTTAATTTACGGGGTAAAACGGGACAATTTTTCATCAGGTTATTATGAATAATGAACGGTTGGGGTAAATTGGGACACTTTTCATTATTAAAATACAATTGTTAAAATGGCTATTTTCAAAAATTCTAAAACTGAAAACGACATTGTTAGTAATAAACTTTGGTTTAAAAACAATTTTGACTCACTAACTCGTCATACTAAAGAGTGACGGTTTTGGTAATGGTCATACATTTAACCCATAAAAATATTTAATATGCAAATTTAATAATTCGCTGACCCGTCATTGGTACAATGCATGCGTCCCATCTTGCCCCAAGTGATGGTGGAAAATGGGACACTATTTTTTTTTTTATAAAGTCAAGTTTTAGTATCTGAAAACTGTCCAAAACCATTGAAACTTCATTAAAAGGTGAAAATATAACCAAACTTTAGTGTCAGTAAGCCCATGTGACAAATTTTGGAATACTTTTATTTTAATTATCAACAAACTGTTTATGTGTCCCATCTTACCCCACTAGCGCGTCTGCGTCCCATATCCAACTCGGTTCGGCCTCGTTGGATATGGGACGCAGACGCGCTACATTTTTTCGTATTCCACTCGCGCTTGTGTGATAACTTATAATATTGTACACAAATGTATAGTAAAATGAAAACTTAAAGTGTGATTTTCTCAAAAAGTGCATATCTTGAGTATACCGAATAGAATTGCACTCACTTTCTCAAGGGTACATATATTTGTTTCAAGCAACTTTTTTCTGAAGGTTAATATACCCAGGCAGTTTTTAATCAAAAAACTTTTGTATGGTGTAATGAAACAAGAAGGTATGTTCTTCACGCAGTACATTTGAATGCATACACTGTAGTGGGTTTATAGTTTGACATGGTGCTCAAAAATTGTATGTCTGACATCAAAGTTGTTTGTACTCCCAATCTCTTCTTCCAAGTTAAGTAAAGTTTCAAATATGAAATCACGAAATGCTGTCAACAACTGCAATGGCTCTGAAAAGTGCAAGATAGTTGGTCAAAAACACATCTTTTTCAAACAAGTTAAATTTTAGTTACATAAAATAAACAAATCTTTTTTTAAAACACGAATGCTTCCACTGAGAGTTATTTAAGACCATTAAAACTAATCAAGGTTCAATACATTTCCAAGATAATTGACGATGAAGTGACAATATGGACCCCATGGCTAGGTGGCAAATTGTGCCGTGATTGCGCAATCACGGCTAGGCGTCAAAGACAGCCGTGATATTGGAATCCTAACCGAGAGAGGATATACTTACGTTCTAATAGGGTTTTCGTTAAAAGGCATTGGATAGGGATAACTTAATACATACCATCGTGTACCTTATCAAAATTATTAGTATGAAAACATAATTTTGTTACTGTGACGTCATCAGGTCACAAATTACGGTAATTCAAAGCTTTAATTAGTTAATTTTTGCAGCACCTTATCTCAAGAACTACACAGCCAATTTCTTTTTTTTCAGTTATAGACACTTTGGGCAGTGGGTTACCTTGACCCCATGTTGACCTTTAGTTCCGGGTCAACCGGAAGTGGGACCATATCTCAAGAAGTACACAACCAATGTTCAATTTCTTTTCAGTTATAGATCATTTGAGCATTACAAATTTTACTAAGGTTACCGTGACCCCATGATGACCTTTACTTCTGGGTCAACCGGAAGTGGGACCATATCTCAAGAAGTACACACCCGATTTTAAATTTCTTTTCAGTAATAGACCCTTTGAGCATTGGAGATTGAACTGGGTTACCGTGACCCCATGTTGACCTTTACTTCCTGTTCAACCGGAAGTGGGACCATATCTCAAGAACTACACAACCGAATTTCAATTTATTTTCAGATAATGTTGAAAAAGGGTCCATACGCAAAACAGCAAGCAGCGTGGTAACAGCCTTAGAAACGGGGCACATTGCAAGTTCAAATAAGTTAAGGAACACATCGGTGAAACAAAAGTTAGATTTAATTATTTAACGGTGACAATTTTTCTATTGAAAACTGGGTAAATAAATTTGCGCATGGGCCATAATTATGCACTGTTGTTTAGTTAGTTGGGCTGTACTAATTAGTAGACTAATTAAGTGGGGGCGCCCAGGCTTGAGGGTTTGGAATATAGGGAAGACATCTGTGAAGAAAAATAATAGTTTACATGATCTTTCGATGACAACTTTGAATTAGAAAATTAGGTCGTAGCGTGTTTAATCTAGAATGTGTACAATAAGTTGTCACCCGGGCTATAACTATGCAATTGTTTAATCAAATTGGCCGAGCTAATTAGTGGATTAATTAAGTGTGGGCGCCCAGGCATGAGAGTTTGGGATATAGGGAAGATATCTGTGAAGAGAAAACTAAAGATTCGTGATTTTTCAAAGACAACTTTTGAATCGATTTAGGTATTTGCGTGTTTAATCTAGAACTTGTACAGTAAATTCTCACACGGGCTGTAATTATGTAATTGTTTAATTAGCTGGGCCGAGCTAATTAGTGGACTTAATAAATGGGGGCGCCCTGACATGACAGTTCGGGATATAGGGAAGACATATGTGAAGAAAAATAAAAAGATTTCATGATTTTATGATGACAACTATTCAATTGAAACGATGTACAAACATGAGGTCGTTGACTAAGATTTTTGAAATGTGGTGCTGGCACTAAATTTAGTGCTGAGTTCAGCCTGGTACAACATTGTCAGAGACAACGAAGAACTCATGGGCTAAAAAAGTGGCGACGCGACGGCACGACGCGACGGCACTATGCGACGGGCGACGGCACGACACGACGGACGACGGCAAGACGCGACGGACAACGGGCGACGCGACGGCACGACGCGACGGACGACGCAACGGGCGACGCGAGGGGCGACGCGACGGGAGACGCGACGGCACGACGCGCGGACGACGGTACGACGCGACGGACGACGGTAGCCGAAGCCACTATGAAAAACGTTTGAAAAACAGGCGACGCGACGCACGACACGAAGGGCGACGGCACGACGCGACGGGCGACGGAACAGGCGACGCGACGGCACGACGCGACGCACATCTGTCGTCTATAGAACACCATAGTTAAGTCTATTGATAGAGAGTTGAGGTAGTCACTGGTTCGAGCATGTTCCCGAAAACCACCACATGCGCCGCTCCGCACATCGTCGTCACTGTGTCCATACCGATCGGTGAGAGTGCTGCATGTACAACTATAGACTGTGCAAGTCTCGCGCTCATTCGAACTTCCGGGACCATAGTGGTCCCAACCATATGGAGTTTTACGTGGGCGAGATTTTGTTTCGTCAATTATTTTAGTTTAACGTAGTTTATGACTATGCAAATTATACATGTTGTTGGGAATGTAATACTTAGTGATAAAACAAATTTGAAAGTAAAATCAATTCAACAACATAACGAAGAAAAACCGAGAATTAAACTTGACCTCAGCTTCCGGTTACTGCAAAAAATTAAGAATTTTGTGCTCACCGATAACAAAACTTATGTAAATGCTTGTTTTGGATGCGCGATGATAATTGCCAGATGCTGTAATTGCAACGCCAGGCCTTTTCATTGCAGTCTATGGTTGTTGAGAGGTCAGTACCGCTATAAACTGTGCCAGGCATTAATTTTACGCCGTTGTGACCTTCGCGAATCCGCGTAAGGGGTTTCTAAAAAGTTAAGAGCAAATAAGCATCCTTGTCCCAGAGTTTTAATTATGTTCTAATAATAAGTAAAACATTATTTGTGTATTTATCATAAAAGCTAAAACTAATTTTATAAAAATTGTACTGAGAATTTTTTTGTTCAGATTTTGTCATCGGATATAATTTAAAACACAGATTTGATTTCAGAAAGAAAAAAAAATATGTTATTCGTTTGACGTGTTTTCCCGTTCCGATACGCGCGAGACTTGCACAGTCTATTCCTGCCTACATGCATATTATTTACTAATCAGTGTGATTGACGATATTAATTATGTCAAGTAAATCAGCTATAATAAAATTTGGATTTAAAGATCACAAGGAGTGTGATGGGAAAGGAAAGGAAAGGGGAAGTTTGTGCTTTTCAGTTTTGGAAGGAAGTGTCGAAGAAGCTGCCTACATTGTATAAACTGGCCTATCGAGTTCTTTCTGTTCCTGCGTCCTCGGTGAAGTGAAACGTATACTCAATCGAGGGGGTATAATAATGAGACCACATCGAGCAAGGTTGTCCTTGGACATGTCGCCTCAAGTGTAACAAAAACATAATTTAGAGCTGCATCCATGATAGCGCTGAAAGCACACACAACTCATCAACAAGACTGGATTTCTTTTTTATTTTCTTTCAACTCCGATGACCGCTTTTAAAGTCAGAACTTTCATAGATTTGTTATTTCATGCAAAGTTTGGGATACACTAAGTAAGGGTACCAGTTTTTGACAATTACCGATGATATAATGGCGATGTAGGATTGAAACCAACATTTATTGGTCAACATTTATGTGCACCTTCAAAGGGTATAAACTTGGGGGATATAATGAACTACAGTGGACAACGTTGGCTGTTTTTAGATAATTTTTCTTCAAACCTGAAAACGCTTTCATTTTTTGTCAAAGAGTCTAAATAAGTCATTGTTATCTCATTAAGAAGACATTCTTATGTAAACTGCAAGTGAGTCTCTGTTGCCAGATTATTTGTTTATGTGCTATTATTATAGCTGTTCCGGACTTCCAGTCGGAACAGCTATAGACTGTGTAAGTCTCGCGCGCACCGGAACGAGAAAACACGACAAACGAAGAACTTTATTTTGAATGAAATCAAATCTTTGCTTTAAATTATTTTTAATGACAAATCTGAACAACAAAAATACTCATTACAATTTGTTTAAATTAGTTTTAGCTTTTAAAAACAAATATACATATTATTAGTTATATATTATGTAAACGAAGTTAAAACTCTGGGACAAGGATGTTTATTCGATCTTAAATTTTTTGAAACCCTTTTTGTAAATCTACGCCCGAATGTGAAACTACTAAAAGCTGGTTTATACGCGGACGCGCGACGGTCGAGAGAGACTTCCAGTCGGACTTCCAGTCGGAACAGCTATTGTAATCGTCGAGATTTTTATTTTATTTCACTATTATTATTCTTTCTTTCCCAAAACCCCATTGACTTAACAAGTGACTTTTCTGGCCGCCATAACTCAATTTTAGGAAAACAAAACACCAGTCAAATTTTATACCATATTGAAAGTTATGCCCTGACTTAAATTTTAGATGTAATTAGATTATAATTCTTAATTAATTATTCACGTGACAGCGGTGTGAATATTTAATTAGTCAATCTTGTTATCACCATATCTCTACAAGTAAACATCCGATCCTCAAACTTTTTTCAGTTATTGACTTGTCTTGTATTGTAGATGCTGATTCCAGTCTAACATTTTTCGTCACGTCATCATTACGTCATTTGTAGGCGTTTTTCTCTTTGTGTGTACAATTAAATACGTATTGGTAACGTTTAGGTGTTTCAAAACACAACCATGGCTACAACGCTGTGCTCTTTTAATCAGTTTCAGTCACCCTCAGATTCTCCTAAAAATATGGTTCGCACATTGTAAAATTCTGTCATTAATGGGACTTATCTCATGTTATTGACAAACATTCTTAATTAGTTAATTACATGATAGCGGCGTAAATTTTTAATAAGCCAAACTTGGGTCTGATACCTCAAGAACTTAAAAACCGATTTTCAAACTTTTTTCGGTTATAGATTCCTTGGGCAATGGAGCTTAGCCCTGGATGCCGCCCTGGATTACCGTGACCCTTGGTTGACTTTGGGCCAACCGGAAGTGGAACCATATCTCAAGAACTAAACAGCCGATTTTCAATTTCTTTTCAGTTATAGATCCTTTGAGCATTAGACATCGAACTTCGGTTCCATGACCCCATGTTGACCTTTTCTTCCGGTCCAAACAGGAAGTTCATATATTGAAAATCATATCTCCTGAACCACATGTCATTAAGTCGTAATGTTTGTGCTGTATGGTAACTTACAACACTTGTGTCATTTTTTGGTAGAAAAAATGACCCCACTTTGACCTTAACAATCCAAACATGTTTCACTTTTTACACTGCGATGATCATGCTTGATAACATGCATCCATTTCAAAAGGGATTACAGGATATACACAAAATACAGAATAGGTTCATGTGCTGGGCTACAAAAAACTTCTAATTGCAACAGAACGGAACGGCCGAATTTCAAACTTTTTTCAGTTACAGACTCCTTGGGCATTGGAGAATAACCTTCGGTAACTGTGACCTCATGATGACCTTTGACCATGGGTCAACCGGAAGTAGGACCATATCTCAAGAACTACACAACTGATTTTCAATCTGTTTTTTCAGTTATAGACTCCTTGGGCATTGGAGATTAGCCTTGGATAACCGTGACCTCATTTTGACCTTTACCTATGGGTCAACCGGAAGTAGGACCATATCTCAAGAACTACACAACTGATTTTCAATCTGTTTTCAGTTATAGACTCCTTGGGCATTGGAGATTAGCCTTGGATAACCGTGACCCCATTTTGACATTTACCTATGGGTCAACCGGAAGTAGGACCATATCTCAAGAACTACACAACTGATTTTCAATCTGTTTTCAGTTATAGACTCCTTGGGCATTGGAGATTAGCCTTGGATAACCGTGACCCCATTTTGACCTTTACCTATGGGTCAACCGGAAGTGGGACCATTTTCAAGAACTACACAACCGTTTTTCAAACTTTTTTCAGTTACAGACTCCTTGGGCATTGGAGAAAAACCTCCGGTAACTTTGGCCTCATGTTGACCTAAAGTGGGACCATATCCCCAAAACTACTCAACCTATTTTCAAACATTTTTCAGTTATATAACCCTTGGGCATGGGGTCATAAATTCGTAACGTTTGTGGTGTATTATAGCTTACTTTTACCTTTGCTTTCGGTTTCAAACAAGATCCGATATTGTTTGATTTTCTTACACTGCGATGATCATTCGTGATTAACTGCATTCATTTCAAACACGATTACAGGATTTACACAAAATACATAATTAGTTCAATCCCGAGCTACGAAAAAAACTTCTTATGGTCAACAGAACGGAACAGCTCTGTGATTGTAAGTTACAATCACATTAGATCTAGTTATTTTTTGTTTTTGTTTTTATTGTAGGTTTTCCCGGCCAATTTCAACAAAAATCCATTCATTTTAACTACTGGCTCATTCAATTTCGTTTGAAAACGAATACTCCGTTGAATCCAGCAGGAGTAACTCAATTTCACCAGTTTAGCATTCACTGGTCGAATAAGATCATTCAATTTCGTTAGACCGCGAGACTCATTCAATTTCATCAAAGCCAGAAACAAGAGCTGGTCAACCATTCAATTTGATTAATAAGCAAACATTTTCAAAATGTTTGCATTCAAATTCAAATTCTATGCAATGTGCTTTCTGATTCGTAGCTTCCTAAATAAAGGCAGACACTTTGAGGGAGAACTCATTTCTACACTAGTTTGACGTTATCTCCAAGCCTATAAACGATTTTTAATTAATCATAGCCAAACTTACATGCCAAATGTCTGGCACGTCAGATCATTGAAGGTTAAAGAAACCAATTTCAGATATAATCAAAACGAACAGAAGAAGTATATAACAAACAAAGAAAAAAAAATCCACAGGAAAACAACAAGAAAATTTGTTTTATTTTTTTATAACGACCCCTTATAATTTTAAGCTTTTGTTTCCTTTAAAACCTTTTTTTAACTTTAAGTGTAACAACGCAAAAGGAACAACTATTTCAATTAAGAAAAAACACATGATGTAAATGAAATGTAAAATACATGGAAACACCTGTGCCAGTAAAGAGGCTATAACTTCCAGCTTACCCGTAAAGCCATAACTCATGTTTAATTTGAATGCCAAGATGTTGAAATTCGTTGCCCATAAGCGAAAAAGAAAACGCAAACTAGCAACACAATCATGTTCGCTTCGGTGAGTCTCAATGTGAATGCCTCCATTGTAAACAGGTAGTAGAAATTCAACTTAAGAATGTTCAAATGCAGTCTTGAATGCCTATAAATGAAATAGAATGACTGGAAGCGAATCTGAACGAGAAAAACGAAAACATGTATGCACGAAAACGAAATTGAATGCATTAAGAGCTAAAAAGAAACCCTAGTTTGAGAGGATTCGATGAAAATGCGTGAATTTGAATGCATGTTAATGAAATTGAATGAGGTTTTGCTGAAATTGGCCGGGAAAACCTATATTATTAATAGTAATATAATTGTGAAAGGTCTCGAAGTCTCGGTCTCCCCCTCGGACCCCGGTCTTGGTCTTGGTCTCGAATTTATGGGTCTTGGTCTTGGTCTTGGTCTTGTTCTTGCACTTGCTGGTCTTGGTCTTGGTCTTGGTTTTGGTCTTGGTCTCGGGTGTACTGGTCTTGACTACAACACTGGTAGAGAGAGAAGTAAAGGGTTGATAATGAAATTTTTTGAAGGCTTAAGTTTTCAGCGTACACAGAAAAAAAACTGTATAACAATCTAAAAGGGTTAAAGATAAGATGAATTCCTTGAAACAAAAAGGCTGTCAAACATTCTGCCGGGCGTTGTAGTATTTGCTTCGCTCAGTTAATAAAGTCATTGAAGTACAACCTGATGTAGTTGTAAGAGAATTTGGAAAGTACACACTAACATAATGGCTTTAATATTCCAGAAATTCTCTTGGCATATCAAGGACTCCGTACCCAGCGACGGCGCTACGGGGGGGGGGGGGGAGGCAGTCATTTGTTTTGCCCCCCAGTTTGCTCCCCCCCCCACACACAGTTATTTGTTTTGCCCCCCCCCCCTCATTTTTTTCCCCGATGGCGGAAATTAAGTTTAATCTCAAAACATCGCACCCTATTTGTTGCAATGTTGTTTGCGCTGTAAATAATAAACTCAATTTCATCCATCATAATTAACTGGCACCATCAAAAAAGCCCAACACACTTTCCATTTTCGGCAATGTTAACAGATGTGGATTTATTTATCTGTACAAGCTTGGAAACTTGCTATAAATAGAAATGCATTGTCTGCCCAAAACCGCAAGCAGCCATTGCAGGCAGTTCGCACAACACGCCACATTCACACAGTGCAAAATCTTATTTCTGGAGTGAATTGTAGGCTTATACAGTACACACGACATAAACTTGATGTTCACGTGGATTGAGGAGTGCTGTATTATGCCTACTGCTAGTTGTTGCGCTTAAACACGTTGGTAAAACAGTTAGTTAAAACATGGAGATCCTCCATGGTTAAAATGGATTAGAAAGTTTTGCAAGAAATCCAAACAACCTCCATCCCATGATAGGCACAGATCTGATTCTGAATCTAGCGATGAGAATCCTGAACCCAAACACAAACACCCCAGGATTGAAGTTGATATTGCTGTAAACGTCCCAGATGATCAATTTGAGGATTCGAGTGACGATGATCAACAAAATGACACAACATTAGTATGTTTATTGGGCGAACCAGCTACCGTTGAAGAGCAATCCTTACCCAGCAGTAGGCTAGTGTGAGTAGTACCTGGACACCAAATAGAAGTAGGTCTTATGCTAAAGTCTGTGGCCCTTCTGACATATCCCAATCACCAGATAATGGACCAGTTCATCTTGGTGTTAATCAGCCTATCCATTTTCCAATGACACATGGACGAAAATTTAACACTGATTGGTATAAGCATACCCATGGCTTGAATATTCAGCAACTACAGACAAAGTTTACTGCTTTGTCTGTCGTCTCTTTTCGTCAGGCTTGCATCCAAATGAGCACCAAACATTTGTTTCGGAAGGATTCAATACATGGAAAAAGTGAACTGGAGAATCTTCGAGAAACAATAAACTTATCAAACACAAAAATCTGATGCACATGTAAATAACGCTTGTAAATACAAGGCTTACTTAGAGTCCAAACTGTCTAAAAAGACAGTATTGGACCACCTCAGTGATGGTCATCGTCTGGTTGTACAGAAAAACAGATTATCTGAAAACACTTATTGATACTTTGAGATTAACAGCCGTTCAAAACATTGCTCAAAGGTGTCATCGGGGAGGAGAGACATCTCAAAATAAAGGAAACTTCCTGTGAAATATTGGACTTCTTGAAGAAGTATTTCCCAACTCTGAACGAAAGACTGTGTGAAGGGCCTAGAAATGCCAAGTACACACACCATAGCGTACAACATGCTATTTTATATATAATCAGTGATACCATCCTGGAGGAAATCAGGGAAGAAATACGAGAAGCTGGGTACCTTTCAGTACTAGTAGATGAAACTAAGGACTTAAGCAAAAAAAAACTGATGCGCTTTGTTTTTTAGATACTTTGAAGATTCTGAAATTCGTGAAGAATTCTTTTAATTTTAAAGAAGCCGATGAACTTGATGCAGAATCCTTGGCCCAATATATTCTACAAGAGTTAAAGGACAATGGGCTGGACGTCAATAACCTAGTTGGTCAGGGTTACGATGGCGCTTCTGTCATGAGCGGACGGTGTTCTGGAGTTCAAGAGAGGATACGGCGAATTGTCCCTCAGGCAATATACGTCCATTGTTTTGCCCATCGTCTCAATTTGGTTATTGTTGACAGCGTGAAATCTGTTATTCCCGTGGCTGATTTTTTTTCAACGCTTTAAACCTGCTACAATTTTCTTAGCGGCTCTAATGTACACGCTCAATGGATCGCCCTCCAAAAGAGAGAAGACATGTTTCCAAATGAAAAACCAATCGAGTTCAAGACAATGTCGGACACACGATGGGCATGCCAAGTGCGTGCTGTAAGTGCAATTTTATCAAGGTTTGACTGTTTAGTAAAAACTTCTGCAGCATGTAGAATTATCCGACAGCAATCGAGACCGTGTATTAAATGCCAGATCAATCTTAGCACAGCTAGACCAGACATTCACTGTATGCTTCTCATGATGACACTCTACGCGAAGCCAAGGGAGCTTCTGATATGCTACAAAGTTCCAAACTTGACTACATGAAAGCAGCAGGTCTAATTGAAAGCCTCATTGGAGAACTGCAAACTAACAGATGTGATGAAAAGGCCAATGAATATTTTGAGTGATCATGTGATATCGCTGTCAGAAATGGGATGAAGTGTTGCAATTCGAGAAAGAGCCGCCAAAAGTCTACCCCTTCAAAAATGGACGATTTTGTAGTACTAAGTGCACTTGGAAAGCGTGACACGGTAACGGATTCATCCGATATGAAACGAGCTATATTGTATCCAACTATCGACAATTTTCTTGGAGAACTCAACAAAAGATTTAGTGGGGAAAACCTCCAAATATTCCGATCGCTGTCGGCAACAGATCCAACGTCAAAATGGTTCCTTGATTTTGAGACCATTAGACCTCTAGCGACCCATTATAAACTCAATCTTGAAGACATAAAGATGGAGCTAAGACAAGCAAAGCGAATGAATGAACGTACAGTGGCTAAACACCTGAAACCTCTATATATATGGCTTTCACAGAACTTTATAAAGCGATCAAGATCTCGATGACCCTCTCAGTAAGTACAGCTGGCTGTGAGAGGAGCTTCAGCAAGCTCAAACTTATCAAAACACATTGAGAACCACAATGGCCGACGAGAGACTTAAGAGTTCAACAGTGATTAGTGTCCATCGCCAACGGGCGCTTGATATCAACCTCGACGATGTCCTCGATAGATTTGCCAGAAAATACCCCCACTCAAGAATAACACTGGCGTAAGTCCGTCAAAGTGATAAGTCAATGCTTTTCTGCAGTACAAAACTACATTATAGATTTTTGTTTGCCCCCCCCCCCCAAGTTTAACAGGTCTGGTGCCGCCGCTGTCCGTACCAGCTAAATTATTTCGTTCGAACGAAATAAATATATTTCGTTCCCCCGAAAAAAATTTATTTTGTTCCCTCGAAATAATAATTCGAGGGAACGAAATGATTTCGAGGGAACGAATTAATATTTTGTGGTAACGAAATGATTTCAAGGGGACGAAATAATATTTCCAGGGAACGAAATAATATTTCCAGGGAACGAAATAATATTTCCAGGGAACGAAATAATATTTGATTTTTTTGTAACCTTTTCAATTTTGTTTTTACCTGTCCCTTTAGGGGCTCCGTAATATTCTATTATCTAGAGCACTATAAATATGAACTGACTGAAACATGGTAGACGGTATATTGACGTCATAACGACTTCACCATGTTTCACGTGACATCTACTTAAAGTTGCATTTTTGTAGCCTAATATATAGTTCTTAATTTTGTATATAGACTGATGATTACATTATGCTTTCTAATTTAAAAGTGGAAATTGGAAAAGACATGTGGGGTTTTTTGTAAGTAAAGGCCCCTAACTTCTAGTTTCTTTTTGTTATAAATCAATCAAAAATCCCATAGACTTTGTGCATTCTGTACGGCGCTTTTGGCAATCAAACAACCTCAGATACTAATCAAACTTGGCCTACACATAGACCTTGGTTTTTGTGTCCCGAGGATTGGTATATCATCATGGCGTCAACACGTGTCAGGTGCGTTTTGAAGTCATGTATCGACAGAAGCACAAGTCCGATTGAGTTGAATTGCGGTTTGTCCACAGACAGGGACAAGACTAGGTTAAACTTGAGATGGCATCAATATGACGTCATCATGTGATTTTTATAAACTTTTACATTTTGACCACAAGTTATCTTCTACATTGTGATCGAAACACGCTACATGTACACATTCAAAGTTATTCTTGCAACAGTATTGGTATGTCATAGATGTATGCACTGGGTTGACCGATTCAAACTTTAATTCAAATTCATTGAAATTCAACAGGCTATAGAATATCTGTCCAAAACAGATCTTATGAAACAAGTAATTCTGTCCTCGACTCCAACCACTTCACTGCTGATTCCAAGAAAAGATTCATTCAGGTTTTAATCAAAAAGTCTGTCCCTGGGCCAGATAATCTCTGCTGATCACTTAAAACATAGTATAAACACCAATGTCTGCTCATTTGGCCAACATTTAAAATGATTATACCTGATTTGGTGCTGTTCCCTCCAGCTTTTACCAGGGTTCTCTCGTACCCATCTCAAGAAGGCCAATATTGATCTGTCTCAACCGAATAATTATCGGCCCTTCATTGTTTCAAACGACATTTCTGGGTTTTTTGTTGGTTTTGGGAGATTCGTATGCTAATGATGAATTTTGACCATTTGCAATTTGGCTTCATCATTGGGGGAACAGCAATGACTGCCGCTACCATCAACGACGTCATGAATTACTGTACTAATAAGCAATCCACGTATTTTGTTGCTTTCTCGATGCAGAGGGTGCTAAAGCTATCCCCATTGTTGACAACTTATGTGATAACACCAGTGACGACTGGTGAAGATGCTTGTTATCATGGTATACTAACCTGACCATGAAAGTAAAATTTGTTTTGTTTTTGCTAACAAAGATTCACTTCTTACCAGGTGTCTAAACTTAGAATCAAGTCAGAGAAGATGTGTCTAAGAAAACGGACAATGTAGAATTTAAAACCTTGCACTGAGGCACCTGACCACAGAGCACTGACACATATCAAGAAAAACATAACCATTTCAAAATGGTAGATCCCAACCTCTTGATACTCCTTGATATCCTGCAGTGTACCAATACACACAATTTAGGAGGGGTGTCAATCAACAGGGGTCGTCAATTTTGTCAGGAGGGGTGGTGAAAAAAAAAATTCCATAGGTCATGCACAAACTCCTATCTCTGAGGCACGCGGGCCACAGAACACTACCACAGCTTGGTGGTAAGGCATGTTGTGTCTGACCGCTCTAGGATCAATGGGCTTTTGTGAATGAAGGTCTTGTGATCTTGTGCCGACAGCAGACTGGTTTAGCAAACATAAATCATTGAGATAAGGCAGATCAGACCCTCTTAACCTTTCAAATGGGCCTGCCACACCTTTGTGACAGGATGCTGTAACTCCGTTGGGACCAAACAGGTGCCTCGTTGCAAGGTTTTAAATTAAACCATTTCATTTCAAAGTTACAGGAGGACTCTATGTTGTACCTTACGCTTAAGCTAGACTGGGCTGGCGTTTTTCCATTTGTAACGATGTCCATTTTAAGTTTGCTTGCAAGGGGTCAATACATATCATTATCATGGATAAGCAGTTGTTTACTTTCGGCTTAAAAAGCCGCGCGGAGAGGTGCATTTTTGACTTGAAATATTTTCTACTAAACACAAATTTTAAATGTAAAATACTTAGTAACCGGTATCTACGATGTCTACTCGGTCGGAATATTGTTATATTTTGTGAGTTTTTCTTGTCAATAACTACACCGCATAACTGTGGCGTTGCATTACAATAACAGAGAGAAAATCACGCACCAAGCCTGATGGATATCAAAATGTAACTAAAATTGTTTTCTGTAAATCAACAATTTGCAGGTCATTGGGATTGTTTAAAAATGGTGCACCGTCGACTTTCAACCTGTGGCATTTCGGTTCGGGTATACACAAACCCTCGAAAAAAGCCAGAAGCTTTGGGCCCTTTTGCAAGATGGATTATGGCCACAGGTGTCTTATTCACGGTGTTACAACAAGCGGACAACTCGCTCCAGTCATTCTGCAAATTATGCTGTATTGAATGTGTTCAACCCGAACGAAATTCAATATAAGAGAATAATATTTAACTTTCTTTTGACAATATTTGTTCTTCTCTTCTTCCTCCAATTACAGGATAAGGTCGAACCCGACTTAAATCCTCTAGCTGCGTGACAGAAGTTTCAGGTTCACATCCACATAATAACAACAAATATGGATATCAAGTACTGCCCAATTGCAATTGTTGGAATAGGTAAATGCTAATTTCCTTACCTTAAGTGGTTTACACCTATTAATGAACAAAATTATAATAATGACAAGTCGAGAAATGGAGATGTGCCAACGTAAGAGTGCGCTGTGGTAGTTTCACCAATGAAAATGAACATAACATTTTTCACTTCGGGGGAAAAGCAGTAGATCAACACATGAAGATGATGTGAGTACAGTAGAAATCAGAAGGGCGATGTTTGGGAGCTTTTGTATAGTAGAAACTCTTACAATTTTGTTACTTATTTGTTAACAGGATGTCGCATGCCCAGTGGTGTTAACAGTCCAGATGAGTTCTGGAAGGTCATCCATGATGGCAGAAACACCATCTCTGAGGTCCCACCAGATCGATGGTCACTGGACAATTTCTACCACCCTGACCAAACCAAGCAAGGGAAGATGGTCACCAGGCGCTGTGGTTTCATTGACGGAATAGACAAGTTCGACAACACTTTCTTCAAAATCTCTCCACGGGAAGCGATGTCGATGGACCCACAGCAACGTCACATACTCGAGGTAGTCAACGAAGCCTTTGAAGATGCTGGCATCGTACCAGACACAGTCAGCGAGTCCACTGGGGTTTACCTTGGTATAGGCATGATGGACTACCCAATCCAGTCTATTGGGGAGACCTCTCTCATAGACGCTTACACCGTGACAGGTTCTGCACATAGTGTAGCAGCAAACAGGATTTCCTATGCCTTTGATTTAAAAGGTCCAAGTTTTGCCGTAGATACGGCATGTGCCTCGTCTATGACAGCAATGCATCTTGCATGTACCGGCATCTGGAACAACGAATGTAACCTTGCCGTTCTCGGTGGTTGTAACAATCTCCTCATGCCCGATATTACGGTTGGCTTCAGCGCTCTCGGGGTTCTCTCCCCAGAAGGGCAATGCTGTCCCTTCTCCAGCTCGGCGAAAGGCTACGTACGCAGTGAAGGTTTTGGGGCTCTGATCTTAAAGCCTCTTCAGCAAGCAATAAATGACGGTGACCACATCTATGCATCGATTCGAGGAAGTGCTATTGCTGCTAACGGTTTCTCCAACAGCCTCACCATGCCATCTATGCCAGCTCAGATGACGGTCATGAAGCAAGCGTACGAACGCTTTGATGTCCCTCTCTCAAGCGTGCACTTCATCGAAGCCCACGGGACTGGAACACCAGTTGGGGACCCGATAGAGGCTGAAGCTATCGGCAAGACCTTTGCTCCACATCGTGAGACACCTCTCAGAATAGGCTCCGTTAAGAGTAATTTTGGCCACAACGAGTGTGCTGCTGGGGTCACAGCGGCCATCAAAGTAGCTTTGATGTTGGAGAAAAGGATGCTGTGCCCAACTATCAACTATGCTGACGCTAATCCGCATATAGACACAGAAAGTTGGAAGCTGCAAATCCAAACCAAGCTCGAACCTCTACCTGATGGTCAGCAAACAATCATCGGTCTCAACAGCTTCGGTTTTGCTGGTGCAGTTGCTCACATGGTCTTCCAAGAACCCCCAGCTCGAGTCTCCACAGATTCAGAAAGCGACTCAAAATCTTTCCGTGCTCAGTGGCAGTTTGGCGCCAGTGAGCTAGGCAACAGCATCTTGATTCCTTTATCAGCTAAGTCAACAGATGCTCTAAATGGTGTTGCAGAAAACTGGAAGAATTTCACCTGTAACAAGGACGCACTCAAAGTTGTCTCCTGGCTCTCAACTCGGCGAAAGCATCATGCATGTCGCCTAGCTGTCATCACTAAATCCGGAAAACAGTTTCAGACACAGCTCACCAGCTTCGTGAAAACAGGAAGTGGAGAAGGTATGTCATCTGGAAGTGCTTATGGCAAGAAGAGAAAGATCTGCATGATTTTTCCTGGTCAAGGACAACAGTGGGGAAACATGGGACGACAACTTTACAAGACAGAGAAAGTGTTCCGCGAAACTGTACAGAAATGTGATGAAATCTTCCAGAAGTTGAGCGGATGGTCAATCCTTCATGACAAGCTGTTCTTCATTGAACTAAATGGCATGACTAAAACTGATGAAAAGACTGACGCAGATCAGCTTATTAACGATATGAAGATTTCACAGCCAGCTATACTCTTCTTCCAGATTGGTTTGTTCCATCTTTGGCAGTTTTGGGGGATCCATCCAGATGTGGTGGTTGGTCACAGCCTTGGTGAAGTTGCTGCTGCATACGCATGTGGTGGTTTGACCATTGAAGAAGCAGTTAGAGTTATCTACCATCGAAGTACACAACAGGCTAAAGTCAAGGGGGCAGGAAGCATGGCAGCTCTGCGTCTTTCTCTGGAAGATGCACAAACTATCTGCTCTAAATCTGACAAGCTTTACATTGCCGCACTAAATGCCCCGTCTGGCATCACCATCGCGGGAAACACTAAGCTTATCACAGAGTTCGCAAAAATCAACCCCACAGTGGCCAAGCAATTGCGAGTCCAGTGTGCCTTCCACACACCAGAAATGGATCCCATGGAAAAGTCTTTCCGGGCTGCCATGAAAGGAGCTGTCCAGACGGAGGCAGGGTGCCGAACCTTACCCATGTATTCCACCGTAACGGGGGAGCTGTATAAAGGAGATTTTGGTACAGATTACTGGTGGGACAACATCAGAAACACGGTGCAGTTCCAGCCAGCAGTTGAGGCTATTTTGGAAGAAACCGAGGCCGATCTTTTTCTCGAATGTGGTTCTTCTGCAACGCTAATCTCATCTGTCAATCAGATAGCTAAGCAGGGCAACATCAAAGCCAACATCACTTCTATCCCTTCGGGTCAGCGTAAACAAGATGACCGCCACATGGTATTGAAGGCACTGGGTGAGCTTTACATCGCTGGTATTGATGTCAACTGGAAGAATGTTACAGGGGACTGCGCAGAATGGGTATCGCTTCCCACCTACCCATGGCAGCATCAGGCATTCTGGGTAGAGTCGGAGCCAATGCGCATGAAACGTCTTGGACTTGACGATCGTACCTTTAAGGGGCAAAATGGAAACATGTCACTGTTAGTTTTCCCCTTCCTGGCAGATCATGTTGTGCAGGACCGACTAGTGTTTCCTGGAGCGGGCTATGTTGAACACTCCATCGAGTCTTCCTTCCCGGAAAATGAGTTGCCGTGTTTGTCACATGTGTCATTTTGCAAACTGCTTATGTGGCCCGAACAAACAGCTGCTGGTGGTAGTAAATTTGGCAATCTTCAGCTCAGTTGCAACTTGGAAGGTTCCAAGGTCCAGATTGTAGCAGATGGCACAATTTACAGCGAGGCCGAGATCAAAACAAATGCTACCATCTTAAACGAACACATCCCAATGAAAAGCATTCTTTCACGCTGCCCTGGTAAAACACCTGGTAAGGTGTTTTACGAAAAGCTCGCTGGTCTTGGCCTGCAGTATGGTCCAGCATTCCAGGTTATCGAGAAGATAGCTCTTGGGGACGGTGAAGCACTTGGGTACCTTTATCCAGCTCCAGTTAATAAACAGCGACTTCAGATCACCCACCTTGATGGCTGTTTCCAGCTGCTCATCTCTGCCATTGGAGACACAACGACACTCTATCTGCCGGTGGCATTCAATCCCTGAAGATGCACGTCCCTTCACTGCCAGCATCGGAGTCTTTGTTGCTCACGTGAAAGTCACAGAGTGTGATTCCATCTCACTCACTGGAGATATTGTCTTGGCCACAAACAGCGGGAAGGTTCTGATGGAGGTGGTTGGCTGCAAATGCCAGAACGTGATCGGTACTATCTCAGATGTACCATTAGCATCTTGCCTCTACTACACTAAGCTCCAGCCCCAAAAGGCTGCTCTTCCACCAACCTCCGCTGCTTATGACGTCTTCGAGCCATACTGCCTCCATAAGAACTACCCCGAAGAGATAGATCCAATTACAAAGGCTGTTGATGTATTTCATGTACTGCAGGCAATCTGCGTCTCATACATTCGGCACGCTTTTAGCGAGGTCCCCGAAGAGAAATGTGGCAAGTGTAACCCACGATACATTAAGAGACTTCAAGAAATTGCAGCAGACGAAACAGTGAATGACATACCGTTTGAAGAAATCCCCAGAGTCATTGAAGACATCATGGAGCGAATCCCTGAGCTCAAACAAGAGTTGAACATGGTGACCAGTCTGGGTAACAATCTCCCTACGACCCTTTGTGATCCATCAACTGCAGTCTCAATTCTCTTCGCCGCTGAGAACATCGCACACTACTTCACAGACTCCCTGACAACCAGGCTGTACTACAAAGCAGGAGCTAAGATAATAGAGAATGCAATTAAAGAAGCTGCAAAAAGCAAGGGAATCGTGAGAGTTGTTGAGGTAGGAGGACGAATGGGTGGCCTGGCAAGCTACATACTAGAGCCCCTTAAACAACTTGGTATGGAAAACAAATTGGAGTACATCTTCACCGACCTGAGTGCATCTTTCTTCAGTCACGCACAAGGAAGACTTCAGGAGTACCCATTCGTAAAATATCAGCAGCTTGACATTGCGACTGATGTTGGGCCACAGGGATTTGTTCAAGGCTCCGTTGATGTTGTGATCTGCATGGACACCCTTCATTCTGCTGTTGACTTGAACAACGGACTCCACCATATGAGGAATCTTCTTTGTCCTGATGGGTGGTTGGTTATGTATGAAGCAACGAACAGCAGTTATATATCTGAGCTCCTTTTTGGAGCTCTGGAGCTATGCTGGGCTTTCCAAGATTTTCGTACCAATGTTTGCTGGTTGGATCAGAAGGGTTGGGTTGACCTGATGAAGAATGGTGGTTTTACCGACGTGCTGGCTGTATCCTCACCAGACGAGTTTTTCCATAGCATCATGATCGGCCAGAAGTCAAGCGAAGAGTGTTGCCCAGAAGAACCAGACTCTGACTGGCTAGTCCTCTCCGACTCCACATTCCCGGGTTGTGGGAATGTCTTGAGACTGCTTAAAGAATCCCTGCCACAAAACACCATCTTTACATCTTCTGACAGAAAGCTTGATGACGCTCTTGGGGGCAAGAAAAGAGCGTGTTCATCTCGTCTACATTCTAAGTCAGGCTGACTGGAAAGCTCAATATCTCACCCGCGTCTTACAAGAAGTCAATGAAGATTCGAGTAGTTTTTCCCAGGTTTCCGTTGTTACGACTGGGTCCAAGACGTCAACTGCAGTTGCTGTTGGACTTATCAGGGCAGCCACAAACCAGTGTCAGGTGCCTATACTTTCATTTCATCTAGATGACGAGTCAAAAGAAAGCTTAAGCACTTTAGTCAAGATGATTGTGAGATGTGATGTTAATGATCGGGAAACAAGCATTAGGAAGGGAGAAGTCTTTTTGCCTAGATTGGTTAAGGCTGACATTCCTGACCAAGACACGAATAATGACACGTACTGGCAACTCATACAAAACGCAGATATATCAAGTAAGAACGCTTCTATAGATGATATGGGCTTTAGTTATTTGAGTGAAATGGAACCACCCCCGGTAAAGTCATCGTTAAGGTCAACGCTGCTGCTCTCAACTTCAAAGATGTAATGGTGGCTCTAGGACTCTCGTCAGGATTAGATGAAGAAGATGAGAGGTGCCACTTCGGTCTCGAGTGTAGCGGCTTGGTCGAAAAAATAGGTGCTGGGGTAACCTCACTGCAAATTGGAGATGAAGTGATCGGCTTTGGTAAACACTGTTTCGCCTCACACACCATCAGCGATGAAAAGTTACTGGTCCCAAAGCCTTCAAACCTCAACTGGGTTGAAAGTGCAGGCATAAGTGTGATCTTCTCAACTGCCTATTACAGTCTGGTTGAGAGAGCAAATCTTCAAAAGGGTGAGACGGTTCTTATTCACTCTGCATGCGGTGGGGTTGGTTTGGCAGCAATTCAGGTGGCTGGAATGGTAGGAGCAAAAATCATCTGCTCTGCTGGAAGTGAGAAGAAGAGATCCTACCTTCGAGAGGAACTTGGCATCGAGATGGTGACAGATTCTCGTTCTGAAAGGTTTTATGATGATGTGATGAGTTGGACGGAGGGTAATGGAGTTGATGTGGTTCTGAACTCGTTGAGCGGAAGACTGCTTCTAAAGGGAATAGAGTGCCTCGCCATGGGTGGGAGGTTCTGCGAAATTGGAAAGAGAGACATACTTCAGAAGACGAATCTTCTTCTGATGCCCCTGCTCCTAGAAAACAAGTCGGTGTTGTCATGCCAAATAGATCGAATAGTAATGCTTCAGAAAAACAAGGCTCAGAGGCTGATGCGACAGGTGGCGATTTTATTTGATAAAGGGGCTTTCAAGCCAATGTTCAATTACAGACTTCGCTGACACATTCAGAACCATGGCTAAAGCAAATCATATCGGCAAGGTGGTTTTTGGTATTCCAACTGACTACAAGCCCTTCCAAGTTGTCCCAACTTGCAAGCTGTTCAAGGTAAATGCTACCTATATCGTCACCGGTGGTTATGGAGGACTTGGCCAGGCATTCGCCCGATGGCTCTGCAAGAAAGGGGCCTGTCATATCACACTCGTATCCCGTCGTGGTTGTCACAATGCTTCAGCACGACGCACCGTGACATTCCTGAAGAGAAGAGGGGTAAAGGTATATAGCTTTGCCGTGGACTTGTCAGATGCTAGCAGTGTTCAAACCATCCTTCGGCAACTCAAGGAAGTCCACAATGCTCCAGTTGTCCGGGGCATCTTTCACCTCGCCGGTTTCATCGCTGAAGAATCTTTATCCGACCTTACACCTAAGCTGATGGATAAAATCCTGGGTGCAAAGGCGGCCGGTGCCAGGCTCCTCCACAACTTGACTCAAAATCTGCCGCTAGATTTCTTCCTCATGACATCATCCGTAATCGCTGTGTGGGGACATCCTTCTCAACCCTGCTACACAGCTGCTAACGTATACTTGGACGAGCTGGCTGAAGAGCGGAAGGCTAAAGGTCTGCCTGCAACGAGTCTTCAACTGGGGCCAGTTCGGGGTGCCGGATACCTGGAGAGCAACTCAGATGTTGTCAAAACACTTGAGATGAAGGGTAACCTGACGCTACACATTGATGAGGTGCTTCAGGTTGTTGGTCAGCTTCTTCAAGCAAAAGATTCACCCGCTGTGATTTGTCTTGCAAATCAGGTCACGACAGTTGTTTTTCTATGCATATTATTTCATTCATAATATAGTGGTAATGAATTGTTTCGATACAAAGTTTGGTTTGCTAAAGGCATTAGACCCGCTGCCATAATAGCATTGTAGTGATCATTATAAGCCTATATGAATTTACGAACAATCAAGTATACTGGATAGGTAGAACATAATGTGAAGAAAAGTTTCCTAAGTGGAGCAAATCGTATTAGATGACTTCTTCTACAGAAAATTTCCTCACCAATGTGTTTTATTCTTTATGAATAACTTGTTATCTCGCATTAACCTCAGGACTGGGATGCTACCTTGCGACATTGCCACAACGACTCCCTGAAATTCCGTCACTTAACCTTGGGTCGGCAGGTTGCCCAGACTGACTGCAACCTCAGTCAGGAAGACCTAGAGGATCGTGTCAGACAGAAGATGGGCCAACTCCTCTGTGTAGAACCAAAGAGCATTGACCTACAACAACCCATGATTAACTACGGTATTGATTCCCTGATGGCTGTAGAAATGGTCACGTGGGCCAGTAAAGAGCTCAGTGTCGTCATCTCTCAGCTTGATATCCTGGGTGGTATTTGTACCAATGTGTTACTGGAGAAAGCCCTTGATCACAGCGTGGTTATCAATGTAGCCGAATAGTTGCATTTTCTTAGGGAAGCTTCGATGTTTAGTTAAATAGGTGTTGACACGTGTTTATTTTGTTTACCAAAATACTCCCTTACCGTTTAACCCTCATCGGAAATAACGTTGCAAGTAAAACTGAGTAAACTATAAATTGCTAATCAAAATACCTTTATTTATTTTGTACTCCTTATTATTATTATTTATTTATTTTTGGATTGGTGGATGGTGGATTTTTGGATTGAGATGGTGGATTACATAAAGTGCTTACACTGCCAGGAACTGTTTCGTTAGCAAAAACCAATTCTGTAATGTCCCTTTAAACTCACTAAAGCATTCTTTTTAGCGATGCGAAACCAGCATTCACTTTAGCAGAGTAGGTGCAGTTAAAAATTTGCTGCGAATTTGACTGCAGTGAGTGGGTTTTAAATTGAATGGTTATATTTTTAAACACTGCGCTGCATTGCGAAACCAGCTTTCAATTTAGCAGAGTAGGCGCAGTTAGAAATTTGCTGCGGATTTGAGCGCATCGAGTGGGTTTTAAATTGAATGGTTCACTGCGCTGCAGTATGCCTTCCATCAGATTCCATAACTTGGTCGTACAGTCCTCCGCAATTAAAATTGCGTGTAAAACTAATTTTGCTGCTCACAAACTCTTCTAACATAGTATCATTAGACTCAGAAACGTTCACTAAATCCCCAGAACAAAAAAAAATGCAAACAAAACGTTCATAGGGGGTAAGCACACTCAGTTGAAACAAAAAAAATAATTTTTGCAAAAATCCAACTTTTATGCTCCGTTACACCATCGCACTGTTTGCTGCAGTACCGTGGGAAATTGCGTGTAAAACTAATTTGACTGCTCACAAACTCTTCTAACAAGGTATCATTAGACTCAAAAACGTTAACTAAATCCCCAGAAGAAGAAAAAATGAAAACAAAATGTTCCTGGATGGTAAGCACACTCAGTTGCCAAAAAAAAAAAAAAAAGATTACCAAAATCAATTTTTTTTTTCATTTTTTAAATTTTGTTTGCACTGCTTTCCGGTGCTTACCAGTCTTTTGAGAAACAAGGTATCTTATTTTTATTTGGCCTACCCGAAACCACAACCTGCACCTGGTGTCTGCCTGATGTCTGGAACAGTGACAGGATGATTGATTGCCCCAAGTAACAGAGGCTAGATCTAAGACCTCGGAGCGACCTTGGAGCGTGTCAATGGGGTTAGGGTTAGCCTCAGGGGAATTCTATGGGGCTTCGAAGTTAAAGGTGACTTTTGGTCGAAGACTCACCCCAAGCTAATTCTGCTGGTACAGTGCTATCCGGCTATGGTCCATTGAGGAGCTTTTTAAAAAAACGTGATTTTTGACTGTACCGTTAATGAGTAAACACAATTTGTTTACAACGGTACAGTCGATGACTGTGCGAGAGTGCAGCGCAGGGTTTAATCATATTTTTCACCAAAGCTTAGATTGCTTAAAATTGTCTAAAATATTTAAGGGTGATTGGATTACTGAGTAGCAGATGCTCATATTCTTAATATCTCCTCACGTCAATAGGTGCAGGAAATCTGAATAGGGTAAACTGGCTGTAGGAGAAGCCAAGGGCTGTTTTGTGGTTTTACATTTAAACAGAAAGATTTAATCAAGAAGGGAAAAAGTTTAATCTTTTCGTTCCTATTTCTAATTAACAAATTGCAGGTTTTCAAGAATTTATTGAAGCACAGTTTGGGTGAGTTTTATACTTCAGATTGTTATTGTATTTGCTTCACCTCTTTTGCAAACATGTTGAACTTTCATTTTATAATAATGACGATGTAATATTGATACATGAGTGTACAGCATGGATGGCGTGTTGTGTACGCTAAGACCGTCAAGTGCAGACACACGTTGTCTTATAGGCTGTCAGCTTGTGTGTATAATTATTGCGTGCAGGTGGATATCACACCAGCTTATGGCTGGTTGTGGTAGTGTTTTAAACCATACGTAATGACTTGTCAGTGCAGGGGATTTGTGTGTATTGCTGTAGATCATTATTACAATGTTTGTTTATTTTCACCTATAAGACTAAACTTGTATGTACATTGTTTATAATAATGGTATATTAGATGCACTTCATATTTTCGTTGCCATTAGCTTATGTGACTGCCTACTTAGTGGTAGACCATCTACAGTCATTTTACTGGTGTCACTCTGATTTGCCAGGGTAAGATTTTATTTTCTAAATTTAGATATATATATATATAGTTTAGGTATAACTAATAATTTAATATCAAGCTCAAATTTTGAAACACTTATAATTATCTCAGATGTAGAGATAATTGTTAATGTACGGTATGTCATGGGTCCACATGTTTTATATTATTAATGTGGGTCATCATTTATGTCGGATGCTTGAATAAGCTTCAGTAAAGACTACATCGCTTTGTCAAACATCTTATACTTTAGTTGGAGGGTCGAATCCCACACTCTCATCCTTCACTGGAGGTGGAGTCATCACAGAAACTTGGCGTCATAGACAGCATAGAGATGCAATAACAAGACCCCGACACATTTTGGTTTGTAATTCTTCCAAACGTTGGCATAGAGCTAAAACTTTGTGAGAGTGTATAGTTTTATATTTTATTTCATTTTTATTTATTTATTTATTTATTCATTGATAACCAACAGCGGTTAACCGCCACTAATAGGTATCTTCAAATAAGAAATAACCAAAACAGAAATAAGAAAGCACTGTAATCATTCAAAAAAAAATAAAACATTTAAGCACCTTCAAAACATGGTTTGTAAACCATGAAACTTCTAGCATCATAAAACATAGTTTGCATGGTGCTAAAATTGTCATGGTTTTATAAACCATGTTTTATGATGCTTCACTTTTCATTTTTTTATGGTTTATAAACCATGTTTTATGACCCTTCAGTTTTTATGGTTTATAACCATGGTTTATAAACCATAATTTATGATGCTTCAATTGTCATGTTTATAAACCATGATTTTAAACCATGATGCTAGAATGTTCATGGTTTATAAACCCATGTTTTTAAGGTGCTTACATTTTCTTGGTTATAAACCATGTTTTGAAGGTGCTTAATTTTTCACGGTTTATAAACCACGTTTTATGACGCTTCGTTTTTCATGGTTTATAAACCATGGTTTATAAACCATGTTTTATGATGATTGAATTTTCATGGTTTACAAAACATAATTTGTAAGCTTTGATTGGTATATTCATGGTATGTATACCAAAACAAAAATTGACAGCAATTTCTATGGTTTACATCTAAGTGTTACAAACCATGGTAAAAACAGGTCAAAAAACGCTAAACAATTAAGTGACAAACGGCGCCCCATACATAAGGTTTACGCATTGATCTACACTACCTCTATGATTATACAGCACTGACATACGCAATGTACCTATACCGCACGAGCATGCGCAATGTGTTGTTTTCATGTTTGTACACTGTTCAATGGTGTAGGCCGGGATGTAGGAGAAATGTGCTGCCTTCGGTTTGTGCACTGTTCAATGGTGTAGGATGTAGGAGTCCTACACAACACATGTATTGTATTTTTTCTTCCGCAGATCTTGCTTGGTAAGTTCATTGATCTCTTTTTAATTAATGGTTGTGTTACACAAATCCCAACCTCGTTCCCAGGATACGTCAAGGGTAAAGGCGACCGCCCGTTTATGACCTTTCTTTTGCAACGTCACAGCCACGAGTTTTGGCACCTTGGTTGCGAAAGTACGGGTGGCGTTCAGTGCAAAAAAAATACAAAAGTTTCTTATTTGACCAATGTTGCTATCAATTTAATATCCATGTTACCGATAAATAGAATTGACTATCAAAAAAAAAGAGGTAAACTTACACTTCATAAAAAAAGTTGTAACATTTTGCTAAAAATGGCAAATTTTTGCAAAGCCGGTTTTATACATCAGCTGCTCAAGGCCTTCCATACAAAATGGTGGTCAATGTTTGCAAACAGAAGAAAGGTATAATGCATGTTCTGTATGGTCAAACGTAATAAGCGGAAATTAAGGTCAGCTTTAAAAAATATACACTTTTCCAAGATTTGCAAATTGTTTGCAAATTGCAATTTCTAAATTTAGCTTTATTTTATTCAAACCATATTCAATGGGTGAAACTTATTTTTTTTAAACATTGCAATAGAAAATCTTTTCAAAAACAACTGCCACAATACACGCTGTAGCTGCTATTCGAGGTGCCCGGATTCTTTCTGCGAGAGCTCGTCCAATATGGAGGTCAACTTACACAGTCAAGACCTTTCTTTTGTTGATCAACAAACCGCGCTGGTTGGCATGGAGTGCCAGTTATTAGCATAACATTCAATTGCGGATACAGATATTGTGACCAAATTCACTTGAACATTTCTGCAAACATTCAATAAAACAAACATCTTATGATTGTTTGCTTTGTTTCCAACAAATTCAACACTATTTTTGAATATTTGTGTAACATTGCTACAAACTGTGGCTATCCGTTTTTGCTTTGTATTTATGGCTTCCATAGTATTCCAACCTTGGCATAAACTTGTGCTGTGACGTTACAAAAGAAAAGTTTATTGCGATCTCTTTTATCCGTCGAAAACAGCGCCCCCTGTTTGTTCTACCGCAACTATAGCGGAGACAAAATGCGCTACCAACCGCCCCAAAGATCCAGGTAGAGAACAACACCCGAGGACGTTGATAAATAATCTCATTTCAATAGTAGATTAGAATACCTCATGGGTTGGTGTTTTAAAGCATGTGTACAACATTGGTAATTGTAAATACCAGTATCCACACTTTGAGTAACCCAACATATCTATGAAATATCAAACCTGTGAAAATTTGAGCTCAATCGGTCATCAGAGTCACAAGACCCCACTGTATGTTTTCACTGTTTTCAAACATCACCGTGATAAAAAAAACTGTTTTACAAATTTCTCAAAAACTATAGCATTTAAAGCAAAACTATTTCAAGGGGAGTTTACCACCATGACCATCTTCATACCGTGTAAGTAATGTGCAAATCTGTGAACATTCACATTTTTAGTCTAACCAATGTTGTACACACCCTTTAAAGAACACTATAACTTTGATGACTTATTTTCGAAGGGAAAGTCCCGCAGAGAACCCGCTTAGTTTACAAGAATACTAGTGTTTTTTTTAAGGATGAACATGAGAAAAAAACATGAAACACTTCAACTTGTTGATTAGCATTCACTGCAATAACTGACTGTCCATATTAATGATTTGTTCAGATTTGGAGTAATTGGTGTAGTGTTTCCAATCACCACTATTCTGCAAACCATTTGAAGTCCCAGCATTCATCACTACGATAGTATATTCGTGCATTGGAGGGTACTCGATCTATATAAGTTTTCGTGTCCCAGCAAGCAGGGTTCTTAAAGAGGAATAGGCTTTGGTTGTCCATCTCTTGGCATTGAATTATTTTATTTTTTTTTTTTTTTGCTGATGAAGATCTGCGTGATTTTCAATTACAATCTAAATTTAATGGTCAAGCGGGAAACTTTGTGCAATTGGACTGAAAAACCTACAATAAAAAACTTGGTTTAAAACAACCAACACCCCGCCCTCGATTCCCTATTATGCAGTTACGGCTAGTCACCAACCCGGTCATTACCACGCAGTGAAGACCGGCTCCTCGCACTGTTATTCCCTAATTAATGCACTCTGAATGGTCCATTAACAGCGGCCAGCAACCAACCCGGTCATTACCACGCAGTGAAGACCAGCTCCTCGCACTGTTATTCCCTAATTAATGCACTCTGGTTGGTCCATTAACAGCGGCCAGCAACCACCCGGTCATTACCACGCAGTGAAGACCAGCTCCTCGCACTGGTATTCCCTAATTAATGTCTTTGCACTTTACAAATTAATTAGTCGTTAAATATTTTGACTACTACCTCACTGAATCGCAGGAATTCGATGCCAGCGGACGTCCGTCGTTATCTTCGAATACTTTTTCATTTTTCAACCTTAGCGTAAGATGCCTGTATCCGGAGACAATAAACTCAGAATCGTAAAATGTTGAATGGTGTTTAACTTTTTATAATGTGGCTCAGACAAGGCGAGAACCGACAATAACTAGATCTAATGTGATTGTAACTTACAATCACAGAGCTGTTCCGTTCTGTTGACCATAAGAAGTTTTTTTCGTAGCTCGGGATTGAACTAATTATGTATTTTGTGTAAATCATGTAATCGTGTTTGAAATGAATGCAGGTAATCACGAATGATCATCGCAGTGTAAGAAAATCAAACAATATCGGATCTTGTTTGAAACCGAAAGCAAAGGTAAAAGTAAGCTATAAATACACCACAAACATTACGAATTTATGACCCCATGCCCAAGGGTTATATAACTGAAAAATGTTTGAAAAAAAGGTTGAGTAGTTTTGGGATATGGTCCCACTTTAAGTCAACATGAGGTCAAAGTTACCGGAGGTTTTTCTCCAATGCCCAAGGAGTCTGTAACTGAAAAAGGTTTGAAAAACGGTTGTGTAGTCCTTGAGAAATGGTCCCACTTCGTTGACCCATGGCCAAAGGTCAACATGGGGTCACGGTTATATGTGGCTATTCTCCAATGCCCAAGGTGTCTGTAACTGCAAAAAATCGGAAATCGGCTTTGTACAAAGCCGATTTCCGATTTTTTGTCCCACTTCCGGTTGATGGTCAACCGGTAGTGGGACCACATCTCAATGTGGTCCCACTTCCGGTTGCCCAACAGGTAAAGGTCAACATGAGGTCACGGTAAACGGAGGTTTTTCTCAAATGCCCAAGGAGTCTGTAACTGAAAAAAGTTTGAAAAACGGCTGTGTAGTTCTTGAGACTTCCGGTTCACCCGGAAGTCAAGGTCAACATGGGGTCACGATTACCCAAGGCTAATCTCCAATGCCCAATGAGTCTATAACTGAAAACAGTTATAAAATAGGCTTTGCGGTTCTTGAGAAATGGTCCCACTTCCGGTTGACCCATAGGTAAAGGTCAAAATGGGGTCACGGTTATCCAAGGCTAATCTCCAATGCCCAAGGAGTCTATAACTGAAAACAGATTGAATATTAAGCATGGCGGCCATCTTGGAAAAAATATATTAAAAAAATTGAAAATAGTAGCGCCCTGTCTCCTCCTCTTTTTGAAAAAGTCCGGACATGTTCAATGTTTTGTCCAAACATGTTTCTTTTATGTATTGTGTGTTTGAACAGTAGAAAAAACAATGGACATTTGAAGTTTAAAAAAGAATGGCGGCCATCTTGAAATAAAAAATTAAAAATAAAAAACCCTCCTCCTTCCTTTTTTTTTTAGAAACCCGGACGCTAAACATGTTTCTTTTTTTACTCGGCCTAATACAGGCGATGCATGCAGTACCTACCACAAAAAACGTTCCCGCCGCCCTGGGTTGGAACATATCATGTCCTTGCTCTATGAACACCGAATACTACAAATAACAAATGTCACGACCCTAAGATCCGGGTAGAGAAACACACTTCAGGATATCTTATTTCAATAGCTTAGAATGCTTCGTGTGTTCGTGTTTTAAAGAAAAAAACTTTGATGACAATTACTTTCAAAGGGAAAGCCCCGGAGTGAACCCACTTAACATCGTTCGCAAGTTAGAGTGGGATGTTTTTGAGCATGAGAAGAATCAAAACTTAAACAATTCAATTTGTTGATAAGCTTTCCCTGCTATAACTAAACAAAAAAGGGGGAGGGGCCTACTTCCTGTGGCCCCTGTTTGGCCGACCGATCTCCCCTTAAAAAACAAAATAATAATAACAATTGTTAAAAGATATACAAAGTATAATGTAATGTCATCTGAGTCTTCCAGATAGCACCAGAGAATCCCTACTGTTACAACTTTCCCCGAGGCCGTAAAGCGGGTCAGGACCCCACACAGTAGGCTTAGGGGCTTCGCTAGCTGGTTAGTCTCGTACAAATGCCCCACGCAGTAGGCTTAAGGGCTTCGCTAGCTGGTTTGTCTCTTAGAAATGCCACACGCAATAGGCTTAAGGGCTTCGCTAGCTGTTTTGTCTCGTAGAAATGCCCCACGCTATAATTTTATCCTGGTTAAAATGGGCATGTTCACACGAGTAGCTAACTTCACTGCTAACTTAGCTGCTAAAAATTCGCAGCGGGGGATCCATCGAGAAACGGACTTAGCTAAAAAAGTACCTTGCGTTCACACGCAATGTTGGTTTGAAGAATATCTTATAAACATAATACTTATATGTAAAGTTTCATTTTTCTGTTATAAGTTCACAGCGACTCTACTTTTTAAATTCGCAGCAATTCGGAATAAGAAACGATTTTGTTTTAGTTTGTTCTTGTCACTAAATACACTGCGTCATCAGCTAAATTGAGTGCTACAACTTCGTCCCCAATAGTGTGCGATGTCAACGTGCCAGAGCACGTTGCTTGCTTGTCTATGGGAAGGAGGTTGACTACTTCACGTGCGTGACCAGCTAGCTGGCCGTAGAAACGTTTTTGGATCGTTCGGATAATATGTTTCAAAAATGATCCCAACAATCGCCGATTTTTCTTTTTTATGACTAAGCTGTCATAAGGAATAAAGATATAGCTGTAAACTCGTAGCTGTAAAACTTAAAGAATTTTGGCAGAAACTGACGAGAAAAATGTATAGGCCTACGTGCAACTCCAGCAAGGAGCAAAAATACACGACGTCGTACCAAATTGAAATCATGTTAACTACGCAGCTAAGGTCAGTTACGTTTCACGGAAAAAAACATGCTAAAATTTTCTTATCTGCGGTAAAAGTATCAAGTTTCACTGCTAAGTCGTAAAACTGAAGTTAGCAGCGGAAATTTTCGCTGCTAACTTTTGTTAGCAGCGAAGTTAGCAGCGAAGTTGACTATTTTTGCGTTCACACGGTCGCAAATTTTTCGTGTGTTAGCTAGCAGCGAAGTTAGCAGCGAAGTTAGCTACTCCTGTATAATCTTTTGAATCGGTGTGACTGCAGTTAGCTTATGCATCGTTTTCCAGCTCGACAAGGATCAAACTTGTTCATGTAGTTATATGTACATAAAACAATGGAACATGGAGGGGGGCGTCACGGACTATGTGTTGGTTAACATTTAAAAAAAAACTTGGATCCGCGCCCATTACCAACATTACATTTATTTCTTTTCGTCAAAATTCTGTGCGTGTCCTCGGTGACAGTGACAATACAGTGTTTCCTGGTCACCAGGTACTAATGTCGGCGTCCTTTTAGCGAGTGGTTTGTAAACCCGGCCAGACTAATTTAAATAACAAAGGCCGTATTGACACCGTGAAAGAAATAACTGGAAATTTGACAAGAAGTGTGGAAATAAAACTCATTGTATCAAGGTTCTATGACTAATGCTGAGCATGGAGGATTGGGCTGAGTTAGAAACGGATAATAAGTCAAAATAGTTATTTAATTTCGGAGAAAATATTCACAAAGAGTGTGGTGTATTTCAACCTATGGTGTTCTACAAGGGCGTCGATCACTACTGAAAAAGTGAGGGGGACGGGCGAGTGCAAGTCTTGGAAATTACATGCACCCACCAACGGCACACCCATGATTATGTATTGGGGGGGGGGAGTGGGGCTCAAGGAAGTGTAATGGGTGGGGTTCGAGGGCTGGCATTGCTACCCCTAGTGGGGTCCAGGGGCAAACACCGGTTGTGGTCAAGGGGGCGAAGCCCCCGGAAGCTCTGAGCTTTGGAGGGTTTTTTTTCTTCTTTTTTTTCGTTTTTTTTTTGCGGGGGGGGGGGAGTCGAAAAAAGAGCCTCCGTTTGCCTAAAAACAGAGAAATATATGTAATATGTAATACCCTTATGTAATACCCAGATTCCCACTGAGTGTGGGTCTGGAGTTGGGACACCACAACAAGCTCAAAAGAGATGTTGTAGAGCCATTGAGTTATGCTTGATGTTCGTGTGGCAGGGTCACCGTCTGTAAAGAGCACCCCAATTGTAAATTAAGGCTCACTGCAGTGATATATCATATCAGATGAGTGAAAGCACATTCCATCCTAGCACAACAAATATTAGAGTAGGATCGGTCGGAACAGGCCGCAATTTGGGACCTGGAAGAATGCAAAAACAGTGGACTTACGTTTAGTGAGTTTTGAAACAATCGGTGGTTTGTTGCTGCCCGGAGGGTTTTATTGTTAAAGGATCACCACGAACCTACAAGTGTCTTTTCTTTATTTAAATTTTAGAGGAAAAAAATGAAGGGTAAAAGTCATAATAAATGTGAACAGATTAACAACCCCAGAACTTCCCTCATTTCAACACGAAAAAGGCGAGAAAAATATTGATGCGATGCATGATTGACGTAAACATTATCCTTAGTGACTTTTTCAGTCATCAAACATCTGAAAAATTTTATTTTGATATTAAATAAAGTACAGTGAAACTAATCAATAAGGGAAGTGAAGTGAGGTGACAAATATTAAGGCGTTCTTCTGCAGGACTTTCTATTTTAGAAGAAATCTGTAAAGTTCTTTTGTTTTAGTTTCAAAACGCATAAGGAATATATATTTTTGCAACCCGGATCTTGATGTCAATTTACTTATTTATGGTATTATGTGTGAGCCAACATAAAACAAACTTTTGTTTCCGTCAGTTCAGAGCTATATATAGTTTAACAGCTCGAATTAATTATGTTGGTTTAGTGAAAAATTAATGTATGGTCAGGTTCATTTTCCCCTTTAGTGACACTCAGCTGGTAAAGAAACAGATTCAGAAATTAAAGGGTGTAGGCCTAGGCCAATTTGAACGTACTTCTGAAGGGCCTTGAAGTTTATTTGGGATTACCCTCGGTCCCTAATTTATAGCCATTTTAGATTCACTTTTGACTATGTGAAATACTTCCTGAAAGCCACATTCCGATAAATGTTGATACATTATTTGATGTTTACATGTTTCCAACTGCGTACCTAGACACTGTGGAACATTTTTGATGGAGATGTGCATGGAAAAGCATGGCTGCTTCCTACCTTACGGCAGAGGCGGTGCTATGTCTTTAATGCTGTTTCTACGCAAACGGCAAGTGTATGGTCCCCATTATATTAGTCGACCGATCCCTCTAAATAAACATTGCTATAAGGCAAATAGAGAAAACTTTCTACTAAGGGTAAAACAAATGTAAAACGCCTCTAATCCTATAGATTGCACCAGAGAGCATAGATAATGTCTTTTACAAAACAGGGCCATAAAGCGACAAAACTCTTAACATGTAGCCCTGAACACATCCGTGTGATCATCCGACCGTTTACTTTTTCTATTGAGTGGTTTTATGTGTGGCTTGTGAACCTGCACTGTACTATTTTGAATAACAAAGGCTGTAGGTTTATTGTCTCCACTAACATACCAGATACGCCAAGGAAGGACGGAAGGACGGAGCTAGGCTGCACCCCACTTAATAAACACCCATAGCATACACTGCAAAATGCTAAATATTCAAAAATACACACCATATACTTAAAGGAACATTACAGAGTTGGTAATTGAAAAATATACTTTTTGATCACAGATTTACATAAAACTTACACGGTCTAATAATGATGATAGTAGAAAACATTCCTTGAAATATTTTTGTCTGAAATGCCATATTTGATGAGAAATGAATAAACTAATTGTCCAATTGGAGTTTATCGCTCAGTGAGCGTTTTATTCGTTTGTTGAACCTATTATGATTTCATGCAAATGTATAATCGTTTTTTTTTCTCACTATTTTCTCGTGACCCAGATGGCCGATCGATCTCAAACTTCTACAGGTTTGTCAGTTTATGTATATGGTGGATTACATAAAGTGCTTACACTGCCAGCAACTGTTTTGTTAGCAAAAACCAATTCTGTAATGTTCCTTTAAAAGTCTCACAGCTTTTTTCTGTAAACGTGAATTACCGGCCCTTTGACACTTGAACTGTTATTCTCTGCCCAATTTGACATGGGGAGTCCCAAGACCCGTCCAGTTATTATCCCTCCAAATAAAATTAAAACACCCATACACCAGTGTAATTTTCTAAACGTCCGAGCATCAGTCTTTAAAAAATTTCCCTACACCTCTCGGCAAATAGGACAAACAAAATATTTCAGGGCCTATGTCATCGAAAAATACATCAAGTTGGAAGTCGACAACCCTCAGTTCTGAATTGGGCAAACATTTTACACTGTACTAGTACTGTAGGAGACCAGCCTGTAGGTCCCGTGACCAAATTCTGGAAACAAAGGTTTGAAAGTGTTTTTGTGTTCCCTGATAAATACCGAACAATTTTGACTTGGGCTGCCTTCTTAAAGAAATATATAATTATAATAATAATAGTAATAATAATAATAACAACAATAACTCAACCTGTCCGGATTCCAGGGAAAGGTACTGTTATTTCGGCAGCACAATTATAGCAGCGAAGACATCGTCACTCGTGTGCGTACGTGGTGTTCTTTCTTTATTCAGTTCAGGTCCGGTTATGCAAATCAAAACCACCGACTTATTTAGTACGTGACTACGTCAATTCTGTATCTGTCTGCGGGTGGTATGAGACTATATAAGGACGTGCTCTCCCATGTACAACATCATTTCTTATCAGACGTTTTTACTTATCCTCCAAAACACGGAAAACGGAGACCGGAGACCGCAACCGCACAGATAGACGCATTATCAGAAACGTTGGAAACTTCACACCTATCACTGGTTACAGTCTCAGCTACAAAGGTAAGTTTGGATTTATCTTTCAGAATCACTCATTCATGAAGATTGTCAGTAAGTTAAATACACCACCCCATATCAAAGAGTTGACTCACTTAAACGCCTTATGGAGTTTTAAATCATCGACTATAACAAAGATGTTAAATTAACAGTTAATTTACTCGTTTATTCCACTTTAGCAGACGATATTAACACACCGGTTATTAGGCTGTACCTATATCTCTGGTTACACTGTTTAACAATTCCTAATGTATTTTGACTAAAACTCACTTGTCTCGAAGTCCGAGGTAACTTTTAAACTCTTAAATCTAAAACAGTTTTTGTGTGTGGTTTTTATACATTGACGTATTCATAATTATTGACTAACGATTTGGTATGGTTTACAAAATTGCTTTACAGAAAACAAATATCATTGAGCATTAAAAATGAGAAAACAAAATCAAATTTAAAGTTAGGATAAGCTCACAAAAATAAATCCACATACAATGATATTGACTCGGGTTTATAGACGGGCTATTTTTCAAGATGTTTGCCAGCTTTGTTTTCTGTGTGTTTTTTCCTAAAAAACACAGTCTTTTTTATTCTAAAATTTATTTTTTGGTCTAATGTATCCCAACCAATAACAGAGTCACATCACATTTGACCCCATTAACTTACATCACAGTATGAGTCGTGTCGGTTTTATTGTTTACATAGCACCTTAACTATATAGTGTAGTTAGCTTAGGTTAACATGCAGTTTCTACACCAACCTTTAGAAACACAAGTATTGTATTTTTGGACTCGGTATGCTGGAAAAGACATAAACGATGAAAAATACAGATCATTAAACCAATAGTTAAATAACTATGCGAGTTTCAATACCGCCTCGTTCCCTTAGCAACATTCTTCCACATGCGGGGGGGGGGGTGGATTTGTTTTATTTTTCATACAATATTAAGTTTGACTATTAAAGCGTTATTAAAAACTTAAATTAGGCAAAGTACCGAACAGTTTTCATGAATGGAAACGAGATACAGTCAAAATAACCTGAAACTTCTATATTTTTTTTAACAAACAATCCTCTACTGCTACTTCAATCGATAATTTTGTAATTGGCTTCTAGAAAAGCCTTTTAAAATTCTTTCTTTTGTTACTATTACATAAAGATTTTCCGAAAAAGACTTTCGGGAAAAGTTTTTGTTTTGTGCTAATTTTTCTTCTTGTTTCCCCCCTTTTTGTTCTTTCTTTTATCAAGTTCGTCTAAATTCCCTAGACTTTGTTGTACACTTTTTTTCGAGACGGCACTTTTGTTTTTGTTTAGAATTTCCTTTTGCAATTTCACAAATTTTAAGACCTCTTTAACTAAAGCTGTGCAAAAACAAGTGACGGTAGGATGGGGGCAAATTAATTTGTTTTTGTGCGAGCAATGCACTATTTGTTGGTTTTGTTGAGACAGCTGCGTACAGTTGGTCTAACTCAACTTAGACCGGTTCTGGTTCAACTTTTTGAGTCCGATTGCAAAATGTGAATGTTTCCAGCGCTGGCAGTATAGACAGGGCCATGCGCGTGCTTTTGTGAATAAACCGGATGTTGTTGTGTTGGGTCACAGTGCTGTTTGACCTCTTAAAACCTAAGATAAACCGTATCGGGTTTAACGTCGAGCTGTCTGAACGTAAGGCAGTTTTATATTTACAACCGCTCCCCGCTGCTCGTAAAGTTAAACCGGTTTAGGTCTAACTTTAGTACGCTGTCTAAACATCCCCTTATATATATAAAGATTTAAAATTTTCAATGGAGGGGGAACTTTGAATGGAAGAAGGAACATTGTTCCAAACTTTAGCACCGGCAAACTTAACAAATTGTTTAAAACACTGGACGTTATGTTTAGGGACAACAACATTAAGAGTCTGCATTTCTTGTATTTATACCATGTCTATCAAAGTACATTTCTACGTCATCACATAGTCGACTTGAAGCAAGTCCGTGAATTTATAAAAATAGACATGCTAAACAAAAATCCCTTCTTTGTTCCAAGGTTTGCCAAGATAATTGACTAATAATGTCTTCACCACGAAAGTTGATATAATCAAAATCGTTGGAGACAACCCGTGCAGCTCTTTTATGCAACCTGAGAAGTGCCCTTTCACTATTCATTGAACAATTTCCTCAAACAGAACACGCATAATTGCAGTAGGGTTGAATGGTCGATTTGTAAAGTGTGTCAAGTAAACGACTGTTAATTGTATGCCTAATCCTATCATTCTAAAAAACAAAATGCTAAATTTAGCACTTAAAGGGCTAATATTTAGCACTTGCAGGTGCTTGTATAGTGACTGCACGTGGTGTGCTGATTTAGCACATGCATGCGTGCTAATTGTTAGCACTGAAAACGAGTTGAGTTTAATGCACTTCAAGTGCAACCAGCTGCATATTTCTAGGTGCTAAAAACGAAACGATAGCACTGTGAGTGCTGATAAATGAAACCAGAATGGAATAAACAAAACTCAAACATGAGGCATAAAATAGGATTCTGTCCTATAAAACATTTAATTTGCAATAGGAAAATATAACACTAAACATGTATTTAGGCAAAACGCAAAGTTTTTCTTTTTTTTCAATTATAAATAGGAAATGATTCAATGTTTCAAAACTTAAATTACATTATTATTGGCAAAGTTTCAATAAACTAATTTTACAGCGATATCTTGGAACAAGGTTTTGAATTAAGAGCAGCAGAAAAAATCTAGAATGATGCAAAATGTAAGTTTACTATTGACAAAATGGTTGTTGACAAAATTACTCGTTTTACCTAACTAAAATGACTTCTGGGGTAAAAACGGGACAGATCACAAGAAGCTCCCAGATCTAAAATATTTCTGCGCGCAGTAAGTCTGTGTTGCTTTTACCTGACAATAATATCACACATTTTCTGATCAAAGTGCTCTCTAAATGGATTACGTGCTGTTGTAAATCAATCTTGGCAGTCTTTCAAAAATACCCATAGACTTTGGTAACCCGCACATATTATTCTGACGCGTGAAAATTTGAAAACGGATACTTTAGACTAGCGGTAAAGATGGTATAAAGGTCTAAAAATTCAACCGGTAAACTGGTTGAATTTCTACTGCAGTAGTGTTTGGGTATAGATGACAACCATGCTTAAACTAATCCTTATGATGTAAGCTTTAATTTAAAGGGGAGTTGTCACATTTTAGAATTGTCGGAATATGCAAATTAGGGAGGGCAAAGGTCAATTAAGGGAAACAATTGCTATTTTTGGATTTTGAACCGAATTTGACCACAAGTTGTAGATCTATCCATAACATATATTTTCCTCATCATATTGACATACGCCTGTGAAATTAGGAGTCAATCTTTTACCTTTTTCACAGATTTATAGTAAAATTAAAACTAAAAGTGTGATTTTCTCAAAAGGTGGATACATGTATATTGATTATACAAACACTGCTTGCACTCACCATCCCAACATTGCGTAGGGGGGGGGGGGGCTATGTTTGTTTCAAACAACTTGTTTTTACGTAAATTTTTACCCAGGCAGTTTGTAATCAAAAGAATAATAATATCACACTTTCATAATGGTGCAATAAAGCAAGAAGGTATGTTATTCATACAGTACATTTTACCTCCAGTCTACATTTCTTTGCCGCCGCCCACGCTTAAAAAAGAAGAAAAAGAAACATTCTTGCTTTTGTGAATTTATGCCACAGCCTTTGAAAACTGTTTTTTCCCCAGTTATCCCGCGGTATACCGTACTTTGGGAGCCAAACCGGACCTAACTAACACTAATCCGCAAAGGCTGTTTGGTTAAAAGTAATACATACAAACACCGTCCGATCGATCATTCATTCACAATGAAAACAATGCAACACATAAACCAAATAATATGGTCACGTACCAAACCAACGCTGTGCAACCCATACACATGGCTAGCGTGCTGTTGACGGTGAACTTACCCCCAATACCCCCAAGGTCACCTGCCAGGTTTGCAGTGCAGCTTGACCCAGAAAACCACATTCCTAACTCCCCATTAAACTTGTTACCAAGTGCGCGTGCACAACGGCAATGTCAACGTAATTCAACCGAAAACGCTAGATGTTCACTGAGTGTGAGATATTTCAGGAAAAGAATGAACTTATGTGTGCAATGAAAATTGTATATATTTTGCCTTTATATTCAATCATATCATTATATTCATGTTACCTAATTAATATCGAGTTTTGTTTCTTACATTTATCCTTTTATATATCCTCATTTTGCTAATTTCTTTTATTTCTTTGTCCTACAGAGGTTTTCAAAGCTATTTGTGATTTAATTTATAACTCGCTTTGATACTGTGTTGTGTTTTCACTTTTGTTGCATCAGTACATTTTCAATGTTGTGTTTTGATGATTTGGTTTTACAAGTAGGCTTATTCGGGATCTAATTAATTTGGTTATAACGGATTTTGTCTTTTATTTTTAATCAAAAACAAAATAACATAAATGGTTTCCAATCATCAAGTTGCCTCGCGAATTTATCTTCACTCGATCCTAGGTAAACATTTTCTTTTTGCAAGTGAGTTCTCCAAAAGCTGCATTTATCGGACATTTCATTTATTTCATATTTTTTATCACGTTATGTCAAAGTGTTCAAACTTTCCAGGTTCAAGGGTCGCGCCGTAAAATAACGGTCGTCAAATGACTGAAGTTGTTTAAGCTTTGCAAGGAAAGCAGTTTTTACATCAGATTTTGTTCAGAAAACAAAACAATTAACAGACCTGACTTCAGTAAAAGACCAAAAAGTCACAATTTTTACATAAATCAAACATGATGCACTAGGACTTGTAGGACATCTCATTAGTATAAATGAAAATGTGCCCATAACGTACTTAAACATCCCAAAAATTGTAATCAAAGTGGGGAAAGTGATGGCAAGATATACATATTATTAGAATAAAAAAAATAAAACAATTTCCAGCTGCCTTTTTAACATTCACATGACCGTGATAAACATGTAAGAACCATTTCAGACAGGTTAACGTTTTAACTGAAAAAAGGCTGAGTATGATTATAAATAGAAGTGCGTTTTTGTCATTTGTTTATACGGGAAGAAATTGATCAAGACAGTTTCCTGATCCTGGACAAAGACTTGATTCGGGAGTTAAGACTTGGTTGCTGTAAAAATCAAAGATATTTTTTAAAAGGTGGCAGCCTTCAAAAAATAGATTTGGGCAATACTCCATGTATGAGTTGATATGGGTACATGTAATACAAAAAATGAGGAAAAAAAGTGATATCAGATGTTGGTTGCCATGGTAACGGCCAAAATAAGATTTCCAACCAATTTTCCAAGTTTTTACCTTATTTTAGTAATGAAATATGGGTCATTCTTCAGTAAGTGTCTACTTTCGTGTCCCTATATATACTTTAACACCGTATAGACGAAAATTGCGTTATTTTAAAAAAAATTGTTTGTGGATTTATGTTAATAAACACAATTCCGATAATGAAGGACCACAAAAGTGAAGAAAAAAGTGTGACATGTTATTTATTTTCCCGGACGTTAGATGTCAACCCCCGAAAACCCCATGTCCCTATTGTACAATGTAAAATTTCTTATTGTTGTATTTTGGGGTGAAGGGAATTATTTTAACAATTTTTATTTTTAAACGCTGGGTATATATTACTTAAATCAATAAAAACCTTCAAAATATGGAATTATAGACCATTCACGTTTTGTTGTCGGGAAATGTTTGTCCCTAGGTTTTATGTCAGATACCGTCAAGAACCTTTGCAGCGCCCTCCAGAATTAATAAAAAATAGACAAAAACAAGTCCTTCAGTCTTTGTGCGCGAGTGACGTCTCTTCGCGTCTTGTAAACAGTTATCTCCAGGTAGAGTGAATAAAAACCTACAAAAACTAGGATTTAAGTGAAATTATAGGAGCGTACCTTTATTCAGTGTCATCTCCGAACGCTATGGAACCCATTAAATATATACAGTTATTGTTTTTTTTTTAAGGATTTGTTGTGAAATTATTCATGAACTATACCAAGTACGCGGACTTCGCGCCAGACATCGTCTTTACCTCGTTGTTATACTTGGATGAAAGTTTGGACCGTCATATCCGTCACGGTCAGTTCCGTCACATTCACTGTTAAAGTCATGTGTTAAAGTCATCTCCGTCACAACTTTATCATCTCCGTCACGGCATTGTCATATCCGTCACATGAGTTTTTTGTGCACATTTTGTGCATATTTTGTGCACAATGTTTAAACTAATACAGGAATGAGAACAAAACCAGTTGCATTTGATAAAATTAAACATTGTGTGTCTGCTAGTTAATCTGAAGTTAAACATTTTTGAAAGGGAGTTGGTAAAAAATTGAACCACAATCAGTGTTTTTGCTAAAAAATCACCTCTTTTTGACGAACTTAATTTGTACAAGGGTATAAAATCGGTCAATTAAAGTGAAACATTAAAATGTGTCTACAATTCTACAGACCGCGACATGAACATTGATTTGTAGTCTTAAATCAACTATTTTTTCAAGTTTTGTTTGATCGAAAAGTGTGACGGAGATGACTAGTAAATGCAATGACTGACCAGAAACAAGAGGAAAATTAAAATTAATTCCGGTAAAGATCGCGCCAAACATATTTTTCCCGCCATGCTAGGGATATCCATCTATTGGAAACAAAATTCAAAGTTGCAAAAATTACGTTTTTAAAACCGGTTTTCCTGCAACTCGAAAGTAGACACTTACTGAAGAATGACCCATATAGGTAAACTGGAAGCACTGGTACATCTAAAGGGGAAAAGTTAAAAGTTTTTCTTTCACACATATTGCACAACCATGTTTACTCTGTCAGAATTTTTTTTTTGTTTAATTAAGTGTGTGATCCACTTTGGATCAAACCATTATTTCAAATAGGGGTGTTTTTGTCATATTTTCTTATAGCGAAAAATGGGGGTATTGAATTGGGCCATAAATCCAAAAGTGGCACTTTGTTGATAATGTAACTTTCATAGTTGGAAGGTAAGATACCAACCTACATAAAAATGCAATAAAATGTTTTGGTATTTCAAGTGCGCGAAAACAGTGTTGCCGGAAAGTTAGCACTTTGGCGGGGAAAAAACGCAATGAATGGCCAAAATTATACATTAAAGGAAATCTTAATTGACAAAATATACAACAAATTGGTCACATTTAGGATAGAACGTGTAAATGAATGTTGATATGAAAAGAAAAAATACTTAAATAGCATTAAAGGCAGTCAGGGTTGCCAGAGACATGATTTTTAAATGTGAACCTTGATAGTAGGCCTAGAATGGTTAAGATACATTGAATTGCTAAGTGACCTTTTTTATCAAACATTTTTCTTAGGACCTGGACTACACTGTACAGTATTTAACAGTATGGGTACAAAATAAAACAAAGTTGCAAAACAGTTGCCTGTAACCTGTCTTTTTAAGCCTAGTTTGGTGGGTAACATCCAGTGTAATCCACATTATAGCCCTTTATTCCATCAAAAAGTTGGCATTATATCAATAATGTATTGTGAAACATTCAAATTTCAGGAATGAAACCTTCATGTTTTAGAAAATGTATGTCATATTTTATTGTTTACATTGTTTAGCAATCCTTACACTATAGGGGCGGGGGGGGGTTCAAATGTAGTTGTTCATGCTTTTTGAACTAAATACAATTGCTGAATGAATTGACCATCTGCTCAAAGAACCTGACCACTGACTCAGAAGAGAGTATGTTTACATTATATCCCCTGGCCAGACATTTGTTTACATTTTATCCCTGGGCCCAGACATCTGTTTTATAATAGATCCCCACTAAATAGGCTTGCACCTTGGGCTATAGTGATCATCCCTCATTGTCCTTAACACATGCAGACTGGTAATAACCGCATTGCCATTACTACAAGAACTTGGAAGTGGTACCGGGTTATCCCGTACATTGTAGATCAAGTTCAACTGCTAGGAACATTGGACTTTCTAGTAAGAAGGAGTTGTATTTATCTCAAGATATTCATAATACTTGTCAATGTTGGAGGATGCTGAAAATGTGTAACTAAGGTCTGTCTTTAAAAATGGTTGAACATCCAATAATACTGGCCTCAACACTCGCTGTAGACGCTGAGCCTATGATGCACTGGTATACGTTGTAGCTCACCTCTAAAATGTATGAACTATTACTGTTTCATGGTTTTTTTAGTCGAAAGATAAGAATTGTGTTATCAAATGTAGTGATTTGCCTCAGTTTATAAGTAAATACATTTTTTTACAGAATGTTTACTTGGCCTAGGTCAAATTCTATTATCACTAAGCATAAAAAAACCATTATGTGGTGTATACAGATCACTATTATGTACTGAACTTAAATGAACTATACCTTACAGGCCTACTGGTTTATTTCGTGAGTTGTTGTGGTTTGTGTTTACATTGTATCCAAACTTTGTAAACTTAACACATGCCATAGTATTGGTAGTCTCAGCCATCGATATTCAACATTTCATTGTATTTGACATGCTTAATGTTTAACGCTTAATGTTTGTGAACTAGTTAAAACAAATAGTCTTACCAAGCAAACAGTTTCAAAACTTAAAGGTACACGTTGCCTTGGATCGGCCGAGTTGGTCTTAAAAAGCGTGTGTAACCGTTTGTTATAAAATGCATAGAAAGATGTTTTAAAAGTAGAATACAATGATCCACACAAATATGCCTCGAAATTGCGTGGTTTTACTTTTACATCGTGAACTAACACGATCGGCCGTGTTAGTTCGCAAAGTTAAATGAAACCACGCAATTTCGAGGCATATTTGTGTGTGGGTAATTGTATTCTATTTTTATCTTTCTAACCATATGCATTTTATAACAAAGGGTTAAAAACGCTTTTTATAGACCAACTCGGCCGATCCAAGGCAACATGTACCTTTAAGGACGTATGTACATACCTCAACATAGACATTTCGGATAATCCAACGAAGGGCCGTAAACGTCCATTTGTCAAGAAAATTGACACTGTCTTCGTGATGCATGTTTATACAAATGAGAGTCATGTTTTTATACCTCATTTTTCAGCATGTAGAAAGTCATTAAAGAGCATTATTTTCCATATATGAAATTTGAAAATATAATTTATTTTCAAAAAATGGATGAAGTTTCTGGCAACACTGCTCCCCGGTACAAAAAAAACCAAAACTGGTTTTTTTAATTCTTACAGACCAGCATCTTATCTTTTAATCCTGAAAGCAAAACATTCCTAAATATGCTACTTTCGGACTTCTGACAATTTTAGCAACCACCTCTATTTCCCAAATTGACTTTTGCTCAAAACACCCCTTTATGAAATAATGGAATCTTCCATTCACAATAACTGTACTTGTGTCAAGTGCATTTTTGGAAAGGTTAAGGATATATATTTACCATATTCAGCTGAGAGGTAGGTCAACTATTTTATTTTTACACAGTGCAGCTCACAACCTTAAACTTAAATTTTAACTTATGAAAAGAGCTAAATAAGGTGAAATATGACAATTCTCTATTTTTAACTGTTGCCATGGCAACGTAAGTGTGAATGCAAAAAATATGCTTTCTTTTTACACTTTGGTTGAAGGCCTTCACATGTGCAAAGTATAAACGAAATCCATTTTTTAAAATCTGCCACCACTTTTTTGATTTTTAGAGCAACCCAGTCTTAAAAGTGTACGACTTGAAATAACTGTTTCAAATGTAAAAGGAACATTCCTAGAGTTTCTCAAATGAGATGGTATCTCAGAACTATGCAAAATGTAATTATTGACGATGAAATATTGATGTGCTGTCACGAAGGTTGTATGCGCACATTCTCTGTGTATAGTTCTTACCGCAAACACCTACTCCAGCGCAGCTTCACGGTCCACCCTAAATGTGAAGAAGTTGTAATTGAGCAGGATGCCAATAATAGAGCTAGCATTAATTCATATGAGTGAGACATTGAAATTGGGACTGAAACCCCAGATGAATAAGATGAATCTGATGATGCAACAGAGTGGCCAGTGCATGATGAGCTTGGTGTGTGTAAACCAGCAGCTCTTTAAATAGCGAAACTGAAGCCAGTTGGTCGATGACTATGCTTAACGCAGACAGAGCGGAAGAGAACTATTCGAGTACTGTAAAAGATATTGCGATGCATCTATACAAATTCACTCTTACGAAAATGAAAAGTGTTGCTGAGAATCCAGAGGACCTGAGCAACAATCTGGATGAGTTACAGTTCAAGGTTGTTCTCCAAGAACAACCATTTCATGGCCTCACATCGCAGTACATGGAGAACAAATACTTCTTGAGGGAGGGGTCTCTTATAATAATGCCACCAGAAAAGGTACTCGGTCACAGAATTAAGCAGCAGAATCATAGAATCTCAGGAGTTACAACCCGGGTTGTAAAATACGACATAATGACCTTTTGTTGTATACAACACAGTGCCAAATCTGCAACAGCAGTGACAAGACGATCGAACTGTTTAACATTCAAAATTGTAATCAAGCCTGGAATTACATGAAGGCCACATAGGTCATGGCCTCGGTTGCCCGTGGTCTTGCATTTGGTGCACCTTCAACATTTCCCCATTGACATGTAAGATTTTCCAATGGAAGTGACCTTTGCAAAATGAAAATGGCCTTGCCCTCTCAAAAATGAAGTTCAAGGCTTAAGTAATCCTGCATGTTCTTTGATCATACTAAAGTTTAACTCCATTACAGATAGCAAATTAGGTGAATAAATTTAACTCTTAAACAATTGTAAGTACTTATATTTTCTGAAATTAAACAAACGTGTATAGAATGAACCATCTTTTAGACGAAAAGTCATCTGCACCGAATGTAGACTGTGTCAATCACAGAATTTGTGATAGTGCCAAAGCAGTTTTATCTCGTAACCAATTTTTCAATAGTGATGATCTGGAAACTCTTGGCCTGCTGCTCAGGTCGTTTTGACAATCTTTACACTTTGTCTGTATTTGGACTGTGCGGCAGTCCCTGTGTGTATTTGTGTCAGGGTTAGTGTGTATGTATTTTTAGTGCTAATTAATTAGCTGTTCCGACCTACTGTCGGAACAGGTGTTGTTTTCGTCGAGATTTTTATTAGCTGTTCCGACCTTTCAGCCGAATTTCAAACTTTTTTCAGTTACAGACTCCTTGGGCATTGGAGAATAGACCTTTCCATTGTTGATAAACAAACCGCGCTGGTTGGCATGGCCGGCCGAATGTTAGCAAAACAATCAATCGTGTTAAAAGAAAATGTGACCAAATTCGAAATTTTCTGTAAAGATTCATGAGCTGAAATAGCTCTTATGATTGGTTGATTTGTTTCCAACAAATTCAACATAATTTAAAATATTTGTGTAACATCGCTGAAAACTATGGCTATCTGTTTTTTATTTGCATTTATGGCTTTCTATATTTTTCGAACCTCGGTTGGCAAAAACTCGGGCTGTGACGTTGCAATAGAAAGGTCTAGAGCCTTCGTTAACCGTGACCTCATGATGACCTTTGACCATGGGTCAACCGGAAGTAGGACCATATCTCAAGAACTACACAGCCGTTTTTCAAACTTTTTTCAGTTACAGACTCCTTGGGCATTGGAGAAAAACCTACGTTAACCGTGACCTCATGTTGACCTTTACCTATTGGTCAACCGGAAGTGGGACCACATCTCAAGAACTACAAAGCCGATTTCCGATTTTTCCAGTTACAGACACCTTGGGCATTGGAGAATAGCCACATATAACCGTGATCCCATGTTGACCTTTGGCCATGGGTCAACCGAAGTAGGACCATTTATTAAGAACTACACACTCTTTTCAAACTTTTTTCAGTTACAGACTCCTTGGGCATTGGAGAAAAACCTCCGGTAACTTTGACCTCATGTTGACCTAAAGTGTGACCATATCCCCCAAACTACTCAACCTATTTTCAAACATTTTTTTAGTTATATAACCCTTGGGCATGGGGTCATAAATTCGTAATGTTTGTGGTGTATTATAGCTTACTTTTACCTTTGCTTTCGGTTTCAAACAAGATCCGATATTGTTTGATTTTCTTACACTGCGATGATCATTCGTGATTACCTGCATTCATTTCAAACACGATTACAGGATTTACACAAAATACATAATTAGTTCAATCCCGAGCTACGAAAAAACTTATTATGGTCAACAGAACGGAACAGCTCTGTGATTGTAAGTTACAATCACACTAGATCTGGTTATTAGCTGTTCCGACATTTGTCGGAACAGGTATTGTTTTCGTCAAGATTTTTATTAGCTGTTCCGACATTTTGTCGGAACAGGTATTGTTTTCGTCAAGATTTTTATTATTTTTTATTATTATTATTATTATTATTATTATTCTTTCTCTGTCTAAATCCCCATAGCATTTGTACACGATTTTGTTTAGACCTTAAATTCAACTTGGTAAATTATAAAATAGTCAAATCCTATATCAAATTGAAGCTTATGACATAAGCTTTACTCTTTATGTAAAAAATGTTAAAATTCTTAGTTAATTAATCACGTGATCATCATTTGCATATTTAATTAGTAAATCTTTGCAGCACCATATCTCAAGAAGTAAAACACGCGATTTTGAAACTTTTTGTAGTTATAGACTCCTTGGGCATTGGAGATTAGGCTTAGGTAACCGTGACCTCAAGTTGACCTTTACTTCCGGGTCAACCGGAAGTGGGACCATTTCTCAAGAATAATACAACTGATTTTCAAACTTTCTTCAGTTATAGACTCCTAAGGCATTAAATATTAACTTTGAAAAACCGTGACCCCAAGTTGACCTCGACTTCCGGGTCAACCGGAAGTGGGACCATATCTCAAGAAATATACAACCGATTTTCAAACTTTTTTTCAGTCATAGACTCCTTGGGCATTGGAGATTAGCCTTAGGCAATCGTGACCCCATGTTGACCTCAACTTCCGGGTCAACCGGAAGTGGGACCATATCTCAAGTACTGTACAACCGATTTTCAAACTTTTTTCAGTTTTAGACTCCTTGGCATTAAAAATAAACTTGGAAAAACCGTGACCCCAAGTTGACCGCTACTTCCGGGTCACCCGGAAGTGGGACCATATCTCAAGAACTACACAACCGATTTTCAAACTTTTTCAGTTATAGACTCCTCAGGCATTAATATTGACTTTGAAAAACCGTGACCTCTTGTTGACCTCTTCTTCCGGGTCAACCGGAAGTGGGACCATATCTCAAGAACTATACAACATTTTTCTAACTTTCTTTCAGTTATAGACTCCTTGATCATTTTAGCACATTATCCAAGCAAAACAACACGGAACAGCTTTGTGTTTGTTAACAAACACCTAATGTCTAGTTTTTATTAATATTATTCTTTGTTTCTCCCTAAATCCCATTGCATTTGCACACGTTTTTTGTTTAAGCCTAATATCCTAAAGCGTAAATATGAAAGAGATAGATCCTATATCAAATTGAAGCTTAGAACAGAAACTTTACTTTAAATGTATTAAATTTTAAAATTCTTAATTAATTAACCACTTAACAGTGGGGTGAATATTTAATTAGCCAACCTTAGCCAATCTCCCCGAAGTTTATCCCCGATCGTCAAAAATTTTTCAGTTTTAGACTTCTGGAATACTGTAGATGTCGTTTCTGGCCTAAAATTACGGACGACGTCACAATGACGTCAGTTATTGCGCGTTTTGTATCTGTGTACAAACACATATAATAAAGTGAAAACAAATCCGACTTCCAGAAACATAATTTTTCAATAAAGCTCAAATTAATGTCCTGGATTTCACAAATCTTTTTTTAAACAAGAAAGATCTGATTGACAGTCAGTTTAAAAGCATCAAAACTTATTTAAACATTGTCAAAAAAGAAAAGAAAACTCAGTCGAATTTAATGCCATGAAAACTCTGCCTACAATTTGATATGTGTTTATATACGAAAAGGAGTCAATTTTCAATTCGATTTAGTCCTCGGCTCATTTATGACCCGTAATGTTGCGTTTCGTGATGTGAGTATATAGAGTCGTTCCTGCAACGACTGACACAAGTTTACGTTCACAAGAATCGAGAAGAATATTTTTCTCTATCTCAGCGTCGAGAGGAAAACCGCTCACTCAGGTCGTTATTCAGATTCAGCGTGAACGTATAGACAACGACCGCCTGGGTTTTGGCACGATCAGCGGGTGCGTTTTCTTTGCGCTGGGAAACCCGTTCGTCGGAAAACCTAAATTTTGGGGGTTCCTTGTGCAAACGCATTTTCTTCGGGAAATCACAATGTGGCACAAACCCAAATTTGGCGGGGAATGCCTGATTAGGAAATTATTATAGGGTCAGTGTTATATTTGGGGTGAAGAGCCAAAAATAACAATCAACTCATATCCCATATAAATTAACTTTATTAGCCCAACAAGAATAACATAGGCCTACTCGATCGGTATGAAAAGGCACAAAATTTGTTACAATTATGATTTAAATACAACAGCATTGACCAGACTTTACAATAAGCCTGTGCTTTTAATGTTATTTTTGTAATCGTATAACCAGAAACGGTTGGTTACTCGAGTAACCATCTGTTCCATGAACAAAATTTCAAGTTAAACTAGAGATTCAGTTTTTGTATAATTACAAAAACTAGGTGTTCGGTAAACAAGCATTTGATATAAATATTTGTAAGCACAAACGAGTTATGATGACAAACTGTTGAAAAATCGACAGTCGATATAGGAGCTAGGAATATTGTGTAAAGTTATTGAATTACAAGTGAGGAGACAAAGCGTTATGGCATCTTTAGATGGATTTATGAAGATTTCTCGAATGGTATAGGCCCTTTATATGTGTCAATACCTATTGCCTGGTTGAGGAGATACAACTTAGTCGAACATTAAAACCCACCGTGAAGCCATGGTAGTGTTATCAGGAGTCTACAAACTAATTTTGTTTGCTCCGCCAAAATTGTTTTCAACATTTTCACATTCCCTCTTGAGACCTAGCCAAATAGGATCGAAAAATGGAAATTACCCTGGGTTGATCCTTTGACTAAAAAAAAACATGCCATCAATGACAAAGGGGTCATAAACTTATCTGTCGGACTTAGCTATATAGCCACACCTGGCCGTAATCAATTATGTCTTTGCGAGAGGGTTTCCAGATGGCTTGAAATGTGTTTTATTGAGTCCGTCATAGTTGAAGTTCTATGTTGGTTTTGAGGTTCAATTGGATGTTGAGTTCTTAGGGTGAAGTAAAATAAATTCAAATTACTTTATTGATGGAATGGAGTGAAACATAAGAATTTACATGCGTAAGTTTGGCTGTTCACGGTACTAAGTTTCGACAACTTTTGATGTTTTACATAGTAACCTCAGACCTCGGTCGGCGTCACTCAAAATGTTTAAGTTTCAGTATGATTATTCCTACTATGTTAGGTTTGTTGAAGTTCAGCGAATAAATTTCGAGTAGCTAGCCGACTTCTTGTAAAACCAAAATTGCAAGAATATGTATTTATTATGTAAATTATTAACCTCTTTTTGCGGTTGACCCATGTTTGCATTTCCCTGCACAACCCCGACTGTTTTTTACAGTAGACAGGGAAATCTTAATAAGGCTGTATTGGTCAGTTAAGCCTTTTCAAATTGGTTTAAGCCCAACATCTTTCAGGGGGTCTAGGTATGATTTTAGCAAAAAGAACCAACCGGCCTTGCGCTGCTGTTTTCTACAGCAAGTAGGGACATCTTAATACGCCAGGGTCAATTAATGTCGCGATTGAGTTCTATTTTTAAGTTTGGAAAAAGACAACAACAAAAACCCAACAATTATTTACACAGAGGATACATTAGTAAGATGGGAAGTGGTGTAGTGAGCGTAGTGATACCATCCCATCAATCTCGGTCCAAGCGTCTCATCGAGAGGATGCCTGCTTTGGCCGAGCGAGATCTAGTCTAATTGGTTCCAAGACCATGATGCTTGTGCGTACAGTGACTACCAACGTTCAGATCAATGTACACGGAAGTTGTACAATCATGCTTGTAATAAATAAACATAGAAGGCGCTGTGACTAGTGTCATTTTCCCCACCAGGGTGCACCACACTAAATAGGCCAAAATTCATGTGCCATGCTGATTATCATAATTTGAAGGGCCTCAAAATCTTTTGAATAATAACGTTTTGGGGTCGTGTAATTAGTAGATTGTGTAATATAACAATCTATCCAAACCTGGGGGTTCTGTGCTTCAACTTTTGAGAAATTTAGGCTTTAAAATTTGTACTTTTTGGCTTGGGAATGGGAGGAATGCCTCATGGAACCTGGCAGCGAGTTGGTTTGGGAAAAAGCACATTTTCGGGGTGTGTTTTTCTAGGTTAGTTAGCAAAAATTCCAAACGGCTGACCTACCAAAAATTGAAGTGAAATTTGAAGTTTAGTTGTCTGAAAATATATCTGATTGGTTTTCAAGAGGCTGAGAGACTTTAGGTTTTTTTTGTTGACGTTTGACGTCTCACAAAATTTTTCCAAAATGCTATGGTTTATATATAAACTGTCGGGATCTTGGAGATACTAAAAGGTGTTTGAAGAACAAGTTTCTATGGCCAAAGGGGGCGACACTTATCTCAATTATTCACTATGACAGGTAAAAAGACCCCCCAAAAAATCAAAATTCGTAACAAAAGCATGACTGCTCCGTTCATAATCATTTATTTTCGTGGAAGTAAGTTCCGAAAATAGTTTTATTTTGAGCCTTTTAAGACAAAATACGTCTAGCACTGTTATGATTTTATCTTCTTCTTTTTTAAAGTATTTTCCTCCCATTAACTGCCAATTCCTGTCTTGTTACAGTACAAAACCCCTCGCTGCGGTATCCGGGTGAATACAATTATACAGCGCCCTCTATACTTATTTATGACAGACGTGTACAGTGTACATGTAAATACTTCTGATCTGAACCTTGAAACTTAGCGTCAACTTAAACCTGGAGAGGGGGCATAAAATATCCAATATATTTGGATATTTCAAAGTCATATTCAAGGCGTTACGATTAAGCAAGGCATTCTGGAAAGGAAAAAGAAAATGGCGCGGCGATATCGTACGCCACTGGGAACGAGGTATTGTGTCTATGGGAAAATATCACTAGTCATAGCGCCCTCTATGTTTTTTCAATACATTCGTGTACAGTGTAAATCCGAACGTGCAAACACCATGGTCTTGGAACCAAGTCAAGGAGACCAAATTGTTTACATAAATACACCAAAAAAAACGTGTAACTAGAGGGCGTTGTTGTCTTTACAGGACTTTCGTCCTAAGGAGCTTTTTCGATCGCGCGACAAACGGAAACGACACTTTTGTGTGTGTCCCCCCCATAGATTACGTTTAACTCTATGGATTTTGTTCCAATCTCTCAAAAACATTTGATGTAATATTACATGGGGTCGCATTCTTTTCTAGCGTTCAATTTGGTTTTAAAGACCTTTCTGATAACGTAGGCAAATATATTTTAAACACTCAATGTATGGTTCGGGAGTTACGTTTTTTCCTTTACGACTTCAACTTCCGGTTTCAACCGGAAGACTGGGTCAAATGGGGTCACACTCTGTGTAAAATCTATTAAGTTTTGGACTACTTCCTGATGATGTATAGATTACAAAAAAACAATGTCTGGTTCAGGAGTTAAGTTTTTTTTTCAAATTCTAAACTTTGATTTAATGAAAAATTGTAAAAAAATTAATATGATGACGTCATCATGACGTCACTTCAAATGTCACTTGCCATGGTCGTTGTCTAATAAAACACCAAGTTCAAACTCAGTCGGCCGTTTGGTTTGGTAGATACTCGGCTTCAAAAAGTGCACCTTTAAGGCCTCACCACGTGACACATGATGACGTCATCAATCTACGACTCCACAAATATGTTGCTTCCATAAAGGTCAATAGGTCTACCAATTTTGAGAAGATTGCCATAAACTTTGCCACACACAACTGTTAAAAGTGTGTTTTGAACTGTTTTCAACTTGCCGCTAGAGGGCGCTTTTGAATTTTGTGACGTCATCGGTCTTATTTATTTAAACCAGAGACTTGCAAGACTACAACATCGTTAACATCAACTCAAAAAAAGTTGCCACTTTCAAATTACAAGGCACTTCCGGTTTCGACCGGAAGTAGAGGTCGTCTGAGGTCACGACCCGACAAAAAATAAAGACGAACTTTGTATGCTCCCGCAAAAAGCAGCCGCCGGGCTCTTATTTGTGATTTGTTACAGATTTTCAAGGATTTAATTGTTTAATGCTTAAAAACCTTGTAATTCGACACCCGATGACGTCATAAAGACGTCATTGATTCAGTGTTGTCCTCATATTTAGGTTCAAGTATGTGCCAAGTTTGAAGGTTCAATTCAATTTTAATCTTGAGTTATCTTCTGGAGAAGAGTTGGAGGGGATGAAGAAGAAAAAGTAAAAAAAAAAAAAAAAAAAAAAAAACTCGAACAATAACAATAGGTGTTCGGCTGAAGCCCGAACACCTAACAATAACAATAGGTGTTCGGCTGAAGCCCGAACACCTAAAAACCTGTTAACACAACCGAGCCATGTGATCAAAAACATTGCGTCTCCACAGCAGCACTTTGATTTCGCATTCGACCTTGCAAAATATACGAGCATGCGAAGTCAAATTGTTATGGAACGCCCCCTAGCGTTCGTTGTTTCTTACAAATATTGCTTCACGCACAGTAGTAATGAAACAAAGACTGCAAGCCTGTAAATTGGGAGATGTGCTGTGAAAATCGTGGTCACAGTTATTACGGTCAGCATTAAGCGGCACTTTTTAAGTAAATTTTTCAACGTTTATTCGATCCGTACAAATGTAAACATTTAACCGGATGATCTGTCGGTTAACAAAGTAACCGTTACAGGCTTACGTATAAGCCTGCACATTCACGGTTATTTTTTGTAAACTCGTAACCGTTTCTGAAACAGTTGGTGACCCGTTTAAAGCTCGGTTTATACTTCCTGCCAATACAATGCGAAACGAATATTGATGACACTCTGTTTTCGCTGCGAATAATTCACAAGAGTTGAGCACAGCTCAACCGCTGCAAATTATTCGTTGCATATTTGTGTCGTCAACTTTCGCTTCGCATTCACAGAAAGTATGAACCGGGCTTAAGAGCAGTTTCATTAACACAGTTTCAAGTAAAAAACCTGTTTAAACAACTGCGCATATGTGTCTTCATTCTTCATTGCAGCATTTTGACTTTGTGCAATGACCCTGCAGAACATACGAGCATGCGCAGTCAAATTGTTGTCGAACGCCCCCTAGCGTTTGTTGTTTTTTACAAAATATTGCTTTACGCACAGTAGTAATGAAATTATACAAAGACTGCAAGCCTGTAAATTGGGAATTATAATATGTGCTGTTTAAAACAGTTATTATGGTCAGCGTTAAGCGGAACTTTTTAAGTAAATTTGTCAACGTTTATCCGAACCGTACAAATGCAATAAATTTTTCAACGTTTATCCGAACCGTACAAATGTAAAAATTTAACCGGATGGTCTGTCACTTAACCAAGTAACCATTACCGGCTTACGTATAAGCCTGCACATGCAAGGTTATTTTTTGAAAATGTGTAACCGTTTCTGAAACAGTTGGTGACCCGTGTTAAGCCCGGTTCATACTTCCTGCGAATGAAAATGCGAAGTGAATATTGACGTCACAACTCTGTTTTCGCTGTGCTGCGAAAAATTCCTAGAGTTGAGCACAGCTCAACCGCTGCGAATTATATCGTGCAAATTTGTGTCGTCAATTTTCACTTTGCATTCGCAGAAAGTATGAACCGGGCTTGAGAGCAGTTTCATTAGAACAATTTCAATTAAAAAAACCTGCTTACACAACCGCACATGTGATCAAAAATATTGTGTCTTCATTCTTCATTGCAGCATTTTGACGTTGCGCATTGACCCTGCAAAATAAACGAGCATGCGCAATCAAATTGTTGTGGAGCGCCCCCTATAGTGTCAATGTTTCTTACAAATATTGCTGCATGCACTTGTATTGAAATAACAAAGACTACGAGCCTGTAAATTGGGAATGATATGTGTGTGTGTAAAAATTTAACGGGATATTGTTGGGATATTGTGCTGTGAAAATGTAGATTACGCGACACTTTTTGAGTGAACTTTTCAACGTTTATCCGAACCGTAATGTAAAAGTTTAACCGGATGATCTGTTAATTAACAGAGAACCGTCACAGGCTAATTATGTATGCCTGTGCATTCACGGTTAATTTTTTGTCTCTGTCATAAGCAAAATTTCAAGTAAAAAAACCTGTTTACACAACCACCCATGTGATCAAACATTGTCAGTGGAAAAACCCCATATTCCAAGGCAGATTTCATGGAATGGGTACAGCGTAAAATTAGATTTGCATTGTCAAAAAATTTTAAAATTCTAAACTGAATCAAGTCCTAGTCCCATTTACGACCAGAGTTGATGCGCTTTTTGCATAGTACTTATAGAGTACTTACGGTCGCCGACTTACACAAGTCTAAGTTCTTTCACTAGATTTGAGAAGAAGTTGGCATCTTTATAATTGTTTTCTAACCGCGTTCAGGACCCCTTACTTTGTACATACTCCATTAGATTTGTACACAACCAATAGGCCTACATTAGATTCCTACGTAGGTTTAGGGTTTTCGTTAAAACGAACAAGGCATTCGATTGGGATAAGTTACATACCATCGTGTACCTTATCAAAATTTATTAGTATGAAAAACATAATTTTGTTTCTGTGACGTCATCGGGTGTCAAATTACGGTAATTAAAAGCTTTAATGAGTTTTCCTTGCAGCACCATATCTCAAGAAGTACACAGCCGATTTCATTTTTTTTCCAGTAATAGACTCCTTAAGCATATGAGATTAGGTAACCGTGACCCCAAGTTAACCTTTACTTCCGGGTCAACCGCAAGTGGGACCATATCTCAAGAATTACACAACAGATTTCAAATTTTTTTCAGTTGTACACTTCTTAGGCATTAAATATTATTTTTGAAAAGCCGTGACCCCATTTTGACCTCTACTTCCGGGTCAACCGGAAATGGGATCATTTCTCAAGAACTACACAACCGATTTTTAAACTTTTGTTCAGTTATAGACTCCTTTGTCATTGAAGCACATAATCCAAGCAAAACAACACGGAACAGCTTTGTGTTTGTTCACAAACACTTAATGTCTAGTTTTGCTTGTACCTCTTATATCATTTTGTCCTCTCAATTTTGTGAGGTTTTGTCGGGGAAAAAAAATTATGCATAGGCCTACACATTTAAATGTGATGTAAAATGACATCACATTAAATGTGCACTTTTCAAAGTCATATATCTATGGAGGTAGCTTACAAGAGTGATTGAGTTGAGTCTTGGTGAACATAGCTAGGGACGTACGCTATATATAGGCGAAGAGTGCGCCGAGGTTTTGTTTTTGTGCTGATTTGTTGCTTTTGTTATGATGAAAATATTTTTTTTTAAATGGAAAAGCCCCTTGTCCTGGTCTCAAACAGACACACGGACATATTTTTTTATATTTTTGCTAACAAAGATTCTCTTATTACAAGGTCTCTAAACTTAGAAAATGGTATACATTTCTGAATTTAAATGGAATCCAGTCAGTTATCTCTATTAAGTACAGGGAAGAAGTGTCAAAGAAAACGGACAATATAGAATTTAACTTAAACCCTTTTCTTTCAAAGTTAAAGGAGGACACTATTTTGTGTCTACCTTAAAATAGACTGGACTGACGTTTTTCCATTTGTAACGATGTCAATTAAGTTTGCTTGCAAGGGGTCAATGCATATCTTTATCAAAGATTCTTTACTTTTGGCTTAAAAAGCCGCGCGGAGAGGTGCAGTTTTGACTGGAATTATTTTTTACTAAACACAAATTTTAAATGTAAAATACTTAGTAACCGGTATCTACGATGTCTACTCGGACGGAATATTGTTATATTTTATGAGTTTTTCTTGTCAATAAACACACCGCATAACTGTGGCGTTGCATTACAATAACAGAGAGAAAATCATGCACCAAGCCTGATAAATATCAAAATGTAACTAACATTATTTTCTATATATCAAAGATTTGAGAGTCATTTGGGATTGTTTATAAATGGTCCATCGTCGACTTTCAACCTGTGGCATTTCGGATCGGGTATACACAAACCCTCGAAAAAAAGCTATAGAAGCTTTGGGCCCTTTTGCAAGATGGATTATGGCCACATGTAACTCATTCACGGTTATTATACAAACAAGCGGACAACTCGCTCCAGTTATTCTGCAAATCATGCCGTATTGAATGTGTTCAACCTGAACGAAATTCAATATAAGAGAATAATATTTAACTTTCTCTTAACAATATCTTTCTTCTCTTCTTCCTCCAATTACAGGATAAAGTCGAACCCGACTTAAATCCTCTAGCTGCGTGACAGAAGTTTCAGGTTCACATCCACATAATAACAACAAACATGGATACCAAGTACTGCCCAATTGCAATTGTTGGAATAGGTAAATGCTAATTTCCTTACCTTAAGTGGTTTACAAAATTATAATAATGACACGCCGAAAATGGAGATAGGCCCCCTACGTTAAGGTCACTGTGATAGTTTCACCAATAAAAATAAACATAACAGGAATTGTTTACTTTGGGGGAAAAGCAGTATATCAACACATGAAGATGATGTGAGTACAGTAGAAATCAGAAAGGCGACTTTAGGGAGCTTTTGTATAGTAAAAACTCTTACAATTGTGTTATTTATTTGTTAACAGGATGTCGCATGCCCGGTGGTGTTAACAGTCCAGATGAGTTCTGGAAGGTCATCCATGATGGCAGAAACACCATCTCTGAGGTCCCATCAGATCGATGGTCACTGGACAATTTCTACCACCCTGACCAAACCAAGCAAGGGAAGATGGTCACCAGGCGCTGTGGTTTCATTGACGGAATAGACAAGTTCGACAACACTTTCTTCAAAATCTCTCCACGGGAAGCGATGTCGATGGACCCACAGCAACGTCACATACTCGAGGTAGTCAACGAAGCCTTTGAAGATGCTGGCATCGTACCAGACACAGTCAGCGAGTCCACTGGGGTTTACCTTGGTATAGGCATGATGGACTACCCAATCCAGTCTATTGGGGAGACCTCTCTCATAGACGCTTACACCGTGACAGGTTCTGCACATAGTGTAGCAGCAAACAGGGTTTCCTATGCCTTTGATTTAAAAGGTCCAAGTTTTGCCGTAGATACGGCATGTGCCTCGTCTATGACAGCAATGCATCTTGCATGTACCGGCATCTGGAACAACGAATGTAACCTTGCCATTCTCGGTGGTTGTAACAATCTCCTCATGCCCGATGTTACGGTTGGCTTCAGCGCTCTCGGGGTTCTCTCCCCAGAAGGGCAATGCTGTCCCTTCTCCAGCTCGGCGAAAGGCTACGTACGCAGTGAAGGTTTTGGGGCTCTGATCTTAAAGCCTCTTCAGCAAGCAATAAATGACGGTGACCACATCTATGCATCGATTCGAGGAAGTGCTATTGCTGCTAACGGTTTCTCCAACAGCCTCACCATGCCATCTATGCCAGCTCAGATGACGGTCATGAAGCAAGCGTACGAACGCTTTGATGTCCCTCTCTCAAGCGTGCACTTTATCGAAGCCCACGGGACTGGAACACCAGTTGGGGACCCGATAGAGGCTGAAGCTATCGGCAAGACCTTTGCTCCACATCGTGAGACACCTCTTAGAATAGGCTCCGTTAAGAGTAATTTTGGCCACAACGAGTGTGCTGCTGGGGTCACAGCGGCCATCAAAGTAGCTTTGATGTTGGAGAAAAGGATGCTGTGCCCAACTATCAACTATGCTGACGCTAATCCGCATATAGACACAGAAAGTTGGAAGCTGCAAGTCCAAACCAAGCTCGAGCCTCTACCTGATGGTCAGCAAACAATCATCGGTCTCAACAGCTTCGGTTTTGCTGGTGCAGTTGCTCACATGATCTTTGAAGAACCCCAGCTAGAGACTCCACAGATTCAGAAAGCGACTCCAAATCTTTCCGTGCTCAGTGGCAGTTTGGCGCCAGTGAGCTAGGCAACAGCATTTTGATTCCTTTATCAGCTAAGTCAACAGATGCTCTAAATGGTGTTGCAGAAAACTGGAAGAATTTCACCTGTAACAAGGACGCACTCAAAGTTGTCTCCTGGCTCTCAACTCGGCGAAAGCATCATGCATGTCGCCTAGCTGTCATCACTAAATCCGGAAAACAGTTTCAGACACAGCTCACCAGCTTCGTGAAAACAGGAAGTGGAGAAGGTATGTCATCTGGAAGTGCTTATGGCAAGAAGAGAAAGATCTGCATGATTTTTCCTGGTCAAGGACAACAGTGGGGCAACATGGGGCGACAACTTTACAAGACAGAGAAAGTGTTCCGCGAAACTGTACAGAAATGTGATGAAATCTTCCAGAAGTTGAGCGGATGGTCACTCCTTCATGACAAGCTGTTCTTCAATGGACTAAATGGCATGACTAAAACTGATGAAAAGATTGACGCAGATCAGCTTATAAACGATATGAAGATTTCACAGCCAGCTATACTCTTCTTCCAGATTGGTTTGTTCCATCTTTGGCAGTTTTGGGGGATCCATCCAGATGTGGTGGTTGGTCACAGCCTTGGTGAAGTTGCTGCTGCATACGCATGTGGTGGTTTGACCATTGAAGAAGCAGTTAAAGTTATCTACCATCGAAGTACACAACAGGCTAAAGTCAAGGGGGCAGGAAGCATGGCAGCTCTGCGTCTTTCTCTGGAAGATGCACAAGCTATCTGCTCTAAATCTGACAAGCTTTACATTGCCGCACTAAATGCCCCGTCTGGCATCACCATCGCAGGAAACACTGAGCTTATCACAGAGTTCGCAAAAAATAACCCCACAGTGGCCAAGCAATTGCGAGTCCAGTGTGCCTTCCACACACCAGAAATGGATCCCATGGAAAAGTCTTTCCGGGCTGCCATGAAAGGAGCTGTCCAGACGGAGGCAGGGTGCCGAACCTTACCCATGTATTCCACCGTAACGGGGGAGCTGTATAAAGGAGATTTTGGTACAGATTACTGGTGGGACAACATCAGAAACACGGTGCAGTTCCAGCCAGCAGTTGAGGCTATTTTGGAAGACACCGAGGCCGATCTTTTTCTCGAATGTGGTTCTTCTGCAACACTAATCTCATCTGTCAATCAGATAGCTAAGCAGGGCAACATCAAAGCCAACATCACTTCTATCCCTTCGGGTCAGCGTAAACAAGATGACCGCCACATGGTATTGAAGGCACTGGGTGAGCTTTACATCGCTGGTATTGATGTCAACTGGAAGAATGTTACAGGGGACTGCGCAGAATGGGTATCGCTTCCCACCTACCCATGGCAGCATCAGGCATTCTGGGTAGAGTCGGAGCCAATGCGCATGAAACGTCTTGGACTTGACGATCGTACCTTTAAGGGGCAAAATGGAAACATGTCACTGTTAGTTTTCCCCTTCCTGGCAGATCATGTTGTGCAGGACCGACTAGTGTTTCCTGGAGCGGGCTATGTTGAACACTCCATCGAGTCTTCCTTCCCGGAAAATGAGTTGCCGTGTTTGTCAAATGTGTCATTTTGCAAACTGCTTATGTGGCCCGAACAAACAGCTGCTGGTGGTAGTAAATTTGGCAATCTTCAGCTCAGTTGCAACTTGGAAGGTTCCAAGGTCCAGATTGTAGCAGATGGCACAATTTACAGCGAGGCCGAGATCAAAACAAATGCTACCATCTTAAACGAACACATCCCAATGAAAAGCATTCTTTCACGCTGCCCTGGTAAAACACCTGGTAAGGTGTTTTACGAAAAGCTCGCTGGTCTTGGCCTGCAGTATGGTCCAGCATTCCAGGTTATCGAGAAGATAGCTCTTGGTGACGGTGAAGCACTTGGGTACCTTTATCCAGCTCCAGTTAATAAACAGCGACTTCAGATCACCCACCTCGATGGCTGTTTCCAGCTGCTCATCTCTGCCATTGGAGACACAACGACACTCTATCTACCAGTAGCCATTCAATCCCTGAAGATGCACGTCCCTTCACTGCCAGCATCGGAGTCTCTTGTTGCTCACGTGAAAGTCACAGAGTGTGATTCAATCTCACTCACTGGAGATATTGTCTTGGCCACAAACAGCGGGAAGGTTCTGATGGAGGTGGTTGGCTGCAAATGCCAGAACGTGATCGGTACTATCTCAGATGTACCATTAGCATCTTGCCTCTACTACACTAAGCTCCAGCCTCAAAAGGCTGCTCTTCCACCAACCTCCGCTGCTTATGACGTCTTCGAGCCATACTGCCTCCATAAGAACTACCCCGAAGAGATAGATCCAATTACAAAGGCTGTTGATGTAGTTCATGTGCTGCAGGCAATCTGCGTCTCATACATTCGGCACGCTTTTAGCGAGGTCCCCGAAGAGAAATGTGGCAAGTGTAACCCACGATACATTAAGAGACTTCAGGAAATTGCAGCAGACGAAACAGTGAATGACATACCGTTTGAAGAAATCCCCATAGTCATCGAAGACATCATGGAGCGCATCCCTGAGCTCAAACAAGAGCTGAACATGGTGACCAGTCTGGGTAACAATCTCCCTACGACCCTTTGTGATCCATCAACTGCAGTCTCAATTCTCTTCGCCGCTGAGAACATCGCACACTACTTCATAGACTCCCTGACAACCAGGCTGTACTACAAAGCAGGAGCCAAGATAATAGAGAATGCAGTTAAAGAAGCTGCAAAAAGCAAGGGAATCGTGAGAGTTGTTGAGGTAGGAGGACGAATGGGTGGCCTGGCAAGCTACATACTAGAGCCCCTTAAACAACTTGGTATGGAAAACAAATTGGAGTACATCTTCACCGACCTGAGTGCATCCTTCTTCAGTCACGCACAAGGAAGACTTCAGGAGTACCCATTCGTAAAATATCAGCAGCTTGACATTGAGACTGATGTTGGGCCACAGGGATTTGTTCCAGGTTCCGTTGATGTTGTGATCTGCATGGACACCCTTCATTCTGCTGTTGACTTGAACAACGGACTCCACCATATGAGGAATCTTCTTTGTCCTGATGGGTGGTTGGTTATGTATGAAGCAACGAACAGCAGTTATATATCTGAGCTCCTTTTTGGAGCTCTGGAGCTATGCTGGGCTTTCCAAGATTTTCGTACCAATGTTTGCTGGTTGGATCAGAAGGGTTGGGTTGACCTGATGAAGAATGGTGGTTTTACCGACGTGCTGGCTGTGTCCTCACCAGACGAGTTTTTCCATAGCATCATGATCGGCCAGAAGTCAAACGAAGAGTGTTGCCCAGAAGAACCAGACTCTGACTGGCTTGTCCTCTCCGACTCCACATTCCCGGGTTGTGGGAATGTCTTGAGACTGCTTAAAGAATCCCTGCCACAAAACACCATCTTTACATCTTCTGACAGAAAGCTTGATGACGCTCTTGGGGGCAAGAAAGAGTGTGTTCACCTCGTCTACGTTCTAAGTCAGGCTGACTGGAAAGCTCAACATCTCACCCGCGTCTTACAAGAAGTCAATGAAGATTCGAGTAGTTTTTCCCAGGTTTCCGTTGTTACGACTGGGTCTAAGACGTCAACTGCAGTTGCTGTTGGACTTGTCAGGGCAGCCACAAACCAGTGTCAGGTGCCTATACTTTCATTTCATCTAGATGACGAGTCGAAAGAAAGCTTAAGCACTTTAGTCAAGATGATTGTGAGATGTGATGTTAATGATCGGGAAACAAGCATAAGGAAGGGAGAAGTCTTCTTGCCTAGATTGGTTAAGGCTGACATTCCTGACCATGACACGAATAATGACACGTACTGGCAACTCATACAAAACGCAGATATATCAAGTAAGAATGCTTCTATAGATGATATGGGCTTTAGTTATTTGAGTGAAATGGAACCACCCCCCGGTAAAGTCATCGTTAAGGTCAACGCTGCTGCTCTCAACTTCAAAGACGTAATGATGGCTCTAGGACTCTTGTCAGGATTAGATGAAGAAGATGAGAGGTGCCACTTTGGTCTCGAGTGTAGCGGCCTGGTCGAGAAAATGGGTGCTGGGGTAACCTCACTGCAAATTGGAGATGAAGTGATCGGCTTTGGTAAACACTGTTTCGCCTCACACACCATCAGCGATGAAAAGTTACTGGTCCCAAAGCCTTCAAACCTCAACTGGGTTGAAAGTGCAGGCATAAGTGTGATCTTCTCAACTGCCTATTACAGTCTGGTTGAGAGAGCAAATCTTCAAAAGGGTGAGACGGTTCTTATTCACTCTGCATGCGGTGGGGTTGGTTTGGCAGCAATTCAGGTGGCTGGAATGGTAGGAGCAAAAATCATCTGCTCTGCTGGAAGTGAGAAGAAGAGATCCTACCTTCGAGAGGAACTTGGCATCGAGATGGTGACAGATTCTCGTTCTGAAAGGTTTTATGATGATGTGATGAGTTGGACGGAGGGTAATGGAGTTGATGTGGTTCTGAACTCGTTGAGCGGAAGACTGCTTCTAAAGGGAATAGAGTGCCTCGCCATGGGTGGGAGGTTCTGCGAAATTGGAAAGAGAGACATACTTCAGAAGACGAATCTTCTTCTGATGCCCCTGCTCCTAGAAAACAAGTCGGTGTTGTCATGCCAAATAGATAGAATAGTAATGCTTCAGAAAAACAAGGCTCAGAGGCTGATGCGACAGGTGGCGAATTTATTTGATAAAGGGGCTTTCAAGCCAATCCACACTGAGGCATGTTCAATTACAGACTTCGCTGACACATTCAGAACCATGGCTAAAGCAAATCATATCGGCAAGGTGGTTTTTGATATTCCAACTGACTACAAGCCCTTCCAAGTTGTCCCAACTTGCAAGCTGTTCAAGGTAAATGCTACCTATATCGTCACCGGTGGTAATGGGGGGCTTGGCCAGGCATTCGCCCGATGGCTCTGCAAGAAAGGGGCCTGTCATATTACACTCGTATCCCGTCGTGGTTGTCATAATGCTTCAGCACGACGCACCGTGACATTCCTGAAGAGAAGAGGGGTAAAGGTGTATAGCTTTGCCGTGGACTTGTCAGATGCTAGCAGTGTTCAAACCATCCTTCGGCAACTCAAGGAAGTCCACAATGCTCCAGTTGTCCGGGGCATCTTTCACCTCGCCGGTTTCATCGCTGAAGAATCTTTATCCGACCTTACACCTGAGCTGATGGATAAAATCCTGGGTGCTAAGGCGGCCAGTGCCAGGCACCTCCACAACTTGACGCAAAATCTGCCGCTGGATTTCTTCCTCATGACATCATCCGTAACCGCTGTGTGGGGACATCCTTCTCAACCCTGCTACACAGCTGCTAACGTATACTTGGACGAGCTGGCTGAAGAGCGGAAGGCTAAAGGTCTGCCTGCAACGAGTCTTCAACTGGGGCCAGTTCGGGGTGCCGGATACCTGGAGAGCAACTCAGATGTTGTCAAAACACTTGAGATGAAGGGTAACCTGACGCTACACATTGATGAGGTGCTTCAGGTTGTTGGTCAGCTTCTTCAAGCAAAAGATTCACCCGCTGTGATTTGTCTTGCAAATCAGGTAAGAATACAATTATGTTTGACACAAAGTTCACGACAGTTGTTTTTCTATGCATATTATTTCATTCATATTATAGTGGTCATGAATTGTTTCGATACAAAGTTCGGTTTGCTAAAGGCATTAGACCCGCTGCCATAATAGCATTGTAGTGAACATTATAAGCCTATGTGAATTTACGAACAATCAAGTATACTGGCTAGAACATAATGTGAATAGAAGTTTCTTAAGTGGAGCAAATCGCATTCAAAGATGACTTCTTCTACTTTCAAAGCTTTCTGTCTGCTATTGTTCCCCAAACAGGTATTCTGAAAGTTGTTGTACCATTGTGTTTTATTCTTTATGAATAACTTGTTATCTCGCGTTAACCACAGGACTGGGATGCTACCTTGCGACATTGCCACAACGACTCCCTGAAATTCCGTCACTTAACCTTGGGTCGGCAGGTTGCCCAGACTGACTGCAACCTCAGTCAGGAAGACCTAGAGGATCGTGTCAGACAGAAGATGGGCCAACTCCTCTGTGTAGAACCAAAGAGCATTGACCTACAACAACCCATGATTAACTACGGTATTGATTCCCTGATGGCTGTAGAGATGGTCACGTGGGCCAGTAAAGAGCTCAGCGTCATCATCTCTCAGCTTGATATCCTGGGTGGTATTTGTACCAATGTGTTACTGGAGAAAGCCCTTGATCACAGCGTGGTTATCAATGTAGCCGAATAGTTGCACTTTCTTAGGGAAGCTTCGATGTTTAGTTAAATAGGTATTGACACGTGTTTCTTTTGCTTACCACAATGCTTCTTTACCGTTTAACCCTCATCGGACATTATTAACTGCAATTTTATTTTAACTGAACTTTATTTCCAAATTCAAACACAAGAAAGTTTACAATATACTCAGACGGAATGAAGATGTAAATGCATAATGCAGAGGAAATATATAAATACAACAAGCTTGCATGGAAGTTGAGGGGGTCCATAAGAAGCACAGCTTGTCGAGTATGGCCCCCTGTATTATGTTGATTGTAAGTGGAAAATAACGTTGCAAGTAAAACTAAGTCATTATGTACTCCTTATTAGTAGATTATATAGGCCTATATATTTAAAGTTTTTCGTTTTTTGTTTTGGTGAGAGTAAAGTTGTGTACTAACTTTTTAGGATGTGAGAATCTTAGCTAGAGAATCAACGGACCCGCAACTTTCTTTACTGACGTTGTCAATATAATACGTGTACAAATCTAGCTCTATACTATGTACTCTATAGGAGATTCAAAATATTAGTCTGAAATTAACCAGCAGACACAGTAGCAAAAAGCGAGTCATTTTATTTCCTTGTCTGAAACCTATGACTTATTGATCTGTTTCAGATTACTCAAGTGTTTGTGTATGCAGTATAATGTGTATCAAAGTTTTATTCCCTGTCATTTTCGGCAAGACGTGGCCTATTTCATTTTCACGCATTCATATTAAGTCATTTTCCCTCCTCAATTGAAATTGTCAATCAATTTCTTTTTGAGATATGACAATTTTAAGGCATTATTTTCAATTGAACTTACTAAATGTTTTTGTTTAGCTATGCGAAACCAGCATTCAATTTAGCAGAGTAGGCGCAGTTGGAAATTTGCAGCGAGTTTGAATGCAGTGAGTGGGTTTTGATTTGAGTGGTTATCTTTTGAAAATCGAGGATACATCTCCTAACACAATAATTAAAATTGAATGACTGTTTCGAAGAACGTTCAGTTTTGCGCGAAATAAAATAACGAGACGTTTATTTGCCGCTTTTTGTCGAAAATGGTCGGGAAAACCTTTAACTAAAAAACTTAATTTTAATGTTTTCAACTAGTTTATTTATTATGTTTTGATGGCCTTTAATATTACTGTAGAGAGTTGGGGTTTTGTACATTAACTTCACCTTTAAATAACACATCCCTTTAATACATTGTAATCTCAGCAAGACCTACCACCACCACAACTGTATTCATACGCCAAGTCAAAGTAGTCCGTCGTTGATTAAATCACATTTTTTCAACAAAGCTAAAGGTTGCTTAAATTTGTCTAGAATATTTAAGGGTGATTGGATTACTAAGTAGCAGATGCTCATATTCTTAATATTTCCTCCCTTCAATAGGCGCAGTAAATTTGAATTGGGTAAAATGGCTGTAGGAGAATCCAAGGGCTGCTCTGTGGTTTTACATTTCAACAGAAAGATTTAATCAAAAAGGGAAAGTTTCGATCCTTTCGTTCCTATTTGTTATTAATTGAAGCACAGTTTGGGTGAGTTTTATACTTCAGATTGTTATTGTAATTGCTTCACCTTTTTGCAAACATGTTGAACTTTCATTTTATAATGGCGATGGAATATTGTGCAGACACACGTTGTCTTTATAGGCTGTGTGCTTGTGTGTATAATTATTGCGTGCGTATGAATATCACACCAGCTTGTGGCTGGTTGTGGTAGTGTTTTAAACCATACGTAATGACTTGTCAGTGCAGGGGATTTGTGTGTATTGCTGTAGATCATTATTACAATGTTTGTTTATTTTCACCTATAAGACTAAACTTGTATGTACATTGTTTATAATAATGGTATATTAGATGCATTTCATATTTTCGTTGCCATTAGCTTATGTGACTGCCTTCTTAGTGGTAGACCATCTACAGTCATTTTACTGGTGTCACTCTGATTTGCCAGGGTAAGATTTTATTTTCTAAATTTAAATATATATATATAGTTTATGCAAGGTATAATTAATAATTTCATATCAAGTTCAAATTTTGAAACACTTATAATTATCTCAGATGTAGAGATAACTGTTAATGTACGGTATGTCATGGGTCCACATGTTTTATATTATTAATGTGGGTCATCATTTGTGTCAGATGCTTGGGATTTGTGTGTATTGCTGTAGATCATTATTACAATGTTTGTTTATTTTCACCCAAAAGACTAAACTTGTATGTACATTGTTTATAATATGGCATATAATATGGTCTAAATTTAAATATATATATATAGCTTATGCAAGGTATAAATAATAATTTCATATCACGTTCTAATGTTTAAACATCTAGAAATATCTCAGATGTAGAGATAATTGTTAATGTACGGTTTGTCATGTGTTCACAGGTTTTATATTAATATCGTGGGTCATCATTTATGTCGGATGCTTGAATAAGCTTCAGTAAAGACCACAAGCGTTGTCAAACATCTTATACTTTGTCTTGGAGGGTCGAATCCCACCCTCTCACTTCACTGGAGGTGGAGTCATCACAGAAACTTGGCGACGTAGACAGGATAGAGATGCATCAATAAGACCCCGACACATTTTGATTTCTAATAATTCCAAACGTTGACAGAGAGCTAAAACTTTGTGACAGTGCTTAGTTCTATATGTTATTTAGAAGCAAAATTATATTTTTTTCTGCGATGAATTCTCTTTCTTGAAAATGTAGGCCAAGTTGTTTAATTTTTTCAAGAATTATGCACAGAGTATACCATTTAACGGTTTTTAAAGTGTTTTATTTTGCAGTTCGTTAACTTAATGATACATTATTTTGGGCAGTTGTGATTATTTTGTTGATTTAGTAGGCTGTGGTTGATAGATCTAATTAAAACTAATTATATTCTGTACTTTTCAGCATATTTTTCTCCCTATATATTAAATTTTGTGTTTTCTATCTATTTTTGAACTATATATGGACATTCAGTTTTAAAGAAAATACAATAAAGTTACTGCTTGTATTGTCACTGGAGCAAATGATGTCTACTGCCTGAATGTTATTCAAACGGTGTGTCTAAAGACTGACTTATTGCGTCTGGTTCAAGCTGACTCAACTGAATCCATGTTTGCTTTTGTGCGCATGCGTTGAGGGGATGATGATCATTAACATTGCCATACTCAACCGGTGCATAAACAAAACAAGGATCATAAAATATTTATGCATTTGGAATTCAACAAGTCAAAGACCAATTTGCTTGGAGTGGAAAGCTGGTGCCAGCACTGAAATATGTTGGCGGTATAAGGGGTGTGGTGGGTGTGAGGGAAGGCAGGCTAGGGAAGGAGAGTGGGGAAAGGGGGTGATGGTAGGGGTAGGGAATTGGTAGGGGGTGAGTGGTAGAGGGGGAGAATAGTCGATCAAAATAAAATGTAATAAATTGTTTGGACAAATGCAATGACTTGGAAAACAACACGGAACCTGAGGTGCGAATAACAACAATATTGTGAGCGAATATGGTTCTTGGAACCTGACAAACATAAATAACCTGACTAACTACACGGAACCTGAGGTACACAAGGACATTTAAGAAAAGGGAAATAAAAAAAAAATGTGACCGAATGTTGAGCTTGTGAACCTCAGGTTCCGTGTAGTTAATCAGGTTCTTTGTATTAGTAAAAACAGATCATTTATTCATAATATTGAATTACTTAATTCGTTAGAACAGATTAATAATCGTAATAACCAATTACTTTCCCGGTGACATCATAATCCATACTTCGGTGGCACGATTGGGTTTTCGTGGGATTACGACATAGGCCTATTGTAAAGTTTAATCGTTAAGCTTAATCTGATTTATGGAGAGCGAGTCGGATTTGTGCTTGCTAATTTGTCGGTAATTCTTGGCATCTTCCCTCCATCAGATGCTTCACGTTACGCAATGACCTGCAATTCTCAAAACTAGACCACGAACAAATGGCAGTGAGTTTTACAGTCAAACTAGTCTTTTTTGAGGAATGAATTGCAACGCTTGATTTTTTAAGAACCGCGCCTTAACTTTCGTTTTGACTACCCTTGAGAACGGTAGCTGTAATGTTGCTCTGGTGTTTGCAGTTTTATTTGAGAGCCCATTCAATGTTTCAACCCAATTTGGGATTGGAAAGCATAGATATGCTTTGCATTGTAACGGTGGTTGGTGTGTAGAACACATTCGAGCAGGCATACAAACATTGCGGTACCCCCCCCCCCCCCGAAGACGTGTTTTCCTGTGTGGTACGAATGATTTGTGCAAAACAATTAAGACCCTGGCTCAGCTGGAGCTAACTTGCTTGACGTTGCCGCCGTTTATATACTAGAAAAATCCAGGAATAAAGCTGGGGTTTTTTTCTTCTGATTTTACATAGGGACAAGGGCCCGGGTACTGTCAATCTGATCTTGTTGTGTCGAACGAATGATTATTTGAAAACAAGCTGTAAAAATTAAACAGTCATCAAAATCTGGAAACATAGCAGGGGCGGATCCAGGACTTCTGGAACGGGGGGAGGCGTGAGATGTACCAAGCAGCAAATGATGACATTGCCCAGGGCAAACCACATCCCTAATAAGACGCCGTATGGCACTTGCCAAGGAATCCAATACGCGCATGATATTTCGATTTTGGTAATCAATCGCGGTCTGCAAAACAATGCCGATCGTAATACTAATTTAGAGTAACTGAAGATGATAAGAATTATCTGGTGTCTGTTAGTTTGATTTCTTTTGCAGGATGCCACGTAGAAAGCGAAAAGTGGCGGCCAATTCGGTATCCCAGGAAACGTTCGCGCCCTCGCAAACAGGCCGTCAACAACACATCAGAGACTGTCAATGAAGCTTCACAACATACTAGGCAAGATGTATACTGCTCCATCTTCTTCGATGGTGGGGCAGGTATAGAAGCCGAAACTCGGGAGCAAGACCAAGAGGTACAGCTGACCTTGGACACTCCACTACAAGAGTCCATAACTTCATCCTTTGTGGGTGCCATAGCAGACCATACTTGGCTATAGCAGTCCAGTCTGAGCGGAACAAAATTTTCCCGACAAGGGAGTTAGCAAGTACACAAAGTCAACCATGTGCAGTTACATCTATTGGATCTCACAGCATTCAACCTTCACAAGCAGCATCCACTTGGACACCTCAGAATTCGGCTGGCAGTCTACAAGCTAGGGATGGGCCTTGGGCTGGGCCCAACTCCTCTCTGATCAGTCCCTACTACCACCAGGGTGGTGCTGGGATTCGGACACGGGCCGAATCCTGGTGGTTCTCTGGGGTTGGGTCGATCCCTTTTTCTGCTCCTTTGCCTGTATAGACTTTTCGGTTTCCAAAGAAATGAAGGACAAGTTTTGGGCTAACGAGTATATCGAATTTGGTGGTGTACTCAACCCTTTGGAAGCAGTTCAAAATAAAATTATGGTCCAACGAGCGGCAATTGGGGAGAAATCTCCATGTCTGATGCCGGCTAATTAGAAAATGTCAAAAAAACCATAAGCGAGTGGGTTTCAGCATTTGCTATTTTCCCACTGTCTTCACTCAAAAGAGTGAAGAACACAATCATCTACTTTGCCCTGCAGGCTACGATCTATTTTTGTTTCAATAAAATAAAAAATAGTTATTAAAAGGTTTCCAACTGAGGCTGGCAAGCTGCTTAAGTATGGTGAGCTTATTCGCCAGATAGCGGGGGACGGGGGCAACTTCAACGTGTACGATGTTGCATTTAGAAAGTTGCGCCAAACCATGGCGTTTCCGTGGGACCGCTTTCACACGGAGCTTTACCTGAATGCACTTCAGGGGTTCAGCTTCGTTGGTGAGGCGAGATGCGGAAATTTTCAAACGAGACCAATAGCCTCAATCCAAAGGTCACAGGCTTTTGGAAATCCGCCGCGTCTTGGATTCTGTTTCCGTTTCTTACGTAGTCAAGCGTGTGAAGGGTCAGGCGGTTATAAACATAATTGTACAAAATGCCCCCTTTTAAGTGCGATCAACGGTTTCAGTACCGTTTTCGAGCAAGAGGACAATTCCCACAAGCAAACACAACTGGACCAAGTACTGTCGTGTCAAGCAACAGTATCAGAGCAACTATATAGTTGCAAAACAGGAAGGGGTCAGATCGCTGTCGACCGGGACAAACCTTCAACACCAATAAAGATGTGCTGGAATTTAAATTGCAAGGATATGATCATGAGAAGGCTAAATACCTGGGTACTTTCAGAAAAACTTGACGCAGAGGCCTTTTAAAGATATGTGTCAGTCCAATTTGGATAGCCCCCCCCCCAATAACAAGCGGGATCATGTCAAACTAGTCATGACTTGTCTAACCCCCCAAATGGCTCAATTAATGCTTAAACGAAGACCAAAGTTACTTTACAATCCCTTAATGGTTTTCTGAATTTTGCTTGCAATGTATAGTGGTCCCTAGTCGTGCCTTTCTGAGGAGACTAATTAATTTAACCATAGGCATAACAAGTTCTTGGCATTTTATTCGTTTAACATCTTGAAACAAAGTTAGATTTACAAGCCTGGCTATTGTTTTTACGGCAACTTAATTAATGGTCTGGCTTCCTAACCCTCCCACAAGCTCCGAGTTCATGCCCACGGGGTTTGTCTCTCTGGCCCCACGAGACACGGCACCGGCTGTACATTTCGCTAGCTCCCCACGCTGATACGCCGTTGCATGGACTCTCTGAATGCGAATCTTACGTTCGATTTTTCATCATTATTAACAACTTGTACCAATAATCTGAATACATAGTCTTTTTTGTCAAACTCATGAATAACTTTTGAAAAGAATGTATTTAATTTGGTTCAGTAATTTACTTTTATACGGCTTGAAGTAAAACGAACATTGAACATCACGTGACTTATCTGAACCATATTTCGGTTCGGATAAGTAACATGACCTTCGTTTTTATGAACCATTCTTCTCCATTCCAGGAAGACCTTTGGAATCATGTTTTAGTCTTTTTTGTAACCCAAATAGCCCAACGAAGCAAATCGATGTCTTATTCCATGTTGAAGACTTCCCAAAGAGCACAATGGATTTAACTGTTCAATGCCCGTACCACCTATAGTTAAGTTGTAACTGACTTACTCAAGAGGCCAAGTCATGCAGCCAGTATCCACAATTAACTTCCCCCATAAATATTGTACAATATGCCAGAACCGGGACAAACCTTTCTCGTACAAACAGCTATGTTGTTGTACAAAAAGTCTAGCCAAAGTTTGACTTAAAGGCACCTGGCAATGGTATTTTGTCAAAATGTAGCTTTTTTATGAGTGGAATGTGAATAAGTAAAAAAAGGTTACAGAAATAGTGTTGTTATGTTATTTACGACTTTAGAATAGCCCCCCCCCCCCCCTTTACCTTGACGCAAGATGACGCTGTCCGTGACGTCAATCGAGGCGGGATATTTGAAGAGGGAAACTGTGACCCTTTTCGAACTCACGGCTTCGGCTCCAAATCGGCTCAGGCTAGCTAGGCTCCCTCAATTATTTTAATTTACGCATGCTTTGCGGTCAGGGTTTCAGACAAGAAAACTGGACCTGAAGCCCAATCCGGAGCCGAAGCCGTGGATTCGAAAAGGGCTAGTAAAATTTTTTTCACGATATGAGTGTGGTACCTCATGTACCAACAGCCAACACTAAAACAGTGCCTGTCTGTACATGTTCAACAGGAAAACGGTACATACTACAAATAAAGATTTTTGTAATGTATTCCCACGAGACGTTGCCCTGCACTACAGTAGTACTGCTGCTCGCAACTGAGGTCCATGTTTGCGGCTTCGCATGCAACATTCAGTGACCCGTCCCCGGCCCCGAGCTGTGCGTGTGGACCGGCTTCACGCGCATGCGGTCTCAGTCGGATTCCAACGGAATTCATGACATCATCATGGCACGTCAGAACAAATTTTGTCATGTAGCTATGGTGGCCCTGAAGGGACATCGCACATCGCAAATATCTTTGCAGATATTTGCGATGTCGCAAATATCTTTGCAAATATTTGCGATGTTTGCAATGTCGCAAATATCTTTGCAAATATCTTTGCAAATATTTGCGATGTCGCAAATATCTTTGCAAATATTTGCGATGTCACAAATATCTTTGCAAACATCATCATGGCACGTCAGAACAAATTTTGTCATGTAGCTATGGTGGCCCTGAAGGGACATCGCACTTCGCAAATATCTTTGCAGATATTTGCGATGTCGCAAATATCTTTGCAAATATTTGCGATGTCGCAAATATCTTTGCAAATATCTTTGCAAATATATGCGATGTCGCAAATATTATCGCATACTTTGTCGCATACTTTGTTGCATAGTTTGCATATTTGTGCCGGTTATTTTTTCAAGAGCCTAGAGGGTCTTAAAAGTTGTTTGGGTTCCAGCCTTCATTCAATTGACATGTACACACGGGCGGGTAGTAGGGTGCAGTTCGTGTATGGCTGGTTACTCTTCTGCTCTTCCCGCATGCATGTATTGAGGTAGAATTTGTAGGCATCCGTGGTCGTTTTTCTGATGAATCTCGACAACAAAAGGCAACAAGTCAGTAAGTCAACAGATCAGCATTATGCCACCTTCAAGAGGATCAGTGGTGAGGATTGTTAGTGTTGTCTAGTTACGTTAATCGGTTGTCCAGAGACTAGAGAGGGCTCAATAATGCCAACAGGACTCACTGTATCTTACCTCTCCAATATAAAATACCGCTGGAGGCCTCCATATTAATATTTTGAATATGATTAGGCCTAACGTTAGGCCCCTATTTTTTGTTCAATCTTTTTGTTTTAATTTTGTTATTTCAAATAGGCCTACTTACTATAGCCAGTACGGGCTCACGCGTGTGTATGCTCACGTACTATAATCTAGTATCTTGAACCGTTCTATTCTTGTTCTCGTTGGGTTCAGGTCAAATCGGTCCGAAGTCAACTCGGTCCGAAGTCAACTTGGTCCCATGTCAACTCGGTCCGAAGTCAACTCGAAGTTAGCCTAAACTGCAGGACACGGTGTTCATGTTTTTTTCTCTGAACGAAACAGAGCAAGGTGTTTCGAAACAAAACCTGAAATGAAGGCTTGTAACTTTCTCATAACTAAGAAAATTACCATTTGAAATTAAATAAAATCCCTCAAGAGCAACTGTCTTCTTCTTGAGTTTATTTAGTTCAATAATTCCAATTAGTGCAAGTATCCTATACAAAGCTCTTCCCCCACAGTGCCTTCGGTATGGAATAATTTCCTTCACCAACCTTCACTTGCAATAGTTTACAACATGAAACAAGTGTTTGTATTTGATTTCGACCAAAGTCTCCCGCAAAAATTTAGAAGGGCTGTAGTCCGTCCGACAAACATCAGATCATTTATTAAATGTGTTAGCACTGAGGCAGTTATTATTAGCTGACCTTGGGAGCACAAATGTTGCAGCACTGCACACCACAGTCAGTAGTATTGTAGTAGTAGTACTGTGGCGAATCCCGTCCGTTCGGCACCAGCGCAGGCGAGCGGCAGTCCAGCTGGTACTAGGGGTTGGGTCGTTTGGAGACCGTCTATCGCCGCATGTGATAAACTGTGGGGGAGGGGGGTCTAGAACCCTAATTGGACTCACTGACTCAAAGGAGTAAAGGAATGAAACCTAGTTCCTGGTACAAGGCAGATCCTTTTATTGGTTTATAATGATTTAATACAGTTTAGTGATTTAAGGCAGTGCAAAGTCCTTAAGGTAAAAGATTGTCACTTAAGGCAAATCCAGATCACTGGAGGCAAGTAAATATCACTTAAGGCAAATACAGCTCACTGGAGGTAATTAAATATCACTTAAGGCAAATACAGATCACTGGATGTAAATATTTGATGCCTTAAGGGCCTAATGGTATTTCAGAAGGGAATTCCTTGTATCCTTATACAAGAGATTTATTAACAACGAACAAGATCTCCTTAAAGGAGTTGATTGGTGAACGTCTCGGTACTCGTTATAAATACTTAAAGATTTATTAAGTATTCTGACCTTGTAGATTGGATTGTTTTAAACATATATTTTTTCGTAATTTTAACCGGAAAAAATAATCCGATCTTAGGGTTTTTAAAAACTCGCGCGCTTCCATGGCTCCCTCCATAGGTACCATGCATGTCCCATACTGAAGCACGCGTATTTACGCGCACCACGAACCAACTATAAGATACGTGGGTGACTTGTAAGAAAGGGGAAACCAGGAAGTAGCGATGTGTCGTGTGTTTACACGGTAACTATGTGTGATGATCTCATTATTCGAATACATTCACCAAGTTAAGACGTGAGAATTGACCATGCCGAACTCATGTTCTGTTGGTGGATGTACTCGGAACGCAGATAGGAACCCAGATGTGAGTTTTTATTTTGATTCCCAAGAGATCCTGTCCAGAGAAGGGAATGGGTGCGTTCGGTGACCAACACAGGGTTTCACGGTGACAAAATGGACTGATTTGCAGTGCCCATTTTACGGACGACTGTCGGGTTGCAACATCGCAACTAAAGAGCAGTTTTGGATTAAAAAGCTATAACAGGCTTAAGCCAGGTTCAATCCCAACCATGAAAGCCCCATCTGCAGTGCCATCATCTTTTCAAACAGAGAGTAAAACAGGCACAGCCAAATGAAACTAAGCGATTCAGCCAACACTCGTCTGGCATGTCATTTAAGAAAAGAGAGAAGAGCTGGGTAAGCAACTTTTAAGTTCTAAAACTAAGTTCTATGAGTATGTAGTTGATATTTTACCATCGTTTCTTTTCATTTCAAAACATGCACTTCTCGCAAGAGATTTCAAACTCAATAGTAGGGCTACCACAACCATCAACAATTTTCCTTTTCACTCGATGTGATTGTGAGCATGATTCGAGTTTGAAGTTTAGGAAAGTTTGTAACTAGTTACCAATTCTACTTCACCTCCTTGACCTTGTCATCCCAGTGCACATACATGTGTACAAGACTCCCCTTCAACTTCAAGTACAACCTACAGACTTCATTATTGACCTTACATTGCTTTTCCAGTTTAGTTTGCTTTCAACATCATTGTATCCCTGGGGGAGGAGTACCGGGGGAAGGACCATGGTAAAAAATTACTTGGGCCTACAAAGGGCAAAGCCATACATGTGTGTGAATACAATGCCCAAATTATGACATTTGACTTAGAGGTTAAATACAATGTTTGTTTTGATCTTTTGTTCAGGTTTTGCAAGAAGCTTTTGCTGAATATATGCTAAGTATGGTGACCAGGAGCTCACTGGTGAACAACTTCTCCCATCTAATGTGATGGAAAGTTCAATCACATCAGAGGAGGTAATGAAACGGTTTACTGGTTTGTTGCAGAAACAACCTTAATTATGTTTAGGGGAGAAATATTCAACCGCGGGGGTGGGGGTCAGCTTCAAAATGCCTGGACCCCGAGCTGGATATAGGGTTATTTTTATTTCATTACACATCAAAATGTGCAGTATCGGACTAATAATTAACTTTACTTTGCATAATCATACACTTGTCAGGCCTGGAATTTCATCTTGGAGAGGGCAAGGCCATTTTCATTTTGTAAAGGGTACTTCCATTGGAAAATCTTAAAGTCTATGGAAGACTTTTGAAGGGGCACCAAGGCCAACACAAGCCTGACTTGTGAATATCTTAAAAGTTAACAATTTCCCTCAAGATTTTGAACAAATTTATGAACCCCTAGGTTTGAGATGCATGATTTATGTCTGTTTGCAATTTTGTTTCAAGCAGAATTATTAAAATGAAAGAAAGGTTTATTTTGTCCTCCTATTACATGTATTAAAGAGATATTGTTGACATAGTTTAAACACCTTATTGTTAATGCAGAGGATTATTTCTGATGGTAAAATATGATTAATTCATCAAGCCATTGTGGATTTTTTTCTTTATTGATTATACATGTATTGTACATATTTTTGGTACACCCTTTATTATCTTATGAGAAGAGTTGTTTTAATGCCCATGTAGCTTTTATTTGACCGCAACCACATCTGGTAATTTAAATGTAGGGTTTTATTGAGTACATGTACACATGTACAGTGTATACCGTACTTATTTGTTATTGAAGGGGGATCAACCACAAACTTGTTTGCTACGTAAGATTAATGAGCAGCCCCAGTTTGTGCATATTGCATGGTGAACTAAAGGAGTTTTGGGGGGAGAAACAAACGTGGACCTATTGTCCCTTTTGTTGTAAGTCCTCGGTTTGAATGTCACTACAAACTCACACACACACTTTTGGGTTCTTTAAAGGTTTTATGGTTATTCGTTTTTCTGAGTTGTATAAATCTAATCCAACAGTCAATTATACTCAGGGTCAGGTAAGAGGCGTAATAATTTTTTTGGGGGGGAGGGTTTGCTCCTTACATTAATTTTACAGTTCAATTAAAAAAAGACACTTACTGGTCTAGAGTCCCTTCAACTGCATCTCTGCCATAGTATTCACCTGTACTGTAAATACGCGGTTTGAAGTACAGCCGGGTGCAGACAGACTGCTTCAAACCAATCATGCACAGCAAGGCTTTGGTTTTCATCCTCTACATTAATGTTCAATGCTGCCATTTGGGCTCTTGTCTTCTGCACTTCCTTACAGCAGATGCAGTTCACTGCCATTGGTTGGACCACACACACAGTGTCTGCATGAGCACCTGAAAGAAAAATTTAAATAACAGAAAATTAACGGATGAAAGTGTTGCTGTACTGACATAGGATGGACTATGTTCATGACCATTAACTAATTTTACATGAACGGGGGTAATACAAAATGAGTGGGGATTGAAACGATGCGTGTCTCATTTATACATCTAAGTAAAAAATCACGCAATGTTTCGCATTGTTTATCAATGGCCGTTGTTCTTACTTTGTGTCTCTGGGAATGTTTAGCTGTTCCGACCTGTTAGGGCGGAACAGCTATTGTAATCGTCGAGATTTTCATTCTTTTTATTAGCTGTTCCGACATTTTGTCGGAACAGGTATTGTTTTCGTCAAGATTTTTATTTTTTTTAATTATTATTAGCTGTTCCGACATTTTGTCGGAACAGGTATTGTTTTTGTCAAGATTTTTATTATTTTTATTATTATTAGTATTAGCTGTTCCGACATACAGTCGGAACAGGTATTGTTTTCGTCAAGATTTTTATTATTATTATTATTATTCTTTGTTTCCACCTAAATCCCCATAGCATTTGTACACGATTTTGTTTAGACCTTAAATTCAACTTGGTAAATTAAAAATAGTCAAATCCTATATCAAATTGAAGCTTAGGACATAAGCTTTACTCTTAATGTAAAAAATGTTTAAATTCTTAGTTAATTAATCACGTGATCATAATTTGCATATTTAATTAGTAAATCTTTGCAGCACCATATCTCAAGAAGTACACGCGCGATTTTGAAACTTTTTGTAGTTATAGACTCCTTGGGCATTGGAGATTAGGCTTAGGTAACCGTGACCTCAAGTTGACCTTTACTTCCGGGTCAACCGGAAGTGGGACCATATCTCAAGAATTATACAACCGATTTTCAAACTTTCTTCAGTTAGACTCCTTAGGCATTAATATTAACTTTGAAAAACCGTGACCCCAAGTTGACCTCGACTTCCGGGTCAACCGGAAGTGGGACCATATCTCAAGAAATATACAACCGATTTTCAAACTTTTTTTCAGTCATAGACTCCTTGGGCATTGGAGATTAGCCTCAGGTAATCGTGACCCCATGTTGACCTCAACTTCCGGGTCAACCAGAAGTGGGACCATATCTCAAGTACTATACAACCGATTTTCAAACTTTTTTTCAGTTTTAGACTCCTTGGCATTAAAAATAAACTTGGAAAAACCGTGACCCCAAGTTGACCGCTACTTCCGGGTCACCCGGAAGTGGGACCATATCTCAAGAACTACACAACCGATTTTCAAACTTTTTTCAGTTATAGACTCCTCAGGCATTAATATTGACTTTGAAAAACCGTGTCCTCTTGTTGACCTCTTCTTCCGGGTCATTCGGAAGTGGGACCATATCTCAAGAACTATACAACATTTTTCTAACTTTCTTTCAGTTATAGACTCCTTGATCATTTTAGCACATTATCCAAGCAAAACAACACGGAACAGCTTTGTGTTTGTTCACAAACACGTAATGTCTAGTTATTATTATTCTTATTCTTTCTTTCCCTAAAATCGTATTGACTTAACCTGTGTCTTTTTAAGAAGCCATATGTCTCCCTTCAAATTATCAAAAGTAGACAAATCATATACCATATTGAAGCTTATGCTCTGATTTAAAATTTAGAAGTAATTAGATTAAAATTCATAATTAATTATTCACGTGACAGCTTTGTGAATATTTAATTAGCCAATCTTGTTTTCACCATATCTCTATAAGTAAACATCCGATCCTCAAACTTTTTTCAGTTATTGACTTGTCTTGTATTGTAGATGCTGATTCCAGTCTAACATTTTTCGTCGCATCATCATTACGTCATTTGAAGGCTTTTTTTCTTTTTGTGTACAATTAAATACGTATTGGAAACGTTTAGGTGTTTCAAAACACAACCATGGCTACAACGCTGTGCTCTTTTAATTAGCTTCAGTCACCTTAAATTGTTAATTAGTCTGAAATAATGGTTCGCGCACTGTAAAATCCTGTCATTAATGGTACTTATTTCAGTTCGCCCTGAGGTAATCCTAAAATGTTATTTACGAACATTTTAATTAGTTAATTACTTGATAGCGGCATTAATTTTTAATAGGGCCAAACTTGTCTCTCTGATATCTCAAGAACTAAAAAACCGATTTTTTAACTTTTATCGGTTATAGACTCCTTGGGCATTGGAGCTTAGCCTTGGATTACCGTGACCCTTGGTTGACCCTTGCCTTTGGGTCAACCGGAAGTGGTACCATATCTCAAGAACTACACAGCCGAATTTCAAACTTTTTTCAGTTACAGACTCCTTGGGCATTGGAGATTAGCCTTGGATAACCGTGACCCTATTTTGACCTTTACCTATGGGTCAACCAGAAGTGGGACCATTTCTCAAGAACTACAAAGCCTATTTTATAACTGTTTTCAGTTATAGACTCAATGGGCATTGGAGATTAGCCTTGGGTAACCATGACCCCATGTTGACCTTGACTTCCGGGTCAACCGGAAGTGGGACCATATCTCGAGAACTGCACACTCGATTTTCAATTTCTTTTCAGTTAAAGACCCTTTGAGCATTGAAAATTGACCTTGAGTTACCGTGACCCCATGTTGACCTTTACTTCCGGGTCAACCGGAAGTGGGACCAAATCTCAAGAAGTACACACTCGATTTTCAATTTCTTTACAGTTATAAACCCTTTGAGCATTGAAAATTGAACTTGAGTTACCGTGACCCCATGTTGACCTTTACTTCCTGGTCAACCGGAAGTGGGACCATATCTCAAGAACTGCACACTCGATTTTCAATTTCTTTTCAGTTAAAGACCCTTTGAGCATTGAAAATTGAACTTGAGTTATTGTTACCCCATGTTGACCTTTCCTTCCGGATCAACCGGAAGTGAGACCATATCTCAAGATCTACACAATCGATTTTCAAACTTTTTTCAGTTATAGACTCCGAATGGGCATTGGAGATGACCTTACTTTCACCTTTACTTCCGTTCTAAACAGGAAGCTCAAAAATTGCAAAAATCGTATCTTCTGAATCACATGTCATTATTGTTTTTACTGTGGAAGCAGAAGCTAAGTTATTTAATTGATGTGTAGTAAACAAACAGTAAAACACGGAACAGCTCTGTGATTGTTAGTTACAATCACTTTGTCTAGTTATTATTATTGTTATTAGCTGTTCCGACCTGTTAGGGCGGAACAGCTATTGTAATCGTCGAGATTTTTATTCTTTTTATTATCATAATTATTATTCTTTCTTTCCCTAAAATCGTATTGACTTAACCTGTGTCTCTCTTTAAGAAGCCACATGTCTTCCTTCAAATTATCAAAAGGAGACAAATCATATACCATATTGAAGCTTATGCTCTGATTTAAAATTTAGATGTAATAAGATTAAAATTCATAATTAATTATTCACGTGACAGCTTTGTGAATATTTAATTAGCCAATATGGTTAATACCCTATCTCTAGAAGTACACATCCGATCCTCAAAATTATTTCAGTTATGGATCAACCGGAAGTGAGACCATTTCTCAAGAACTACACAACCGTTTTTCAAACTTTTTTCAGTTACAGACTCCTTGGGCATTGGAGAAAAACCTCCGGTAACTTTGACCTCATGTTGACCTAAAGTGGGACCATATCCCCAAAACTACTCAACCTATTTTCAAACATTTTTCAGTTATATAACCCTTGGGCATGGGTTCATCAATTCGTAACGTTTGTGGTGTATTATAGCTTACTTTTACCTTTGCTTTCGGTTTCAAACAAGATCTGATATTGTTTGATTTTCTTACACTGCGATGATCATTCGTGATTACCTGCATTCATTTCAAACACGATTACAGGATTTACACAAAATACATAATTAGTTTAATTCGAGCTACGAAAAAAACTTATTATGGTCAACAGAACGGAACAGCTCTGTGATTGTAAGTTACAATCACATTAGATCTAGTTTTTTTGTAATTGTAGTTCTGTTTTAAAGAATAAACATGACATATCATACTAGCCTAAAAGAAAATTATGAGAAATAATTAGCAAATGAGCTTGACATAAAAACTAATCCAATTAGGCTAGGACCTACCTCAATCATTTGCTTAAAAAAAAAATTAAAAAAAATGCGGTAGAACAGTGACACTGACAGAAAATACGGCTTGTCAGGATCAGTTCGGTACTGAAAATATATGTTATCTCCGACACACTGAGATTCGATGATTGTATTGTGAAAAAATTAATGGATAAACGAGGAATTACAGAAACAAATAAAACAACATTCATCTATTTTCCTTTCTCCATGGAACCCGGTTCTCCGATAAGGATACCTGCACTAACCCAATGGGAACAATTTTTGAGTGACACCGATTCAATGTATCATGAAAACGTGAACCATATTGGACAACAGCAACCATTTCGTGAGAAAGAAAAATCAACTTTCTGCTGCTGTTTCTATCCATTATAGCGGCGTCATATGCCGCATAGATAAATAAGTACTTCATGACGATAAACAACAGCAAACATAGCATTGTTTGTTCTTCAAAAAACCTGTGAGACTCACCATTCAGTATTGTTTAGTCGACCTCCTGCATCAGGATTCGCACGTTCACGATCATCGGCGGCCAGTGGCTCAAACCTGTATGGTTTGGCACCTCGCACTTCCTCGTCAAGCACTCCCCCCAGCTTCATCAACGCCCTCTTCGTCTTCGGAAGAGCTCCCTCCACCGTCAGAGCTATCCTCACTATCAATACTATCATCTGTATTTCCTAATTCTTCTTCGTCCACACTGTGTTCCTCCCACGATCCGCTAATGTCTGACATTTTGTCCTCGTTTACTGTGTGAATAGCTATAGACGCGTACAATAAACACACTTCGCTGCGCGGGGGGTAAACAAGCCGTCTCCATTCATGTACGTCATCAGAGTCTATGGTATATTTTCATCACGTGACATGCTGTTTCCAAAAACTCGGTATGAGGAGCTGCTGAACGCTGGCCTAAATGACCTTTTTTTTAATTACGCAACTACCGCTAAGTATTTTCCTCTAATATATACGTAATCATGAAACACAAATTGATTGGATTTCGCCAAAGTTTAAACTATCTTAGTGTGCCGTTGAAGTAGATCTTTAATGCAAAATAAATGCAATATAACCTATCCCAACGTTTACACGGCTATAGTCACTATCACAGACGCTATTACTCTAACAGCCCTGCTGCCACGGACGCTAGTACTCTGACAGCCCTGCTGCCACGGACGCTTCTATCATCTGAGCGGATCCCACACTTAAACTGCATCCGTCCACTAGCGTCGCTCAACATCAACTGCTAACTAGCACTCGCACACGGCAGCATCACGCAATGCCCAGCGGCTGCTACCGCGCATGCTCCCCGCCAATTGCGCCTAATCGCGCGCCAAGGAGCGCCAACCATGGGGTACCATTTCGTTACAGTACTAACAAGTAACAACGGTGCGTTATCTTCATACCATGAAGTCTGCACTTTACCTGGAAGAAGAAGTGCTGTATTGATGAATTAAAATGCCACAGATGCCGAACCTGTAAAATGACTGTAATTTGTATAGTAACAAATCGCTATAAATATTATTTTTTAAAAACAATTAAAAATTATTTGATTTGTCCTTGCATCTATTAATTTTCGATTAATTTCTTTCTTTTAATTCATTTTTAGCTGTTATGGGTTCTGTGTCAACTTGTATCTACTCATCGCGTTGCTGCCATCCTACCTGACTACACTCCAGCTCTTCAAGGATTGATTCCTGAAGGAGCAGTTGATCGTATCCTTTTGGAAATTGTCATGTCATGTAGACGGTAACCACTTGGAAGACGAGAACATTTGGGAACAACTTGGGGAGGAGGAACAGATGGATGTCGAATTGGTGCTTGGCCGCAACTGCAGAAGGCAATGCTTGCAATGCTTCACTCATACATTGCAACTAGTTATTAATGATGGCCTGAAGGAAACAAAAGCGATAAGTCTGGCTATGGCCAAATCCTCAAGACTAAGTAGTCTCCTTCACACCAGCTGTAAATTCAAGGAGGCCTTTGAAACCAAGTTTGGCGTGAACAGGAACATACCAGCACAAATATGCACACGTTGGAACTCAACCCTGCTGCAAGTGAAGGCCATCATGAGCCTTTGAGCACCAGGCCCTGTGCGACCTTTTAGATGAACAAGGTCACAAGGAAGCATCATTCAGTCCATGTGAATGGAGTCAACTTAAGGAACTTGTTGAAATTCTTGAACCATTCCTTGATGCAACAAACTTGACACAAGGAGAAAAATTGGTCACTATCAGCTGTGTCTTGCCGTGTGTTTTATCTTTAAACCACCATCTGCATAGTATGACACACAATCGCCATTGCCGTTATCTGACTGGGCTCATCAGATCGCTGCATGACTCCCTGGAGACAAGGTTCAAAGGCATATTTGTTGGTGTCGGTATGTTGCCTTCTTCAAAGGCAGCAGATGCCTTCCCGTTTGGTGACCCCTTGTATGTGATGTCTGCTGTGCTGGATCCGTCATTCTCCTTGATGTGGTTGGATTATGATGTATGACATCTAATGAGATGAAGGCTGAAGTCTTGAAATGTGTCAAAGGTAAAAAACAATGCAAATGAAATCAATACACTTTTGACACCAACCAGTTACAGTAAATCTCCATATAAAGCAGAAAATTGGATAACTCCAAAGTAACAAAACATACACAGTGTACTGATAAGTTGTATACATGTACATGTATGTATAATAATTATCTTTCTGTTTCAATTTTTATTTCAGGTTTTATAATTACAGAAGCACATTCTATGCAGGCCAATCAGGACGCAAGCAGTGAAGAGGATGATGCACCACCTGAGAAGATGCCTCGTTTATTTGCTGGCTACAGTCGCATACGCCATGTGAGCTTTAGTCTTGGTTCCAAGACCTTCGTACCGAAATGGATCATGGATCAATTCCAACAACAGAGGGCGTCACTATCCCTGGTTCGATTTAGCTTCCACGAAGGTCTTGGGTACAGTCAGCGCGCAGCCTGTGCTATAATGAGCCGATCGGCGAATCTTATTTGCAGAAAAAAACAGTCTCGTGCGTTTTGGAAATGCGCGAGAAAATCCGCGAGTTGAGGAGGGCTCCTGCAAAAACACTTGGGAAACTCGGAAGGTCACTGCTGGGTCATCATGGATTGGTGAGTACATTTTCAGAGATATGATGCCTGAAAAAAATAAGATTTTCACCATTTTTCACGACGTTTTTGGAACTAAATTACCTTTTAAAATGTGATGAAATATATGAACTTTTCTAGACATACCGTTATATTTAGGGTGCTCCTGACTGTTTCACACAGAATTCGTTCAAACAGAGTCGATATTTGCGTTGTTCGAGGGTGATGCTGTCGATACATGTCACGATTATTTCTGCCGGACCAGGAAAACATTTTTGGGGGGCTTTGAAAAAAACAAAATTTTCAGTTTTTAGCGGATAACACGATAGTACATGTGACGTCATAGTCGCACTGGAGCTGTGAATTTCCCGTACTTCTCGCGTGTGTAGAAAAACGGAGGTGGCGAACGTAGTTTTTAACTTGTAACGTGTATTACCAATTACGTGATAAAATAAATAGTTTTTATTTTGAAGTTTTTTATGAATATTATGCTACCCAAAATGACAGAAACATCATGTGATACAGGGACTAAATGACTTACGATTGTAAATTCATGTTCAAATTTGTATTATTATTATTTTGACTTTTTTGTTGTTTTGTACTTGTATGGAAAAAGGGGGGGGCGAGACGCTTCCTTCCTTTTAGAAAAGCCGGGACAACAAACATTTTAAAATTATATCTGGTATATTGACTAATATGCATCATCACGTATCTGAAGGTATCGTCTAATGTAAACTCTTTTTTTCCCACCCCAACACAGGCCCACCAGTCAAAGTGATCTTCCTTGGGCTTGGTTCAGGCACAAAGCAATAATTGGTGATTCACTTAATACAACTGTACAAATACAAGGTATTTTTATTTCTAATTGCCACCCAACATACAAAGTGAGTGGATCTGTCCTGACGTGGTGATGAAGCCTGGGTGTACGGTTCCCCGTATTAAACCATGATATTTCCATATTGCCATTTTACTTTAATTTCATATTTTACCAAAGTCTATATTTTCAATTTGTTTAAATATTTTTGACTTGAGATTGAACAGTGCTTAGCATGAATGCAATACATCATGTCATTATGTGTATGCAGTTAATGTCATACACTTTTTTAATACTTTTTTATTTTTATGTTTTACGTAAATGTATACAGGCTATGCATCCTTTTGCCTTTCAAGAATTTGTTTTGTAATCAACGTGTGCCTTAAGCCCGGTTCATACTACTTGCTGCGAGAATGCGAAGCGAATATTGACGTCACAACTCTGTCTTTGCTGCGAATAATTCGCAAGAGTTGAGCACGGTTCAACCCCTGCGAATTAATTGTTGCAAATTTGTGACGTCAATATTCGCTAATATGAACCGGGCTTTTGTGTGATCTAATTAAATCACAGTTGACCATTACAACTAAACTGTTTAACACAAATGGTATTCCCATATTGTAATTATTATTTATTTGTTTATACATCCATAATTTATATTTTAAGCTTGCCACTTCAACTTGACATTGAACTGTTCTTGGGGTGACACATGATACAATACCGGTATTTAAATTTAACGTCACACTTCCTTACTCCATGGTCACACCACCATGTTACGTGAAAACACTTTAGTGTTACCTGTTAAGAAGTGTATTTGGATGATTGCTTTTTGATGTTTTCAACTACTTTTTATACCAAGTACTTATTTTTACGCTAACAGTGAAAAAATGTATTTCGACTGGAGTTACGATTTGTTTACTGTTGTCACTCGTACTTTTACCATGCCGTTACTTATTGTTTTATTGCAGCTGTTTGTAGGATACTGTGCTATTTTTTAATGAGATTTAAATACTTAAACATGTTAAACATTTTACATTTAGATTGTCATTTTCATATTGTATCTTTTGATGAAGACTGTTGGAGGCAATAAAATATTTTTCTTTCATGTCCATTTGATTCAATAAAATCTGAATACTGCCTATTTTACTGTTTTCGTGACAATAACATAACATTGTTTTTTATTATAATTTCGCTTTGTCTCGAATGAAACCCCTCGAACGAAATCATTTTACAACGAAAAATAGTCTGGTAACCATGTGCTCCCCCAGCCTTACATTAAGTTACACATCTTCACGATGGATGTCATACCCTGCTTCACTGGACTAAGCCGTTCGCGATATGTGATTGGACAAGAATTCTCCAGATCTTGAGTGATGACCAATGAAAATTGCTGTATTATAAATAGATATGGCTGCCTACGGAAAATTTCAACGTTGTGTCGAAGGCCTGTTCTTGTGGGATATTTCGGGTGCTCTTGACTGTTTCTCAAAGGATCGAGATATACCATGGCCTTTCTAGGAAAGAGGAATAGTTAAACTACACATACATGGGCAGGTTGTTTCTGCCGGTCGTTGGGAAAGGGGAAAAAATCCGGCTTTTTCATTGACCTTTTTTTCTGGACATTCACGTCTTCATTTTCGTTCCAAAATTTCTCTTTTTGATCATCAAAAAATCTATTTTTATGAACAGAACATTAATTTGAATCATTCTCCAAGTTGGTATATACTTTTATTTTATTTTTTAAATCGTTATCATATTTTAAATGTTTTATGAAAATGGCACGTCAAATCTCATTACGTATGCATAAACCGGGCGGTCTATGCATACGTAGCAAATAAACGGAACGTGTTTTCAACAGGCTGCGCGCTGACTGGGTATCTTGTAAAAGGGTGCGTAAGTGTTTCATTGTTTTTCCCCCGACTTTCCGGGGAGCCAATCAACGATCGAGTTTGCACCTTTTCGTGAGTTATTCATGAATCGCCATGCGTTTATAACAGGGAACGTTGTTGTGACTGTGGCAAAAAGTACCTTCTCGCCAGGAATTATGCCCAAGTGAATAAAATGCATTCTGTATAGAGCTTGACAATGGGTTTACCTTAAGTTTTGGACTGAAAAATTCCATAGATTATTCTGGAATTGCTTATTTGTTTATAACAATATTTAACTTGTCCTTGTTTGTTGAAGGTTTTACAGGAACAGTGCAGGAATTGTTTAATAACGAGGAAGTTTATTTTTGAGATGCTTCACAAGTAAAATGGAGTTTATGGGAGTTACAGGGAAAGTATACGTTTGGTTTTTGAAACCGTTCGATTGTTTAATCCTAAACAAATGTAGCTATCTACAATCAAACTAACCTGTGAAAAATTCATTTCAAAAGGTGGTCGAGTTTTTTAGATATCGCCGAAAATCCGGAGCGAATGTCAAAACGCAAGAAGAATAATCCGTAATTGGAATACACAATCTGATCGTTTTTGCAGTAACTTTTCACAGCTTTAAATTTGGGGGGATAACTTCTTTTTCGATAACCACATTATTTCGATGTGAAATGTTTCTGAAAATGCTTCATACTATCAATTAAAAGTTGCTGTACTTCTAACCAAGTAAGTCGATTGTCATTAATTGTAATAGTGAGATAACGCATTGTTGAACAGGCATAGATTTCCACACTATGTACATGTACATTGTACAGTAGTAGGTTGGCTACAGTACTTGCGTAAAATGTATTACATTTATTTATGCACTTTGACCCTCTGCAATAGAGAAACTGCATGTAGGCCATGCACAGGGCGCGCGGTATTTGAAACGCTTATTATATATGCAGCAAAATACGTACTGTTGAAAGTAGCATGTTGGAGTGATGGCCGTACGAACAGTACACGATCCAAACAGTCTTGAGTTCACCTCTCTTTGTGAACGCATATCAGTGAATTAGGCCTACATAATGCAGTAAATCATTATCCCACTACAGAAAATTAATATTATTGCTACACAAAAATCATAATTCGTGTAGGTGCAGTGCATGGTAGAATTCTTTAATTGCCAATAGTTTATTTTCAGGGCATGTCGGATGGTAGAATGCCATATTAATTCAGATGCTTCAAATTACATGTTTGACATCGACAACAATTAAGATTCAAACGTCCAATAACAATGACCAACCGATAAACCTAATTCCGACTACAACCGATGCATATCATTTAGCTTGAATAATTTCAGAATCACTTGCTAAATGCATTGATAATGCGATAGAAGCCATGTTATTGGTGGTCAATCAAAACGAGAGTTCATGCAATGTAACACAGCTAGCATGCACATCACAACACACAATATGCACGTCTCGACGACCCCTTGACCTTTCACATCTTGCTTGTCTTGCAAGCTTGTCATTTAGTCACTAATATGAATAATACATGACTTGATACTTCATTACCATTATTTGGCCACGCCCTCTAAAACAATACGTTACTACAGCCAGTCGTCAAACCGCGACGAATTCAAGAAGAAAAGCGCGCCCTCTGTCGGGTTATCACGAGTATGAGATAGTGACGTCTTGGACCAAGACTATGTGAGCTTCAGCAAGACATCCCCCGCAGCCTACCTTTCGCGATATTTAGAACTTTGCGATGGGTTCAATGGCAACCTTCCCAATTCCTGCCTTCACTTCTGGGCTGCAAATAGAAACACTTTGACTAAACTGTTTCCAGTGGCAATGAGTGTTCTGGGGGTACCAGCATCAAGTGCACCAGTAGAGCGAGTCTTCAGTCATGGCGGCATCATCATGCGCCCCCACCGTGCTCGACTTGGAGACAAAATGTTATCAAACTTGATATTCCTTAAATACAACAGCTTGTAAACATGATGTAAAGATGGTCGTTGTGGATAATTTCAGTTTCTAAGAAAAGGAGTGAAACAATTAGCTTTGATCTCGCAATTTTGTTGTGTTTATAAATATTTTGATTAACATAAAGTGTAGATAATTTTTTTTTAAAGCAGTGGCGTAAATCCGTGTTGAAAAGTGGGGTTAAATTCTGAAATTTGGGTAAAAGTGTGCATTGGTCATGCATGTTTTTGAGGCGTGTTTTTTTTGGGGGGGGGTCAAACTTTTGCCTGTTTTGTTTCATAAATTCGTAAAATATTTAAAAAATATTTTGCTCAGCCACTTCGCAAAATCGGGGGAGATCCCGGATGATCCTATGGTCATCCCCCATTCCAAAAAGTGAGGGTATACACCCGATTCCCCCAGAGTTTACACCAATGTAAATTAATAATTACCAGCTGATAATTACATATTTCATTTGTGCTTATTCACTTAGTGGTATGTAAAGGAAATGATTGAAAACAACTTTTAAGTTCATCTTCCACAGCAAAGCTAGAAGCCGAAGAATCATTTGTTTCAATAAACAGCATATGGCACATATGGATTGTTTGTAACTTAACTTCAGGTCAATTTCTAAGATGTGCTTTATTACAAGTGTGTATTTTTCCACTTTGGCTTGTTGCTTTAATTCAGTTTTCATGTGAATAAAAGGTCAGAGTGAATGAGCTCTGATTTACTGATTGAATTTATTAACTGGTCTTGTAACAGTTTTTCTTTATTGTACTTAAATTTATCGCAACACCATGGGAGGGGCTTATTTTGGGACATTATGTGACTTGTGATTTGACTTGCAAAAATTTGACTTGTGACTTGACTTGACTTGAGAAAAAATGACTTGGTTACAAGACTGAATTTAGGAGACGTTCAAGGGTTTCTTGGGGGTGTCTAGATATATAGACATGATGTCACAGAGAAAATATATATAAGATCAGTGACATATCATTTCCTAGAAGGTCGGATGGGGTAATGGTCAACCATGGAAGAAATCTACCTCAGGGGAGTAATAGTCAGTACTGGGGGACCTTGAGGTAGCCTAAGACTATGTATGCGGTGTGATTGCTGAGAAATGAGAGTGAGCCGTGAAATGACGGAGTATATGGGCCAGACCTGTTGACATCATGTATGATTACTGGGGGAATAGTGAATTTTGTAGGAAATCAGCCTTATTAACATTTAATTTATTGGGTTTTTTTTATCCTAAACCAAGTATCATGGAGGTAGAAATAGTCCTTATTCAAAGAAGGATGACAGTCATCTACAGTGAGACGTGTACACTCACAGTCGATGATCGCACTGAGAATTGTTTTAGGTAGGCCTAGGCCTACAATCAAAAAAAAAATTATCTAACACGTCCGCGAATAAAGCAAGAGATCACGCGGATGCACAGCATGCGTGTGTGCACGTTGTGTAAAAGTATACATGTACATGTATACATTATCTTGTGTACAGCGAACGCGCCGCGGCACAGACCAATCATACACAAACTGCACCCGACTACCCGCCCTTGTGTACATGTCAATGGAATGAAGGCTGGAACCCAAACAATTTTAAAAGACCCTCTAGGCTCTTGAAAAAATAACCGGCACAAATATGCAAACTATGCAACAAAGTATGCGATAATATTTGCGACATCGCACATTATTTGCAAAGATATTTGCGACATCGCAAATATTTGCAAAGATATTTGCGACATCACAAATATTTGCAAAGATATTTGCAAAGATATTTACGACATTGCAAATATTTGCAAACATCGCAAATATTTGCAAATATATTTGCAAAGATATTTACGACATCGCAAATATCTGCAAAGATATTTGCGATGTGCGATGTCCCTTCAGGGCCACCATATGTAGCCACGATCTGTTTTCAAGAAATAATATCCACATACGTATGTTGAAACTTGAATGTCCAGTATCTAATTTCATTATTACTATAGGTGACTTTTTTATTGACAAATGAGCCGTAAAACTGCTAGCCTATAGGAGCAGAGGAAGGCTGTGGACGGTCCACCACTCGGATACCGTGCACGGTGAATCGCAGCCAACAAAAAGTCGTGACGCGCGAGCTAAAAACATGCCCTTCAAAGTTCATTTTTTCACGTTTGCCAAATGCTGCTCTAGGTTCTTCACGTCTTTCAGGTTGCTTCTTCGACTAACTGGGAATATGGTTGGGATGGCGTCATGTTTAAGAATTGCTTTTCTTCTCACGTCAAATGTATGATACATCCCGGATTCGAAGCACGACGTCTCGAAGTGGTCGCTCCATAGAGCTGAAAAGGACGTCGGACTGGACCATTTTGCCCTTGTTAGGCCCTAACTTTCGCTTCCCATAACCGCCTTTATTTTGGATCAGCTGGAAAGAGATGTAGGCTGACCCCATCTTTGGTAGTTTTGTTGCATCCAGCAGCAATACACCTGGTCGGAAAAATGACGGAAAATACCTTCTTCTTTTTTTATAAACGACCCAAACGTCAGGGTCGCTACTTACTTGAACACATGTAAAACGCAGGCAAAGTCGAGGGCGTCGAGGGGGTCGAGGCAGCGAAGTCTGCCTCGATTGACGTCACATATATCAATATCGTTTACATATCAATTCTGACAAATAATCACTCAAACAATTTTGTTACTGTTAATATACATACACTTCATTGTTTAAATCAATAAAAAGCTATTTCCAGGTGCCTTTTTTATACTGCACAGGCTCACAGATGCGTTGGTTATCTAAAAGCTTTGTACAAAATCATGTTTCGGTTAGCCTTTGCAGCGTTTCTACGCGTTGGTGAGATCACAGTGTCTAATAAGAGTACAACTAATACTTTAAAAATGGATAATGTTCAGATTTCGACAAATAGTCCCTGTGTAAATATTAATTTTAACCGCTTTAAACATTCCAAACGTAGAGAGGTTTTCATAACAATTGCTGGCACAAACGACGCGTATTGCTAAGTAGAAGTGCTTAAACAGTTTTAAACCTAGGAAGTACTTTTCAGTCCAACTTTTTGTTCTGTTGGCCGGAGGGGGGAGGTAACCCGATAATTCAGAGATTGCAATCTGCGCAAATGTTGTTGGTCTTGACCCTGATGTTTATATCGACCACAGTTTCCGAATTGAAGCAGCAAGCCATGCAGTATCGCATGGTTTTTCAGATGCACAGATCGAAGAAAGGTCGTTTGCGATCCGGTGCATTCAAATCATACGTTAGGTTGTAAGTTAAGCTCTTGTGTACTTCTGTGATATCTACTGATCGCTGTTTTGGTTTTGAATATGTTCTTTTATAAATATTGTTTTTTGGGGGAGCCGCCCCATGCAAGTGAAGAGTGACGTGCCTGTGGGGCAATTTGTGTCGGTTTAGCTCCCGTAAACGATTTGGAACGATTTTAAGCAGTAAATGATCCTAAAGATGAAGGAAGTGCATTAATTTACATGACTGTTTTGACATATTTAACAGCAAAAGTTTGTCAAATATTAAAGTGAAAAACTTTATGGATTTATATGAGATTTATTTGGTTCTGATAAAAGCCAGTATGATCAAATATTAATTATTCTGGCAAGTTTCTATCGATTATTTTGTTTAAATGTTAAGATTGGTGATTTCACGTTAATCCAAACGATTATCAAAAGGTTTGTGGAATCCGAAATGAACATACCACTTGGTCTGACATTGTGGTGATCTTTATGTATTATAGACCAGCTGATTAAAAAAAAAAACAGTCACGTTTTTGTGTAGTAATTATCATTCACAATTTCAATTTTGTTTGATATTAAGTTGGACTCCTTTACACAAAATGCTGTTTGTTCGTCTTGTCCATACTCGCAAATTCATACAAAATACAAAATAAAATATTCAGAGTGATGCTAGTTTTTGACAAACTCTGTTTCTAGTCGAGTCCATTTCCGGGCTCTACACCTCCCGCTTCGAGCTTCACTTCGTGTGAAGTGAGATGAGATCGTTGGCACTTAGTATCGTAGAGGCGTACGATAGCCCCTTTACGGGTATGGGCTGATATAAGGACTCCTTCTTGACTGTTGACATATCGATTGGTTACACTGGGACTTTTTGATTGGTACATTTATTAATTGTTCCTTGTCAAAGGGATTAAACATCATTGGTTCTGTTTCTGGAAATAGCCCAATTTAGCCCAGATAGCTCAAACCCAGACGGGATGTTCTACTATAGCTGGGTAATTTAAGGTTCAGAATAATGGAGTTGACCACTGCCCTCGATATGTCATTTGTAAAAATGTCCTACTCTCATAAATATAAACATAACTGGTAATAATGATAGCAATATTAAGCGCCTTAAAGTAATAACATAATCGTTAAGCAAAAACACACTTTCTATCCAATAAGGGCTTCGCAGGGGCAGGGCAAATAGCCCATCTGTGGTTATTAGAACCGTATACGCTAACAAGTTAAGCAAATCGCACGAGAATGTTATTTATGAAGTAAAAACACACGCACATTAAAAAATATATCTTCTCTGCATAAACACACTTCAAATGTTACGAACAAATATTACAAATTTAGATCCAGTCCTATGAAAAACGCAAATTAGATATTTCGAACCTATTAAAAAAAAAAGTCTGCTATTACGTAAAAGACACACTGTTACGCTATAACCTATTGCATGTACTGTATGCCCATAACATCACAGAGAGGGGTTGACTTAGATAGCTTCGAAGCCATTCTTCATAGTCATTCTCTTTCTTAAAGTTATACACACCTTAAAAGAAAAAAAAAATAAGTTTGAAATGTGTTTCTTTTTCATTAGTTAAAGGAACATTACAGAATTGGTTTTGCTAACAAAACAGTTGCTGGCAGTGCAAGCACTTTATATAATCCACCATATACATAAACTGACAAACCTGTAGAAGTTTGGGTCACGAGAAAGTAGTGAAAAACCGATTACACATTTGCATGAAATCATATAGATTCAACATATGAATAAAACGCTCACTGAGCGATAAACTCCAATCGGAAAATTAGTTTATTCATTTCTCATCAAATATGGCGTTTCAGACAGAAATATTTCAATGGATGTTTTCTACTTTCATCATCATTAGATCGTGTAAGTTTTATGTAAATCTGTAATCAAAAAGTTTATTTTACAAGTTTATTTTTTTACCAATTCTGTAATGTTCCTTTAAGTTCACGTTGCTAAATGGATGCACTTCAATGCCACATCATTCCATTATTTTAAGCATTGATTTTTACAGTGTTTGTTTTTACGAGTTGCGTGGTTTAGTTACGTTAGTAAGGAAGTCAAACAAGATGGCTTCTGTACTACAAACATTTACATAATTTGATATAATATGCATAGCTAGAAGACCTTTTCGAAACTCAAGGCATCGGATTAAGTTCTGCCTTGGGCTCCGTCAGTAATTTAAAAAAAAATACACTTTCGGTACGGGACTTTAAACAGGCCGGAGCCAAAGCCCAAGGCGTGGTTTCGAAAGTGGCAAATTATCGGTCATGTTTCTTGTGGCAAAAGCAGTGATGAAGACTAACTAATCACACCAAAAAAGGACTAGGCTGTTTTTCGGGTGGTGGGAGAAAAAATAAAATGCGACTAGTGACTCTGAATGGATTTATTGTCACGTCATGGTCAGCTAACCTTTCCGTGGTTGAGAATTCTCCACTGCTTTCGTCATGTTGTTCTTCTCATCGTTCAGATACATCACGTAGAAGATGAGGACAATCAGAACAATGCCAGCCCCTACAGACACCCCTATCAGTGCGTTCTTGTAGACGATGAGCTGCTGGTCAACTTGATCGCTGTCGGTCACAACAGGAATAGTGGTCGACGTTAACTCTGTCGAAGGAGGACAAGCTGTAAAAAAAAAAAACATACAAGAAAAGTACACATAAATTATAATCATAGTTATTGCTCAGTGGATAAGCTAATGCCCACAGTGTTCTTTGTGTAACACTGTTGTGACGCTTTCCATGTTAACCCCATCAGCACAACATGCTCCACGCCGACACTGTCTGCTCATAACAATGAGGTCACCACTACAGACTGGCATTTCAATGAACATTTGGGGACATTTTCTAGAAAACTCGATTTGATTAACTATTTGCCTATGACTTGTGTGAGAAATGTTTGTCTCTGAACAACGTTTGCGTCGGTCATGCACGTTGACCTGACTTTTTTATAATAAATTATTTTGTAAACTATCCTCCCACAAAGCTTTTATTTCGAAAGATGCAATGAATTGTAAAATACTTTACGGCGCACTTACATTCCTCAATGTAGTAGATGATATTAAACCCTTCTCCAGGCAAGTTGGATTGTTCGTTTGACGAAAAACGGACCAGGAGTGCAGCCATGGTGCTGACAATCTTTTTTTGCGGCTGAGGAGCATAAGTAGAACAGCTGGTGACCAACTGATCTGGGTTGGCCTCGTATCCATCGAAGATCTCCATATCATGCCCCAACTTGCATATGCTTTGACTGAAATCCTCCCATTTCACAGCTACTTGGTTGCCAGTTGGGGCAATAAGAAGAGTGAGGCAATTGACGAATTTCGGGTACGCCAAGTTAGGGTAGAGAGGAGAAGATAGAAGCCCGGCGTTTTCCACATTGATCGTGTCGTTGCATGTCCATTCTGAAAATATATGTTCTAGCTTGAATTCCAATATAATATAGGTTTTCCCGGCCAATTTCATCAGAAATCCATTCATTTTAACTCCCGGCTCATTCAATTTAGTTTGAAAACGAATGCTCCGTTGAATCAGCATTCAACAGTCAAAAAGAGTAATTCAATTTCACTAGTTTAGCATTCACTAGTCAAATCAGATCACTCAATTTCACCAGGCCGTAAGAATCATTCAATTTCGCAAAAGCCATAAGCAAGACCTGGTAAATCATTCAATTTCATTTATGAGCAAACTTTTCAAATTCAAATTCTACGTTATGTATGCTTTCTTGATCGTATAGCTGCCTTTCAAAGGCAGATACTTTAAATGAAACTTATTTGGCATTATCTCCAAGTAAATGCCCAAACAATGTTGGCTAAAAAGATGGCTGCCCGGTTGGTCCAGGGCAGTGAATAATGTAGATTTATAGGGCGAGACGGGTTGAAACATTCAAGAATAACATTAATTTATTTTTAAATTGTATAACGACCCCTTATTGTAAGATTTTAATTTCCTTTGAAACATTTGTTAAAGTCTAATTTGAAATTGTCCTGACATTAACAGAAAAACAGAGACAACATAACCAGGGCAAACAAAACATATCAAGGCTAAAGCAAAATAATTAGTTTTGCATTTCAAAGTTATCGGGTGTAGACTTAAACTAAGGAAGGGTAACAACGCAAAAGGAACAACGATTTCAATTAAGAAAAAAAACATGATGTAAATAATGGTGTAAAATACATGGAAACTCCTCTTACAAAGGACAACTTATGTGCCAGTAAAGGAGCTATAATTCCCATTTCACTCATAAGGCCAAAACTCATCTTTAATTTGAATGCAAAGAAGTTGAAATTCGTTGCACATAAATGAAAAAGAAAACGCAAACTAGCAGAAAAATCATGTTCGCTTCGGTGAGTCTTAATTTGAATGCATCAATTGCAAATTGGTAGTAAAACTTCAACTTAAGAATGGTCAAAGTGTAGTCTTGAATGCCCTTAAATGAAATTGAATGCATTAAGAGCTAAAAAGAAACCCTAGTTCGAGGGTATTAGGAGAAATTGCATGAAATTGAATGCATGTTAATGAAATTGAATGATTTTTTGCTGAAATTGGCCGGGAAAACCTATAATAACAATATCACAGTACAGTCAGTTCCTACTTTCAATTTTGAAGAAAATAAAGTGTTTCCCCCTTTAATGTGTGTGGGCTTTTAGATTATATTTCAAATTCAACATCTTTACCAAGGATTTATAACAAAAGGGCGACACGTCCTCGCTTTCAAATAGATGTTAAATTTACACCGGGAAAAAAATAACAGGTTTTCCCGGCCAATTTCAGCAAAAAAATCATTCAATTTCATTAACATGCATTCAAATTCATGCATTTTCCCCTAATCCTCTCAAACTAGGGTTTCTTTTTAGCTCTTAATGCATTCAATTTCGTTTTCGTGCATACATGTTTTCGTTTTTCTCGTTCAGATTCGCTTCTGAGTCATTCTATTTCATTTATAGATATTCAAAACTGCACTTTGACCATTCTTTAGTTGAATTTCTACTACCTATTCACAATGGAGGCATTCAAATTGAGACTCACTGAAGCGAACATGATTGCGTTGCTAGTTTGCGTTTTCTTGTTCGTTTATGGGCAACGAATTTCAACATCTTGGCATTCAAATTAAACATGAGTTATGGCTTTACGAGTAAGCTGGAAGTTTTAGCCCCTTTACTGGCACATAAAGTGTCCTTGGTAAGAGGTGTTTCTATGTATTTCACATTTCATTTACATCATGTGTTTTTTCTTAATTTAAATAGTTGTTCCTTTTGCGTTGTTACACTTAAAGGATCATTACATAATTGGTAAGAAAAAAACTTGTAGAATATACTTTTTGATCACAGATTTACATAAAACTTACACGGTCTAATGATGATGATAGTAGAAAACATCCCTCGAAATATTTCTGTCTGAAATGCCATATTTGATGAGAAATGAATAAACTAATTTTCCGATTGGAGTTTATCGCTCAGTGAGCGTTTTATTCATATGTTGAATCTATATGATTTCATGCTAATGTGTAATCGGTTTTTCACTATTTTCTCGTGACCCAGATGGCCGATCGATCTCACTACAGGTTTGTCAGTTTATGTATATGGTGGATTACATAAAGTGCTTACACTGCCAGCAACTGTTTTGTTAGCAAAAACCAATTCTGTAATGTTCCTTTAAAGTTAAAAAAGGGTTTTAAAGGGAAAAAAGCTTAAAATTATAAGGGGTCGTTATAAATAAAAATAAAAAATAAAATCTTGTTGTTTTTCTGTGGATTTTTTACCACAGGTCCTTTTCTTTGTTTGTTATACATTTCTTCTGTTCGTTTTGATTATATCTGAAGTTGGTTTCTTTAACCTTCAATGATCTGACGTGCCAGACATATTGGCATGTAAGTTTGGCTATGATTCATTCAAAATTGCTTATAGGCTTGGAGATAACGTCAAACTAGTGTAGAAATGAGTTCTCCCTCAAAGTGTCTGCCTTTATTTAGGAAGCTACGAATCAGAAAGCACATAGCATAGAATTTGAATTTGAATGCAAACATTTGGAAAATGTTTGCTCATTAATTAAATTGAATGGTTGACCAGCTCTTGCTTCTGGCTTTGACGAAATTGAATGAGTCTCGCGGTCTAACGAAATTGAATGATCTTATTTGACCAGTGAATGCTAAACTTGCGAAATTGAATTACTCCTTTTGACTGTTGTATGCTGATTCAACGGAGTATTCGTTTTCAAATGAAATTGAATGAGCCAGGAGTTAAAATTGGCTGGGAAAACCTATATTATTTGGTATTTGTCACTTGTACTTTTACCATGCCGTTACTTATTGTTTTATTGCAGCTGCCTATTGTATTGTTTTGTAGGATATTGTGCTATTTTTAAAAGAGTTTATACTTAAACTTTTTACATTTACATGTGTTGTCATTTTCATATTGTATCTTTTGATGGTTTTATTAATGGATGAATCATAACTTGACAGAAGACTATTAGAGGCAATAAAATGTTTTTCTTTCATGTCCATTTGATTCAATAAAATCTGAATACTGCCTATTTTACCGTTTTCTTTCGTGTCAATAACATAACATTGTGTTTTATTATAATTTCGCTATGTCCCGAATGAAACCCCCTCGAACAAAATCATTAATTTTTACATCGAAAAAATAGTCTGGTAACCATGGTGCTCCCCTCAGCCTTACATTAAGTTATACATCTTCACGGTGGATGACATACCCTGCTTCACTGGACTAAGTCAATTGTTCGCAGTATGTGATTGGACAAGGATTCTCCGGATCTTGAGTGATGACCAATGAAAATCGCTCTATAAATAGATATGGCTGCATACAGAAAGGCCTGTACTTGTGGAATATTTTGTGTGCTCTGGACTGTTTCTCAAAGGATCGAGATGTACTGTGGCCTTTCTATGAAAGATGAATAGACTACACATAGGCCTACATAGGTAGGTTGTTTCTGCCGGTCATTGGGAAAAGAAAACAAATCCGGCTTTCCTTTACCTTTTTTTTCTGGACAAATTTATTTTTATGAACAGAACATTAATTTGAATCATTCTCCAAGTTGGTATACTTTGAAAACAAATTAAAATCGTTATCATATTTTAAATGTTTTATGAAAATTGCACGTCAAATCTCATTACGTATGTATAAACCGGACGGTCTATGCATACGTAGCAAATAAACGGAACATGTTTTCAACAGGCTGCGAGCTGACTGTACCGGCTAACAAAAGGAAGACTTGAGAAGATTTGTTTAACATTTTATATATTATTATAGGTTTTTCTTGGTCAATGAGCAGCCATTTAAACAACTGTGCCATTCTATTTCGCGCAAAATCGTATGCTTCTGAAAAGGGTCATTCGATTTCGTTTAATGACTAGTCAAATGTACTGTTGCGTCATTCGATTTAACAAAATAATCATTCAATTTAACAATTCAACAAAGCAGCATTCAAATTCGCAGGAGCTTTTTGGGGCGTATGTTTAGTCATTCAAATTCATTTTGGGGCAGTCATTTCTGGAATTTGTGTAATCTAAACAAACGCGCTGTCAAACTTGTGTTTCCTTTCGATTGTTAAAGGCATAAATACGGTTTATTTATTGGCACTTGAGTAACTTGCCGATGTACTTCGAAAACGAGCTTTCGCCACAGTTTTACACACATATTTCTAGAAATGGCAGCTCAATTAGAAACCAGGAAAAACATAAAAGAACATTACGTCTTGGTCAGTTAACCGATAAAGATCCCCCGAAAAAAATTTCAAGAAAAGAATAAAGAATAAAACAAAGAAAAAGAAAAATCTAATTGGTTCCATGTAAGATCTACTGGAAACTTAAAGAAAAGAAAAATATATGAAGTGAAGATACGAAATCGTTGCCTAGTACTGTTTTTTATTCGCATTTCTTTATCTTACTTATTTGAATTCTCATTAAGCGAAATTGATTGCCTCTTTTAATACGAAATTGAACAAAATAATTCAGTAAAAATCTCCAGTCGCACCAGCTTTGATAAATTGAATGATAATTGTGCGTCACGAAAAAGAATGACAGTATGCTAAACTGAACAGTGCTAAAGGATTTTGGATGCCTCAAAACCAAATTGAATGCCCGAATTCTGAATTTGAAACGCAGTAAAAACTAGAGAGGCAAAATAGCTTTAATTCGAACGCACGAAAATTCAATTAGCTGCTCATTTGCCGAATTTGACCGAGAAAACCTATATTATTTTTATTTTTTTTTCTATTATTTATCATTATTATTACTGTTTTCTTTATTTTTCTTTCTTTCTTTTCCATCCTTTCTTTTTTTTCTTTCTTTTTTTTATACTTATACTACTTTTATTTATTAATTGTTGATTTAAACAATTTCCTTGTGTTTTTTGTTATTTATTATTATTGTTTTGCTTTTTTTTCTTTTGTCGTTTTGCCCCATTGGCCGCCCATACTTAGACTTTTTGCAGAACGTTTTGTGTATTATCCACTTACCTGCCTTGTACGATGCAACGAACTTGTTCTTTGTTACGTTACTTGTGTGGAACTCTAGCAAGAACCACCAACCTTCTGCAGTGAGCACCTTAGCCGTCTTCAATAAGTAGAGACAGACACGATATTTCTTCAGGAGGTTATTGTCCTTATCTGGTGAAGCTTGAAGGACTATATAATTTAGGCAGGACCCGTCTGATCCGTCGTGCATGCCCTCGGATTCCTCGGCCAGTACCCCGGCGAACGTGAACGTGATCGTATTCACCCCGCCACTTGGTTTAATTAAACTGAGGTACGTGCCTGCGTCTGCTCCCCCAAAATGCTGGCCAAAGACTTTGGGAGAGGCAATGAATCCAAGATGTTTTGATGCATCCGAAGTCAGTTTGTCTGGAAAGAATGAAAAAAATATTCTAAATAAACAAATGATGTTGAACTGAATCACTGCACTAGAAGTGATAGCACTTCGGTGAAATAGTACAAACGCTAGATGTAGATGGGCAAGATAATGTTGTGTGAAAAACATATTTGTACAATATGTGTGTAAGTCAAATTAATTGTAATATGAATCTTCAGAGAAATATTGAGATCCACTCGAAAACTTAAGCATAAACACACACTAATGTTTGTGCTTTCAAAAAATGAAACAATAACACCAGGACATTGGCAACAAGTGTACAACTCACCAACTCTGGGGTCTAACTCGAAATGTATGACTTCATCATACTCAGAAATTTGACCTTCCAATACTAGTGGCGAAGTAGAAATCACTTGAAAATCTGGGCCAGCCAGTGCGCATGTCAAATGCGTGCCGTTTTCCATGATGTCAAATGAGTGACAGCCGTACCCTTCGGTTTCGATGCACTTCTGTGCGCACTCTCCTGCTGATTTAACGGCAACACGACCTATGACCGATGAGTCGTTCAGGCGAACGTCGTAGTAAGGGTCAAATATAATGGCAAGGGAATCTAAAGGAGATGAATTACAAAAGTAATAAAATAAATGTTTTTGTTGTTGTTGTTGTTGTTGCTGTTGTTGTTGGTGTTGTTGCTGTTGTTGTTGCTGTTGTTGTTGTTGTTGTTGTTGTTGTTGTTGTTGTTGTTTTTGTTGTTGTTGTTGTTGTTGTTGTTGTTGCTGTTGTTGTTGGGTCGTAGGGGCGTCACATTGACGCGTGACGCAGTTTATATGCAACGATGACGCCTCAATAAAAAGCAGCAATGAAACACCCCTTCCTTTGATTCTATCTGTTGATTGGCCGAGAGCGTGTCACATGGTGTTGTGTATTTCTTCTCTTGTACATGTTCATCGACCAAACGAACTATTCCACAAACTATTCAACGATAGCCTAGCAACCGATGTACTAGTGCATGGATACCCTGGTACCCTGACTACATTGAGTACCATTAATTTAAACGAGCTGCTTGACAACCTCGAACCCAGTGTAATGAACGAAATATTAGTCTGGTTCCCAGACCCAAAAATCTCCGACTAGGCTCTGTCGAATTTAGGGTCCGGTATCACCCAAAATCACGTGACCAGAAAGGAGGAATTCCTCCTTTTTCGAAGTTATCCGAAATGTTCCGAACGTGTTGTCGTCAACATTCGGACAGTATCGTTGATGGTCGGACATTTCCGGGTGTTTATGGTTGCATTGTAAACAGAATCCATGGAATCATAATGTCAGTCCTGTCGGCCGTAGATCCAGGAGTTTTTGTTTAAAAAAGGTTTTTTTACCGCGAAATAGTAATAAGCGGTGGTTTTTTGTTATTGTAAATAATTTTTTGAAGTAACAAGGGGAGATTTAAATAAAATATTTTTTCAACTCCATGAGAGGGCACATACCCATGATGATCATCTTGCATTTTGTATTACCCCTGCGGTATAATGGTATCGTCCAGGTACGTCGAAAGACAACATGGCAGATGCTACCGTTCGTTTATAATTCGGGGTTAAAAAAAACCTTTTTTTACAGTTAAAAATACAATTTTTTCAACAGTTTGAAGGTGATTTAGATGCATATGACTCTTCTACATATATTTAACGGTTGATTTATGTTCAAATGTTTTAAGGTGTATTTAAAATGTGTTGTCGTGAGGGGTCGTGAGTTGTCGGTATTTAGTGCGACCCTTCCGATCAGGTGCAGACATGGTTTCCCTGGAGATGACCCCCGACCCTGACAAGTTGCGTCAGCTCTATTTGGACCTAAGATTTTTAACAAGAGACGTCAAGGAATCTTTGGTCAGGGAACCAGACTAACGAAATATGTGCATTTGAAATATGGTTTAGAGAACGAACGTAACAGCAGTTGTCTGGTACCCTCTTATTTTGTCAAAACTCGGTATTTCAACGTACATGTAAGATTTTACAGTTCTTGTTTGACGATTGATTGCCACGTACGTGAATGTGAATTAATTTTATTAAAGTATACAGATATAATCAAAGGAAGAGGTGTTATAAAACAAATATTGACTGCTTTGTCTCGTGGCGTAGTAAAAACTAGTCACTCTCGGTGATCCCCGGAGCCGCCTTTCTTCCCTCGGCTTCGCCTCGGGAAGATAGGCTGCTCCGGGGATCACCTCGAGTGACTAGTTTTACTACGCCACTCGAAGCAGTCAATATTTGTATAATAGCCACGTTACATGCGTCATTGTGTCACATCACGTGATTGGTTCTCGATCAATAAACACTCAAAAAAATATATATTAACGTGGTACAACAAACGCCTTTGTGCACCTACCTACTGCACATCTCTGGCGTTTGCCAACCATTAGTGGCTGTTCTTTACTTCTTATACATGAATGTAATTTACGAGCAATCTACTGGAAGCCACGTTCTTACAATTTAGGCGCAGTTTCTGCACAGCGCGCATACCACCTCGCCGTCTTTCAATTTACGCACAGTTTATGTGCATCCTGCCAATCTTAAACTGTGCGAGTCTCATGCGTGTTCGAAAACTTTTTGGAACATTTAGGTCCCACGTACATACTATACAAATATAATAATAATAATAATAATAATAATAATAATAATAATAATAATAATAATAATTTGGCAGGTGAAAGTGAAAGTAGTCCCTGTGGTTGTTGGAGCACTTGGCACCATTCCCAAAGCACTGGGGAAACATCTAGATGAAATAGGGACAAATGTGAGGATAGATCTGTTACAGAAGGCGGCGCTTTTGGGAACAGCGAGGATCCTGAGAAAGACCCTTGAGATCTAAGGCTACGGGACGTAGCCTGACTCGAGGAGTAACCGGCACAAATGAAAATGGAATCTTTCTTTTGCATGCTGTGATAAGATGGAAAAATAATAATAATAATAATAATAATAATGGCGGCGAGACAAGGAACACTGCTTCAGATCGGCTCTCGATTCTATAGAAGATAAATATTGTTTCCTGCTGTTTGTTATACATCAAAAGTTAACTCCTTGTTGGTACTACTTGGTAGACACCCCAGGGCAAGTTTGACGACAACAAGTTACCATCTTGTTGCTATTTTTGGTGGAAAAGTGTTGGATTTTTCTGTATTCAGAAAACTTTCTTCAACGTAGACCGCACAGTGTACATTGAGTCAGTGAACGGACGCGCGTATCAACTGCGTCCTTTGGAACATCTTGATTACAACCAGTGTTTAGTGGTCTCCGTAGGGTTGGATATTCTACAGCGTTGCTGTATGTAGTTCTCCCTAAAACTACAAACTTTCTCACAATTGTGTGATGTTTATAATGAGTGCTATGGAGCATCAAGTCAACGGTGAAAGAGTGACAAACTCCCAGAGAGGAAGTCCTTCACCCGATCTGGTTGGTATGCCTGAGCAGGTACTACCAGATCGTATCCAAACTGCTCACAACAGGATACGTGTTGCAATCAGGAGAAAATGGAGTAAGGCTGATAACAAAATGGCGATGGAATGTTATATTAAAAGTGAGCCGGACAAGAGAGGATACAGAAAGAGAATGTTTAGCCTATGGCAGGATAAAGAAATGTTTGAGATCAGTGAGCAGCGTCTTGCAGACCAGATAAGTACTATCAAACGGAACCAGTGGTTAACAAACGTGGAAATTGAGGAGATGAGGAGGATAGTACAAGCTGAAAGAGATAGAACGGAGGTTGTTAACCACCAAGTACCGGAGGAGGTGGCTGCTGCTAATAGCGAAGATGTGGTTGAGCGGCCAGGGTTGCTAGACAGTCAGGTGACGATGGCATAGACGAAGAGGGAGGTGTAGAGTGTACGGAGGAGGAGGTGCAAATTAAAACCAGGATTCAAGAGGTGATGGAAGCGGCTAAGGGGTCAAGCGGGTGGAGTATCCCATCTTTGCGCCGGGTCCCAAGGAAAAGGCTGACAGAAATGTCAGCCGTGGTAAGTAAAGTCCTTGGGTCAGTAAGTACAAATAATCTGTCGGAAACTAACCGTCTTATTTTTGCTGGGGCAGTTGTAGTAGGGGAAAAGTTAGGTGTGAAGGCTTCACAATCAAAACAGGAAAACAGTACACCATGGTGGAAACGTCGTCTGGAGGGTCAAATTAAAGAATTACGGAAAGACCTCAGTAGAATAGAACAAATGAAAAAGGGTTTAATAAAAGGTTCAGACTTGAGGAATACAATCATGACAAAGTATAATGTCAAAGGTAAGGGGGTGAATGTTGTCATAGAGGAGATTAAGCAAAGGGTAAAGGCTAAGGCTGCAAAGGTGAAGAGGTATGTTGATAGGGTCAAGCAGTTTCACCAAAATAGGCTATTTAACACCAATCAGCGTCGGTTGTTTAAGGAATTAGACGGAAAGAATGACAGCACGCAAGTGGGCCCGAGGCCAGCAGAGGCAAAAACTTTCTGGGGTAGTATTTGGGACCAACCAATACAGCACAACCGACAAGCGGAATGGCTAACGAATGTGAAAGATGAATTGAGAGGGGTACAGCAGCAAGAAGGGTTCCAGATTGACGTGGACAAGGTAAAGAGACAGGTAAAGAAAGTGCCAAATTGGAAAGCCCCGGGTCCGGACCAAGTGCATGGGTACTGGTTGAAGAACTTCCGTAGTTTGCATGAGCGAATGGCCCTACAACTGCAAGACTGTTTAGTACAGGGTAAGGTCCCATCTTGGATGACTGAGGCAAGAACGGTTCTGATCATAAAGGATGTCAAGAAAGGTAACATTGCGAGTAATTATAGACCAATCACGTGCTTACCTGTGATGTATAAACTTTTGACCTGTATGATTGCAGAAGACCTCTATCGCCATATGGATGACCAGAAGTTGTTTCCAGAGGAGCAGAAAGGCTGTAAGAAGCGGTCCAGAGGTACGAAAGATCAACTTATCATTGACAAGGCTGTACTGAAGGATTGCAGGAGCAGAAAGACTAATTTGGCAATGGCGTGGATCGACTACAAGAAGGCGTATGACATGGTATCGCACACATGGATAATGGAATGTCTGGATATGGTTGGAGTGGCTGATGCAGTAAAACGTCTTTTAGGTGAGAGCATGAAGACGTGGCGAACAAATCTGACAGCCAATGACGATAGTCTGGGCAAGGTATGCATAAGAAGAGGTATTTTCCAAGGTGACTCTCTGTCTCCACTGCTGTTTGTTCTGGCACTGATGCCCCTGTCGATGATTCTGAGGAAGGTGAGCGCAGGTTATGTAATGAAGAAGGACGGATGTAAGATCAACCATCTGCTTTTTATGGACGATTTAAAGTTGTTTGCAAAGAATGAGGCGGAGATCGATTCTCTGGTGCAGACCGTCAGGATTTTCAGTGATGACATCGGGATGAAGTTCGGTCTGGAGAAATGTGCTTCAATGGCCATGAAGAGGGGAAAGAGGGTACACTCCGATGGCATCGCTCTGCCAGATGGTGCACAGATGAGGGCTCTAGGCGAGGAGGAGAGTTATCGGTATCTTGGTGTTCTTGAATCGGACCATGTGCTTCACGAGGAATCAAAGGTAAGGCTGAGGGCAGAATACATCAGGCGGGTGAAGAAATGTTTAAAGTCCAAACTGAACGGGGGGAACATGATTAAGGCGATTAACACGTGGGCCGTGTCTTTGATGAGGTACAGTGGGGGTATTGTGGGGTGGACCAAGGAAGATCTAGATGTCACGGACAGGAGAACAAGGAAACTGATGACCATGCATGGCATGCTACATCCGCGGTCAAATGTCAGCAGACTCTATCTTCCGAGGTCAGAGGGCGGAAGGGGGTTACTGAGCGTGGCAGACAGTGTTAACATCGAGCGCAGGAGCTTGCATTGTCATATTAGGAGGACCGAGGAGAACTTGTTGATGGTTGCCCAAAAGTACACGAGGGAAGACGAAGTTGGGCCGAAGGAGTACAAGAGGGGAAAGAAAGAGGAAAGACATCAAGATTGGAGGAACAAGCCACTCCATGGCCGGTTCTTGAGATGTACTGAAGAGGTAGCGAGCCCTAAGTCATGGAATTGGTTAAAGTGCGGAGAACTAAAGAAGGAAACCGAGGGTTTGATTACTGCGGCGCAAGACCAGTCACTAAGGACAAATGTTATGAAGGCAAGGATCGAGAAAGCAAACGTCTCTCCTATGTGCAGAATGTGTTACAAGGCAGAAGAGACTGTATTTCATATTGTCAGCGAATGTAGTATGATGGCCCAGACGGAGTACAAAGGAAGACATGACAAGTTGGCCAAGGTGATTCACTGGGATCTGTGTAAGAAGTATTGTGTCCAAGTGCATGCGAAATGGTACGACCACGTTCCGGAGAAAGTTGTAGAGACCGACCAGGTCAAGATTCTCTGGGATTTTAACATTCAGACTGATCATGTTATAGAACATAGGCGTCCGGATGTTGTAGTCTTAGATAAGACGACGAAGATGTGTCATCTCATTGACATAGCTGTGCCGGGTGATATCAGGGTAGCTTCGAAGGAGACGGAAAAGATCCACAAGTACCAAGACCTGGCAAGGGAACTCCGTAAGATTTGGCAGGTGAAAGTGAAAGTAGTCCCTGTGGTTGTTGGAGCACTTGGCACCATTCCCAAAGCACTGGGGAAACATCTAGATGAAATAGGGACAAATGTGAGGATAGATCTGTTACAGAAGGCGGCGCTTTTGGGAACAGCGAGGATCCTGAGAAAGACCCTTGAGATCTAAGGCTACGGGACGTAGCCTGACTCGAGGAGTAACCGGCACAAATGAAAATGAAATCTTTCTTTTGCATGCTGTGATAAGATGAAATAATAATAATAATAATAATAATAATTAATAATAATTGTTTAGTACAGGGTAAGGTCCCATCTTGGATGACTGAGGCAAGAACGGTTCTGATCATAAAGGATGTCAAGAAAGGTAACATTGCGAGTAATTATAGACCAATCACGTGCTTACCTGTTATGTATAAACTTTTGACCAGTATGATTGCAGAAGACCTCTATCGCCATATGGATGACCAGAAGTTGTTTCCAGAGGAGCAGAAAGGCTGTAAGAAGCGGTCCAGAGGTACGAAAGATCAACTTATCATTGACAAGGCTGTACTGAAGGATTGCAGGAGCAGAAAGACTAATTTGGCAATGGCGTGGATCGACTACAAGAAGGCGTATGACATGGTATCGCACACATGGATAATGGAATGTCTGGATATGGTTGGAGTGGCTGATGCAGTAAAACGTCTTTTAGGTGAGAGCATGAAGACGTGGCGAACAAATCTGACAGCCAATGACGATAGTCTGGGCAAGGTATGCATAAGAAGAGGTATTTTCCAAGGTGACTCTCTGTCTCCACTGCTGTTTGTTCTGGCACTGATGCCCTTGTCGATGATTCTGAGGAAGGTGAGCGCAGGTTATGTAATGAAGAAGGACGGATGTAAGATCAACCATCTGCTTTTTATGGACGATTTAAAGTTGTTTGCAAGAATGAGGCGGAGATCGATTCTCTGGTGCAGACCGTCAGGATTTTCAGTGATGACATCGGGATGAAGTTCGGTCTGGAGAAATGTGCTTCAATGGCCATGAAGAGGGGAAAGAGGGTACACTCGATGGCATCGCTCTGCCAGATGGTGCACAGATGAGGGCTCTAGGCGAGGAGGAGAGTTATCGGTATCTTGGTGTTCTTGAATCGGACCATGTGCTTCACGAGGAATCAAAGGTAAGGCTGAGGGCAGAATACATCAGGCGGGTGAAGAAATGTTTAAAGTCCAAACTGAAACGGGGGGAACATGATTAAGGCGATTAACACGTGGGCCGTGTCTTTGATGAGGTACAGTGGGGGTATTGTGGGGTGGACCAAGGAAGATCTAGATGTCACGGACAGGAGAACAAGGAAATGATGACCATGCATGGCATGCTACATCCGCGGTCAAATGTCAGCAGACTCTATCTTCCGAGGTCAGAGGGCGGAAGGGGGTTTACTGAGCGTGGCAGACAGTGTTAACATCGAGCGCAGGAGCTTGCATTGTCATATTAGGAGGACCGAGGAGAACTTGTTGATGGTTGCCCAAAAGTACACGAGGGAAGACGAAGTTGGGCCGAAGGAGTACAAGAGGGGAAAGAAAGAGGAAAGACATCAAGATTGGAGGAACAAGCCACTCATGGCCGGTTCTTGAGATGTACTGAAGAGTAGCGAGCCTAAGTCATGGAATTGGTTAAAGAGCGGAGAACTAAAGAAGGAAACCGAGGGTTTGATTACTGCGGCGCAAGACCAGTCACTAAGGACAAATGTTATGAAGGCAAGGATCGAGAAAGCAAACGTCTCTCCTATGTGCAGAATGTGTTACAAGGCAGAAGAGACTGTATTTCATATTGTCAGCGAATGTAGTATGATGGCCCAGACGGAGTACAAAGGAAGACATGACAAGTTGGCCAAGGTGATTCACTGGGATCTGTGTAAGAAGTATGGTGTCCAAGTGCATGCGAAATGGTACGACCACGTTCCGGAGAAAGTTGTAGAGACCGACCAGGTCAAGATTCTCTGGGATTTTAACATTCAGACTGATCATGTTATAGAACATAGGCGTCCGGATGTTGTAGTCTTAGATAAGACGACGAAGATGTGTCATCTCATTGACATAGCTGTGCCGGGTGATATCAGGGTAGCTTCGAAGGAGACGGAAAAGATCCACAAGTACCAAGACCTGGCCAGGGAACTCCGTAAGATTTGGCAGGTGAAAGTGAAAGTAGTCCCTGTGGTTGTTGGAGCACTTGGCACCATTCCCAAAGCACTGGGGAAACATCTAGATGAAATAGGGACAAATGTGAGGATAGATCTGTTACAGAAGGCGGCGCTTTTGGGAACAGCGAGGATCCTGAGAAAGACCCTTGAGATCTAAGGCTACGGGACGTAGCCTGACTCGAGGAGTAACCGGCACAAATGAAAATGGAATCTTTCTTTTGCATGCTGTGATAAGATGGAATAATAATAATAATAATAATAATAATAATAATAATAATAATAATAATAATAATAATAATAATATAATAATAATAATGTACCAAGACCTGGCCAGGGAACTTCGTAAGATTTGGCAGGTGAAAGTGAAAGTAGTCCCTGTGGTTGTTGGAGCACGTGGCACCATTCCCAAAGCACTGGGGAAACATCTAGATGAAATAGGGACAAACGTGAGGATAGATCTGTTACAGAAGGCGGCGCTTTTGGGAACAGCGAGGATCCTGAGAAAGACCCTTGAGATCTAAGGCTACGGGACGTAGCCTGACTCGAGGAGTAACCGGCACAAATGAAAATGAAATCTTTCTTTTGCATGCTGTGATAAGATGAAATAATAATAATAATAATAATAATAATAATAATAATAATAATGAGGAGAACTTGTTGATGGTTGCCCAAAAGTACACGAGGGAAGACGAAGTTGGGCCGAAGGAGTACAAGAGGGGAAAGAAAGAGGAAAGACATCAAGATTGGAGGAACAAGCCACTTCATGGCCGGTTCTTGAGATGTACTGAAGAAGTAGCGAGCCCTAAGTCATGGAATTGGTTAAAGAGCGGAGAACTAAAGAAGGAAACCGAGGGTTTGATTACTGCGGCGCAAGACCAGTCACTAAGGACAAATGTTATGAAGGCAAGGATCGAGAAAGCAAACGTCTCTCCTATGTGCAGAATGTGTTACAAGGCAGAAGAGACTGTATTTCATATTGTCAGCGAATGTAGTATGATGGCCCAGACGGAGTACAAAGGAAGACATGACAAGTTGGCCAAGGTGATTCACTGGGATCTGTGTAAGAAATATGGTGTCCAAGTGCATGCGAAATGGTACGACCACGTTCCGGAGAAAGTTGTAGAGACCGACCAGGTCAAGATTCTCTGGGATTTTAACATTCAGACTGATCATGTTATAGAACATAGGCGTCCGGATGTTGTAGTCTTAGATAAGACGACGAAGATGTGTCATCTCATTGACATAGCTGTGCCGGGTGATATCAGGGTAGCTTCGAAGGAGACGGAAAAGATCCACAAGTACCAAGACCTGGCCAGGGAACTCCGTAAGATTTGGCAGGTGAAAGTGAAAGTAGTCCCTGTGGTTGTTGGAGCACTTGGCACCATTCCCAAAGCACTGGGGAAACATCTAGATGAAATAGGGACAAATGTGAGGATAGATCTGTTACAGAAGGCGGCGCTTTTGGGAACAGCGAGGATCCTGAGAAAGACCCTTGAGATCTAAGGCTACGGGACGTAGCCTGACTCGAGGAGTAACCGGCACAAATGAAAATGGAATCTTTCTTTTGCATGCTGTGATAAGATGGAATAATAATAATAATAATAATAATAATAATAATAATAATAATAATAATAATATAATAATACGCAGTTCTTATATAGCGCTTTATCACGTCCGATGGGCGTCTCAAAGCGCTCAGTACTTTTCCTGCAAGGTATAATGTGGAGCTACGTTTTGAAGTATTAGACCTGTTCCTTTACATAGCACCAAGTAATGGTTTACACGGTGCTGTGGCGCAATATGCTGCCAATCAAACAATGAACACCGGGGCGAACACCTTCTCTTAGCGATAAGTGTAACTGGGTTCTTTTACGTGCGTTACACAACACACGGGACCTACGGCTTTACGTCCCATCCGAAGGACGAAGCAATAATGGTTAAGTGTCTTGCTTAAGGACACAAGTGTCAAGCGGGACTCGAACCCACACTCTGCCGATCAGAAACATCAGAGCTTGAGTCCGGTGTTCTTATCCGCTCGGCCACGACACGCCACAATATTGACTGCTTCGAGTGGTGTAGTAAAACTAGTCACTCGAGGTGATCCCCGGAGCAGCCTATCTTCCCGAGGCGATAGCAATAAGTAATAAACCACAAGGGAAACTGACTGTGTAGATTTTAAACAGTTTTGGGTGGAACAAAGAATAATTTACTACAGCGGGATTTGAGCCAAAGACCTCTGGAAACGTGCCGGCGCTCTACCAACTGAGCTATCTAGCCCTGTGTTGGCGGTCTCTCTTTATTGTCAATATCTTGTTTCGGGGGTTCCAGTCAGAAGCCATTCAACCTTTAACTGCCGTGTAGCCAGGGATCACACCCAAGTTCACGATACAACCTGGAATGCAGCGACTTTTTTATATCAAGTATCAAGTAATAAACCACAAGGAAAACTGACTCGGTAGATTTTGAACAGTTTGGGGTTGAACAAAGACAAATTGACAAGAGCGGGATTTGAACCTACGACCTCCGGAAACGTGCCGTGTTTGTCAGAGGCATAAACTAGCACAAACGAAAACATATCCATTTATAGCAAAAAGAGGAGCAAAGAAATATAGGCCTATTTTTTAACCACAAATCGGGCTAATTTAGGGAGTTACTGTAGTTTAGTGTAGTGTATAGATAAATTCTTATTTTGCCAGACTTTTTAGTCAAGTTTAAATCATCATTATCCCCCCAAAATTGCCAAATATAGTTGCGAAATGTCCCTAGCGATTTGAAGCAAAAGCAGACTAATCAATTTAAATGACAACACCAAGAATACATATTTTTTTAATATTAATAATCTAAATGCTTTAAATGTACTGAATTTAACAGAAGATTACAAGTGTTTTTCAAAGATAACTAACCACAGTAGGCTTCATCGTTGAAAGCCACGCAATCATAACTCCCGTCACACTTCATCATACGGCTTAAGCATCCCCCAAGCGAACACATGTACTCTGTGTCAGCGCATTCTCTGTCTTCTGTAAAACAATAACATAAATCGTCATTACAGTTTCTATGGTGATTCTTAGAATTTCGAGTTTCAATAATGTAAATGTTGAGAGCTATCATCACAGACTCTAATAACAAAATAAATGAAAACAAGACTATCGCCATTACAAGTGTTATATGATGGGAGCAAATAGAGACATACTTGTGGCTGATGCATGAATTTAACTGCTATCTCAAAAATGGTGAATGCAGAATAAGGATTTTTTTTCTTCAAAATCCACTTCCCATTACCCGAGCATTTTACTTGATCCATAATTTTTGTTTAAAGGATCCAGAGCGTTCTTGAATGATTTTCACACAAAAAAAGGCTTCAAAATCTGAACTTTGTTTACTTACGGCCTTCGGGTTCCGATCCGTTGAATATGGGTTCAATCCAATCCAAAAAGGTAGTTAGCCTTGCATACACGTTGGGTATCTCTGTCGAATTACAATCAGTTGGACCAAAACTGACCACACCAACTTGAGTCCACTTTCCTTCAAGCGGTAGGACCAAAGGACCCCCGCTATCCCCCTGAAAAATCAGCACCAATAACCCCGTTAGACATTGTCATTCTAGGAAGGTTCGTGGTTGCACCATGACAATAAAAGATCTTATCTGTGATTCTGAAACGTACGGAAATGTACAAAAAGAGACACGCAACTAAACAAACAATTCAAATCGTTAACTTGCCAGGGCGACTTACTTTGTTGTTTACTAGGCCCGTCGTCAATGTTACGTCATAATTTATGACACAACTTTTAAGAAAGTTAAGTTGCATTGATAAATTCAGGTAGTTTAAATATTTAAAAAGAAGAAACAAAATAAAAGGCACAATTTGTTTTCTTCATAAAATGATGCGCATTAATGGCGTATATAGACTATACAAGTTAGACGTAAAGCAACACTGACATTTCGAATCAAAACAAAATTGCATGAGGCCTAAAACTTACTAACAGTGACATTATAACCCGGGCCCTCTCAGTATTGAATGGAGTAAGCCCCAAGGCATAGGGCTACTCCGTGAGTAAAGAGTAATTGCATTATCATTACCCTTTATAAAGGTAGGGTCATAACAATTGTTTTTTGTCAATGTAGATTTACAGCCAAAATTTTCAAGAAAGATACTCAACGAAGGTCATATGTGTAAGTTGCAGCTGAATGCAGCATCTACTTGTTGAGAAAACAGCAAAAACTGTCACGATATTTTCATCAAGAACGTCGAGTCCCAACCGCATCCCTATCCGCAGCATGTTCACAAACGGATACCACGGAAACATGAATCTTCAAAACTCGTCTGAGGTGAGATTTGGAGATTCAAATTCAAGGTGCTGAGGAGCGTTCAGCAGCCACTGCCGGAAACACCGAGGCAAACCCCCTTCTCTGGGCGATAGGTGTAATCTTTTACGTGCATTACACAACACAAGGAACCTACGGTTTTACGTTGCATCCGGAGGACCCAGCAATAATGGTCAAGTGTCTTGCTTAATTAACGAAGTGTCTTGCCTAATAAAGGAAGTGTCTTGCTTAATTAAGGAAGTTTCTTGCTTAACTAAGGAAGTGTCTTGCTTAATTTAGGAAGTGTCTTGCTTAAAGTGTCAAGACCGTGACAGAGACCCACACTCTGCTGGTATATCGATTCAACATTAAACATTTAGTATAATGCAAAGTAAATCAAACATGCACGGTATCTTCTTCTTTTTTCTTCTTCCTGAGAATGATTTTTCTGGTTTGTAATGGGACTAGTCCCGATCAAAGACGGGGTTCTTACAAAGCAAGCGCTCTTGGTGGGTGTCTCCCCTGGTTTCCCTGCACAGATCATTGTGGTGTCAATGACTACGCCTTGATTCGCACTCAACCATGTCTCAGTACAGCTCGTCTGGTCCTGCAGAAATAACTTCACTTCGAGAAGCTCGTCCATATTCGCGGTACCTTGATACAAAAGAACACAAAAGGAAAAGGTTATTTCAGTCTATGTAATGTACCACTAAGAATTTGCTACGTAACTGTTTAATTTGCAAAATAAGGGCTTACTTATAATATTGAAATAATTTGTAAGAACTGTTTTCTTTTAATTGGATGTGGGTTAATGAAGTTTTGATAATTTACTTTAAGAGGTGTGAACAAATTTGTAACTTTAGTGTTAAATTTACCATTCTCTGTTTGTCCCCATCCAGTTACCGTAACGACTGTGTCATTCGAGAAATCCACCATATCCTTTTGTGGAAGGCATACAGTCCGTACGTAGTCGGAAATGTTAAACGGCGAGTCCATTTTAAACAAAGCAACGTCATTGCTTACATTAGCCCCGATTTTGTAGTAAGGGTGCATGTACATCGCCACTGCCCTTCTTTGTTGCATGTTTTCTGAGTTACCTAGAAGATCGTTGGTTCCCATCCTGAACTGGAAGAGTTCCGGGTGTTTTGTGACGGACAACCTACAAAAGAAAAAGGTTATTTCAACAACTGAACATTTATTTATCGTTGGTTTAATGGTTAAGCAACCGTTAATATATTGTGTGTGTTATACTCGGTTGAGTTTACATACATTGGTAAGGATATAGAGCGAGAGTTCCTTGCTCTATGGTGAGGATGACTATCTCTGGCACCGCTTATAGCATTGGCTTCCTCTTAACACTAACAATAAGCATATCATATTATATAAATTGTACAGTGCACATAAAGAAAACGCAAGTGTCAATCATCTTTGTGTGTAAGACCGTTGACCCCAGTGGGCGGCGCAAATCCGTTTATGAATGAGTGAATGGTTTTTCTCTCGGTATGATGTCATTAGTTTTGAAGTCGCCGGAAACACAAAGTTAGCTTTAGTACTTTCCAGAAAACGTGAAAATATATTCTATATACGGTCTGGGAGAGATTTCGGACCGGACACAATACTCAATACTGGTGGATGCTACAAGCTACCGAAGGGTGATTTCAATTGTAAAAATAAGAATGTGTAAAAATAAGAATCAAACTTATAAGAAACATTACAGAATTGGTTTTTGCTAACAAAACAGTTGCTTGCAGTGTAAGCACTTTATGTAATTCACCATAAACATTACATAAACTGACAAACCTGTAGAAGTTTGAGATCGATCGGCCATCTGGGTCACGAGAAAATAGTAAAAACCCGATTACACATTTGCATGAAATCATCTAGATTCAACAAATGAATAAAACGCTCACTGAGCGATAAACTCCAATAGGAAAATTAGTTTATTCATTTGTCATCAAATATGGCATTTCAGACAGAAATATTTCAAGGGATGTTTTCTATTATCATCATCATTAGACTGTGTAAGTTTTATGTAAATCTGTGATAACAAAATATATTTTGTCAAGTAATGAACCACACACCCAAAAAATATATTTTACAAGTTTTGTTCTTACCAATTATGTAATGTTCCTTCAAGGAGTTGGTATTCCATGTTTGAATGATCTTCATAAAAGTCTGAGGCAACCTTTCCCAATATCGTCACATTATTGTTGTATACTTATTCATGCATGCAGCTATCATCACAATTTCATCAGTATGGGTATGTTGTCTAGTGTAACAATAAATCTAACAATAAACCTTCCTTCTTCGCTTGTGTTTGTATTTTAGTGTGTCTGTTGCAATCAGTGTGAAATAAAAGTTTATCAATAAATTGATAAATGAATTAAACAGTTTGATTGACTCACAGGCAGTGAGCTGCGGTCAGTATCCACTCGGGATGAATTAAAGAACCACCACAGATGACTTTATTCTGGAACATGAGGGCCGCCTGCCACGGCCACTCGCCCTCCTGTGCCGCATTGCCGTTTATGATACGAGATTCGGGTTGCAATGGGGCAGTCTGTATACCGCAAGTGGTATTATCTGTAACAAGAGGATAAAATCAATATGAAAACAGCACGTTTGTGGACGTAGAAAATCTGTTTTCTTCCAATGATTGGACTCCAACAACTTCCTATGGTGGCCCTGAAGGGACATCGCACATCGCATCTTTGCAAATATTTTCGATGTCACAAATATTATCGCATACTTTGTCGCATAGTTTGCATGTTGTGCCGTTTTTCTTTTTCAAGAGCCTAAAAGGTCTTGAAGTTGTTTGGGTTCCAGCCTTCATTCCATTAACATGTACACACGGGTGGGTAGTCGGGTGCAGTTTGGGTATGATTACTCTTCTGTTCTTTCCGCATGCGTGTATAACCATTACATGGAGGTAGAATATGTAGGCATCCGTGGTCGTTTTTTTTGTCGGAGTCTCGAGAATTTGGTATTCCATTCGCACTGTCATTGACGGTCGTTGACTTAGAATTTAGAAATTTGGTGTTTGCACAAAATTTCTTTCCAGCACCAATTTTTTTGTTCGTACCACACGCTCACTAAAGGGCTAAAGTAAAGACTTCTGATTGGTCCGTTTTTGCATAGTTCGTGCATTTTAAATGAGGTCAACTGAGGAAAGCGTTATTACTATAAACGTACTGGTGGTACACGGCCCTAGCCTTGGAGCGCAGCCTGGTTTATCGCATGGATATGCGGTGCGTGAGGTGTTAATATAAATTATATAGCAGCACTTGGTACATTGTGTGTAGGTGATAATAAAAATAGAGGCAAGAGGTATAAGAAAACTCCACTGATCTATTTTATTTTAATGTATTTAAAAAAATTATGTCTCATAAAATAGCTGTCACTTTATCACGGAGGTAACATTGTCCACTTCAGAAGTGGATGTCAAAGTTGTATTTGAGTCGTGTAAACGAACACAATTTAATGCAAAACACTGTCGAAAAGACAATTTTACAAATCACAAGTCATATGTCTTCCCCAATAATAATAAAGGCATATGTGTCAATAGGTAATGCCCCAAACTCTGTCATTTGAAGGTTTCTAAACCCTAGACGATGCTTTAATAATTTACAATGGCAACAAAAACAAGGCGAAGGGTTTTATTAAGATGATGAACAACCTGCACCCAACTTTGAAATTCACTTCAGAGATCTCCGACTACCAAATCACCTTTCTTGACCTAGTAGTTTACGAAGGCGAACGTTTTCAGAAAGAAGGGAAGCTTGATACTCGAGTAGCAACGAAAAAACGGAGACGTTCCAATATCTTGCTTGAGATTTTTGCACGCCCTGAGTATGTATTTGGCGACGAGATACAAACACAGCATCATATGCACACACACAAAAGATTTTGAGAGTAAGGTCAATTTTTTTAAAGAAAAGCTAAAAGAACCTGGATATAACACAGAAGAATTGACCCGCTTCACGAAATCTAATGTGGACCTCAGGAATTCAATGTTGAGTGCACTATACCTAACATCAAGAAAGAAACGAATTGTTTTTATTTTGCCTTTCTTCCCACAATTACATCACTCTAATATCAAACGTGCACTGTTGAAACACTGGAACTTAATCAATGATAATGACTTCCTTAACGATCTCTTCCCTATACCACCTCTGTTGGCCTACAAACGACAAAAGAAAATAAAAGACCAACTTATTCGGGCTACATTGCAAGCTTCAACCCAAGAAAACTTACTCAAAAAATTGGACGTACAGAACTTGCAAATCCTGCTTGAATTACTACAGGAACAACAGTCGGGGAAAAACATTAAAGAAAAGAACAGGGCTTATATCATGACGAGATTACGTAAGCTATAAACAAATAAAAAATACTAATCTCTCTGGATCCTCTTGCCTAAAAAAAAGTAAGATTTTGATCACTCCTTGTTGCAAAGTGGTCCGGTCCGAGTTTTACAGCCCATTTGGTTACTAAACAGTCACCTAGTTATAATGAAAACAGCTTTTGTAAAAACTACTAGGCATTCAAGTTTCAACGTATACGCAATTTCTTGAAACAAGGTCGTGGTTGGATTTGTTGTGATGTGCCATGTATGAATTTCTCGGTTTCCGATTGAGACCGCGCTGAAGCCAGTGTACACGCAGGTCCTACACGCCGCCGCACAGCTTGTACACTGTGGGTGACGTCCACATACGCATCATACCGATCAGGTACCCAGACCTCAAAAATTAATATCGCCCTCGATTGACGTTACGAACAGCGCCACATGGTCAAGGTAAAGGGGCCTACTCTTAAAGGAACATTACAGAATTGGTTTTTGCTAACAAAACAGTTGCTGGCAGTGTAAGCACTTTATGTAATCCACCATATACATAAACTGACAAACCTGTAGAAGTTTGAGATTGATCGGCCATCTGGGTCACGAGAAAATAGTGAAAAACCGATTACACATTAATTGCATGAAATCATATAGCTTCAACAAAAGAAAAAAACGCTCACTGAGCGATAAACTCCAATCGGAAAATGTGTTTATTCATTTCTCATCAAATATGGCATTTCAGACAGAAATATTTCAAGGGATGTTTTATACTATCATCATCATTAGACCGTGTAAGTTTTATGTAAATCTGTGATCAAAAAAGTTCTTTTCTTACCAAATCTGTAATGTTCCTTTAAAGTTAACATCTCCGTGATCGTCGCTTTGTCTTTGAATTTGTATAATTCACAGGGAATCTTTAATCATTTATCCTTAAAAACAGACGGAATGAAAGTTTGCTTATAAAGAGTATAATACAATTATACACAGCTTCATTCTATTATACAAAATCAAATATGATACCATGGTATGAAAATGAGACATTCAACGTACATTGCAGTTTCCCATAAGGAGGGATTACCAAACAATATTTAGCGCAATATTTGTGTGCTTACATCATAAAGCACCTCAATAACAAATTGTTTCTTTAAGTTCCGCAAGCGTTCATTTACACGTTACTACCGTTTCAATGTTATATAAATGTTTTATTTACCTTGCATTTCTAGCGATCCCCATGGTAACATGAGAGCAACTAACGTAACTAAGTAGAGACCTAATGCTCCCGAGTGAAACATATTGAGGGTTCGCAAGATGAAGTTGTTTTCTTTCTGGAATTATAAAATTGATAAATATTAATGTAGATCAAATATAATATTCAGAAGAAAACCCTCGAGGGTTCTGAACTCCCTATGTATGACTCGTTGTGATCAGATCAAGTTATAGGACATGAATGTTTTGTTTCGTTTTCGAGAGACCAACAATTAATTCAGACACTTCCTCCACCTTTGCATTAAAAACATATGAATATGACATTATATTTCTAGTGAACGCATAAGAGGGTTTTAAACTTACTTTGTTAGGGATGCGTGCAGTTAATAATTGGCTTTCACTAAGCGCACTTTTTTAACAAACTAAGTAACAAATGAAACTCGAATGGATCAATAAGCCCGATTATATAATGTATAGGCGCAAGTATAACTGATACGTTGAGGCGTGGGAGGCGATATGCCATGTTGGAATGGATCAGTATAGCAACTTTAGACCAACGTTTTGAGAGCTCAAAAACATGAGGGCTGGAACTTTACCAGAGTTTCATTTTCATTTCGATGAAACTTGAATGCAAAAAAGATACGTGTTGGTCATGTTTCTTATTATGCCGAGATGCTAGTAGTTATGATAGAATTAAGTACAGCCAAACTATTTGATTTTCCAGCCTCAGTTTGGTTAAATTGGTTTGAGACTACGGGCGCACAATTATGAGTCTGTTGTCCTGAAGTTCCACCACCATAAACAAGATCAAAATGTACAGATCTATAAAATTGATGAAGTCCAAATAATGAACTGGTAGCTCAAAATTGTCACACACTAATAATTAATTGCGTATAAGAATTTATCCAATAAAAGGAAAAAATAATACTTACAAAAACTGTTCTCACTCAGACCGGGTCAGTATCAGGACAAATTAAACGAAAAACTGTTTGATGGCAAATCCACAACCATGGGTGTGCCTCGATTTCCACCTTATGCCTATTTATTTTCTGAAATTCTCTCAATCATATCGACGCTTAAACTAATATTTGCCTTGTTAATAATTAACGCATCTTTGTCAACGAGTACGTTTTGTTTTGTCTGTGTTCAGTTCAAGTTCAAGTGTGCATGGTGGTTCATCACCGTAACGTAAGCCAGTGCTGAAAAAAAGAAAAACAAATCACTAAATATATATAAACAGGGGCTGAAATCGTATCGGTTACTCGTATTATAAACTAATGGTCAATTCCCAACTTATTTACATGAGTATTAGCTTATAGTTTTATATACAGCTGTGTGAAGACGTCAAACCTCATTATTTATCCAAAACACAACAATGAAGTAGGCCTTTGTTTGACACCGACAGTCTCGTTTCTCCAATGCAAGATGCTGATCTAAAACATTTGCACGAGCCTTTTAGTTCATGATGTCGTGTGCTGCATGTACATCTCAGCCCATACGTGTACTTATCTAATACTACCACGAAGGACCATCATCACACGGGCAATTTACTGGCAACCAGTTCCAGGCAATCTCCAAGAAGAAAAGTTATTCACATGCTAACTTCCACATAACTGTCTTGAGACAGTAAAATAGTGTTAGGAAAAATGTATGTTGTGCCACGGAATGTTATTATTTGCACGCAGCGTTGCTTCAAAGTTGCCTGTGTGACATTGCCTTTTGAGCAGCAAATGCAGTTCAAGTGTCATGAACGGAATTGGCACCAACAACCCGATGCCCGGCGCACTAGACCACTCCATGCTGCTGCTTTCTGGGTGGTTAGACAAGTAGCTGTCCCAAATCCATTAAAAATACTCCTCTCTATGGTAACTCAACATGCTTAAATGTTTCGACCCTTAAAAAAACGCATTGTATCATCTTTTACTGTATCTGGTTTGGAAATAAAATACCAAACGCTTTTTAAAAATTCCAGCAAAATCATCAGTTTTATTTCGGATGCTAGATTCGAGAAAGTTATCAACTTTGATTTGACGTATTTTACAAAAAAAAATCTTCCAGTAAAAAAATAATGGTAGTTAGTCGAAGACTTTTGAAAACGGGATCCCGACTTTTATAGTTCATAAGCCATGATTTCTTTTAGGTAACAACCATTTTGCATGTTACATGTCTTTTGTGCAGTGTCCGTGGCATAAAATTTGAAAAAGTTTCGGTATGTTTTTCATTTTGAAACAGCGTCATCTGTCAAGATTTGTTTAAGAGATTAAAAATCTGAAAACATATTCTTTGAATCAATACCGGGCCCTGCATTTTTTACATTAAGCTGGAGATAATTTTCACGAAGTGCTTTGGGACGCAACGTTACATTGGATTGGATTGAATTCCACACAACCATCTAAACCGGTATTCGATTACCATTATTGATTGACGTTCTCAACCAAGCAAATGTTTGTTTTGGAGCATTGTCAAGTCTTGATTATGTTGGTAAAAGGTCCCCGTACGTCACGGCCTTCATGAACACAGTGTACCCAAATCGTACTTGATAAAAGAAACGGTTTAATTAATAACTGAGTGTATCCCCCCCCCCCCCGCCCATCATTGGTCAAACTCAAACAAACAAAATTATACTAAGCTCATCCCAACTAATTATGTTCTAAAAGGATAAGGCAAAAGCTAGTGTATTTCAATCCTCTATATAGTTTTCAATAATCATACTATCAATCCAACTTGTACATGTTCGTTGAAGTCGGTGTCAATGATTCGTGACATCTTTTCTGAATGGGTTGCTGGCCTTAGCCTCAGCAGTCAGCACCTACCTCAGCAAAACCATTAAGCCTAGAAACGCAGACCAGACATCTAGGTTGTGCACATTCTGTGATTTTGCAATCCTATAGACAAGCCAAACAGAACTCATTCGTTCCTTGGAGATGGTATTGTAATGGATGAGTCCATTGGCCCCTGGCATCAATTGGGACTCTGTTCAACTTAGACACCAAGCTTAGCTCTGTGGAGGACGAAGTACACTTCTTTATCTTCCTGTATGACCTCATTAATGCTGCAAGATGATTCCAGAGAACATACTAAATAATGAATCAAAAATAGTGCTAAATAAAAAGGATTATAATTTAATAGTACGAATTGAAAAGTGCACAACTAAAAGCATTTGCAATGTAAATAGGCAGGAAAATACAACCTTAACTAGAAAATGTATGAATTAGTTGAGCTTTAAGATTAAAGGTGGATGTGTACAAGAAATCCGGTGGGGTACGACTTTGCGTGGATCTCCGTGAAGGGAACAAAGCTGTCACTGTTGACAAATATCCACTGCCCAACATTCAAGAACTACTTGGTGAACTTCGTGGAGCCAGCGTTTTGTTGATTTGAATTCTACACACCACCAAGTACTACTACATGAAGACTCGCGTGACCTGACAGCCTTCATTACACATGTTGGCTTGTTCGTTTCGAGTGTGTTAAGAGTTCATGACCCCGTTTCGGGTTACACGCATGGCCAATGACTGGCAGCAGAATGAACCAATTTCAAACCGAGAGAATCAGTATTTTTACAATAACGACCACAAGAGGGCGGTAGTACTTTTTTAACGAACTACAATTTGAAATGTCAACTCCGTTTACTGACTCTTCTCCTGCGTGGAATAACCCGCTATATTTTCGCCGAAATCTCAAAGAACGCTGCTACCTTTTGAAATAAAACGTTTACAGGTTAGCTTTATGTTATACATCGCAAATTATTTAGGATTGAAACAAACAGGGGGTTCCATCCAGTTAACAAACGTAAACATTTCCTTAAATGCACAGTACACGTTTGGTAATTGGTGCCTACTGATTGTGTTAATCCTATAATTATAAATGTAGGTACATACAATAAAACTAACTTGTGAAAATGGTCGCGGTTTCGAGATATAACCGAAATACCCAAGCGAATATTTCCACGCAGGAAGAATAGTCCCCGTAGGAATACACAGTCTGAGAACAGAAACGCTTCTCAGATTCAAATTTTGGCGAATAGTAAACAAATAATGAATGTTTATGAGTGCAATGGTGCGAATATTTTCATGAGTTGAAAGATGTAGTATGTGCCTTGCAGTAACTGTACTGCTGCATTTAGACACCCGCATGCAATGATGTGGTACGCACCGTGCAATAGAACAAATCGGATGGAACGAAAAATGCACGGTGAATGGAACGAAAAATGCACGGTGAATGACGTAGCGTGCAATGGTACGTTTATTTGCTATCACGTGACGGACAATCCTCCAATCAAATGGCAAGGATCTGCTTGGGTGTTATATAAAAATTGATATATTTTCCATAACCGTCATTTCGAGGTTAAAAGTTTTACTACCCAAAGCTGCTGTGTACTTCTACCCCCAAGTAAGTTTTTATTGCCATTAATTTTCAGAGTCATTACCAAACGTGTACTGTGCCTTTAAACCCTCAGATAGTCTACAGGTCTGCAACCTATAGATCGAAAACACATTTTCCTTAATTACTTGTTCGTTTTTTTTGCAAAAAGGTGAAACCCTTTAAGTTCTATCCTCAGACAAACCCGATTGAAATGGCATGAACCTTAAGGCAGTATAACCCATGGACTCCGAATCCCCAGTTATAAAACACATATAGAGTAGTGTACAACAAAATCTCGGTTTTGCAGTGTAAAAGCATAAGAATTATTAATAATTTTTTGTTTTACCAAACTATCTCTACAATGTTTTAAAAGGTTATTAGCCTCGAGAAAAAGTGTAAAATACACGTACTGCACGCTGCGGTCCTGTCGGGCATCCAAAGACAAATTAACAATTAATGGCATCGCACGGTTAAGTTAATTCTGTGAATTATCCCGCTAAAGAAAATTAAATAATTTTACACAAAAGTCATCCTATTCGTTAACTTCTATGTATAGGCTTAAAGGTAAAGTAAACAGTAAAAATACATGGTAGAAAGTGAATATATTTTCATGGCATTTAATTATTATTATGGTTCCCCTTTTAACCCTGCAACGATGCACCTGTTTTGTCCCAACGGTATTACGTCATCCTGCCAGAGAGGTGTCGAGGGTCTGTTCTGCCTTATCTCAATAATTTATGTCTGCTAAACCAGTCTGCTGTTAGTCTTGGTCCCAGACGTCACTATCTCATACTAGTGATAACCTGACAGAGGGCGCGCTTTTCTTCTTGAATTCGTCGCGGTTTGACGACTGGCTGTAGTAACGTCTTGGATATCTTGTTTTAGAGGGCGTGGCCAAATTATGATAATGAGCATCAAGTCATGTATTATTCATATTAGTGACTAAATGGCAAGCTTGCAAGACAAGCAAGATTTGAAAGGCGACGGGGTCGTCGAGACGAGCTTGACATTGTGTGTTGTGCATGCTAGCTGTGTTACATCGCATGAACTCTCGTTTTGATTGACCACCTATGGCTTCTATCGCATTATCAACGCATTTAGCAAGTGATTCTGAAATTATTCAAGCCAAATGATATGCATTGCTTGCAGTCGGAATTATGTTTATCGGTTGGTCATTGTTATTGGATGTTTGAATATTGTACATTGTCGATGTCAAACATGTAATTTGAAAAAGAGTATCTTTGCATTTGAATTAATAGGCCCTACGGCATTCTACCATAATTATGACATGCCCTGAAAATAAACTAATGGCAATGAAACAATTCTACCATGCACTACACCTACACGAATGATGATTTTTGTGTAGCAATAATATTATTTTTCTGTAGCGGGATAATTTACTGCATAGGCCTAATTCACTGATATGTGTTCACAAAGAGAGGTGAACTCGACCCTCGAGACCGTTTGGATCATGTACTGTTCGTATATGGCCATCACTCCAACATGCTACTTTCAACAGTATGTACTTTAATTAGCGTTTCAAATACCGCGCGCCCTGTGCATGGCCTACATGCAGTTTCTCTATTGCAAGGTCAAAGTGCATAAATAAATGTAATACAATTTACGCAGAAGTACTGTAGCCAGCCTACTAACTGTACAATGTACATGTACATGTACATAGTGTGGAAATCTGCCCTGTTCAACAATGCGTTAAATGGAAATAAACTTACTTGGTTAGAAGTACAGCAACTTTTAATTGATAGTATAAAGCATTTTGAGAAACATTTCACATCGAAATAATGTGGTTATCGAAAAAGATATTAGTTTTTATCCCCCCAAATTTAAATCTGTGAAAAGTTACTGCAAAAAAGATCAGATTGTGTATTCCAATTACGGATTATTCTTCCTGCGAATTGACATTCGCTCCGGATTTTCGGCGATATCTAAAAAACTCGACCACCTTTTGAAATGAATCTTTCACAAGTTAGTTTTATTGCAGATAGCTACATTTGTTTAGGCTTAAAACAATCGAACGGTTTCAAAAACCAAACGTATACTTTCCCTGTAACTCCCATGAACTCCATAAACTTCCTCGTTATTAAACAATTCCTGAACTGTTCCTGTAAACCTTCAACTAACAAGGACTAAGTTAAATAGTGTTGTTATAAACAAATAAGCAATTCCAGAATAATCTATAGAATTGTTTAGTCCAAAACTTAAAGGAACATTACAGAATTGGTAAGAAAAAAACTTGTAAAGTATACTTTTTGATAGCAGATTTACATAAAACTTACACGGTCTAAGGATGATGATAGTAGAGAACATCCCTTGAAATACTTCTGTCTGAAATGCCATATTTGATGACAAATGAATAAACTAATTTTCCGATTGGAGTTTATCGCTCAGTGAGCGTTTTATTCATTTGTTGAACCTATATGATTTCATGCAAATGTGTAATCGGTTTTTCACTATTTTCTCGTGACCCAGATGGCCGATCGATCTCAAACTTCTACAGGTTTGTCAGTTTATGCATATGGTGGATTACATAAAGTGCTTACACTGCCAGCAACTGTTTTGTTAGCAAAATCCAATTATGTAATGTTCCTTTAAGGTAAACCCATTGTCAAGCTCTAATCAGAATGCATTTGATTCACTTGGGCCTATAATAATTCCTGACGAGATTCCTTTTCGCCACAGTACTATTCACAACAACGTTCCCTGTTATAAACGCATGGCGATTCATGAATAATTCACGAAAAGGTGCAAACTCGATCGTTGATTGGCTCCCCCGGAAAGTCGGGGGAAAAACAATGAAACACTTAAGCACCCTTTTACAAGATACCCAAGACCTTCGTGGAAGCTAAATCGAACCATGGATAGTGCCGCCCTCTGTTGTTGGAATTTATCCATATCGATGCGTTGTTGGAATTGATCCATTTCGGTACGAAGGTCTTGGAACCAAGACTAGTCTGCTGTCGGCACAAGATCACAAGACCTTCATTCACAAAAGGCCATTGAACCTAGAGCGGTCCTGTGCTAGACCTGTGCATCACTGCAAGGGCAATGAGACATAAAAGAACAAAAGTTATTCAGATGCAAAGCAAAGAAAGCCCACAATTGTTAAGTTGAAACAATTGGGTTAACAAAAATTATCTATGAGAGAAACATTTTTTTTAATATGAAACATGTCTGACAGTGTACAAGATTAAAACGTCCAATAACAATGGTGATCTGAAATGGCATGTTGTAGTATGAAACAAAAGACGGGGGTGGACCGAGATCAATCTAAAGTCTAACAATACTCAAACTAATTAGACCAACATTTATGCGTGTAGATTACACAAAATACCAGATTTGGATGTCAACAATCCCAACGCACATTTTCGACCATTCAACGATCTATGGATTAATGTACTGTATAAGGAGGGCGCCATTTGCTCGTCGTCATCGCCATCTTGTTATGACGTCCATGCAGAGGGTGTTGTTTCTATTACCAGAAAGAACAACAATAAGAAACAACGAAAACCACGAAATACATTCTCCTTTCATAGGACAAATGACAGGGGCGCTATAATAAAATTTGCTGCTTGTAATGACGAGCCTGCCTCTTTAAATGTCAAATAAACGTAATACAAGTTTCCCTGATCGTTGACCGCCTATAAATTCATTGTAACCGCTTCAATGATGACTTAATAACAATATGTTTGTCGCTGTAGGCTTCTCGTTGTTCTTTCATGAAAAACTGTTCAAAGGCTATCGTTTATTTATCCGTTGTTTACACGCTCGTGCAGATGTTAATGTCCTGGGAACTTAGGTATCCCTGGGAACGCCCCCATCAGACAGAAGAGGTCATGCGATTCACAATCTCTCTTACCTATTTTATGCAGTTAGATGGCCAAAATTGGCTGTTCCATTGTTGTGGAGAAGAGTTAAACCGGGCAGAGAAACCCTGCAAAACGTGAAGGCGCTCTACGTGTATATTGCACCGGCGCAGTCTTCGTTCTTTTTCGATATAAAATGAAAAATTACGAAGAGGCACATCACTCGCCTGTTTTTTTTTTTTACAGTTGCTACAGCTTAAGTTGAGTAAGCTTGTGTGGAGGACTGAACAGCGTTGCCTCTAACTGTGAAAACGTTGTGTGGAGGACAAGGAATTATCGCTCCACTTGTGGAAAACGTCTGCAGTTATGTTAAGAACACAGCGAGTGATCCCCGACCCCTATGGGAACCGATGTGTTACCCCATCTGTCATGTCAGACATGGATCCTGACATGAGGGAGGAAACCCAAATGCAATGGGGTATATTCTTCCCTCAGGGGGCTTGTTCCGTGCTAAGGGCAGACACGCACAACGCCAAAAGTCGTCGACAGATTATCATCATGGTGATGATAACACTGGTACCGATCGTCATACTCGCCGTGCTCTCTATTGTCTTGATGATCAACTCCGGGGCGGGCAACACTAGGTTGGGGTTGGTGCGAGACAGAGTCGGTAACAGCGTTCAGGATGCAGGGGATTTGGTACACCATTTGCAGATCGAAAGGGGACTAACCGCACTCTATGTCACATCCAAGGACCAAGATAAACATGCACTTGACAAATTGACAGATGCGTATAACGAAACGGACGCTGTCGTGAAGAAAATTACATGGAAAGTTGAAGAAAACTTTTCTAGTAGGGGTTACTTTAACAGCAAGGTTGACTTCATGGCTCATTTAAGTGGTTTTCGGGAGAATCTGAAATTGTCAAGTGCTGAGAATGATACCGTTCGAAGTGTCATTGATTTTTACACACGTGATATAGATACGATTGTGTACTGGCTCTCCGAGGACATTAAAAGGTACTCATCTGGAGATCTATGGCAAAAACTGTTTGCCTATCAGCTTTTGATCTTGGCAAAAGAGCACACGGGTAAAGAGCGGGCGGTTGGGGGAACGTTCTTCTCTTTGGGAGGCTTTCGTTTGCGTGACGATTACGTCTGGTACCTTAACGAAACATTTATGGCACATACGTACCTCTATACCGCCCTTCAACTTTCGTCATTTCTGCGAAAAGCTTACACGGTTAACATTAACAATGAGCTGTTTGGTGAACTCAAACAGATGCGCGAAGAAATATACAACAACGACTTCAATAATCAATCACTTTCGCTCGATAAAGGAGACAACTGGTTCAAGAATATGACTTTTTACATTGAAATCCTTTTGAATTTGCAGAAGAAACTGGCAAGTTTGATCGTCGAGGAGCTTGATTCAACCACGAGGAAGGGGAAACTCAACGTTTTGGCCTGCGCCCTGCTCCTCTGTTCGGTTCTACTCACAGGACCGATAATCATCTTAGGTATCATTCGGCAGACAAAGTGCATCCAGCAAGTCAACGAGAATCTTCATCTCAAGACGAAACAACTCCGGGAGCAGAAGAAACGAGCAGATTCCCTGCTGTACCAGATGCTGCCCAAGACAGTAGCTGACCAGCTCAAGCAATCTGGCAACGCGCCCGCCGAGACATACGACGAGGTGACGGTTTTTTTCTCCGATGTGGTCAACTTTACCGGCATGTCAGCAATCAGCACCCCCATCCAGGTAAGACGTTACCTTATATGTTTGACATTTATCATGATGTGACCATCGTTTTCGTGTTCACTGTTGTATGCAGTAGACAGTTTATTATCATTACATCTACCATCAAAAAGGAGTCCGACTAGTTTGCTCTTCATTGAGTCTTTTAGAAATTATGATCACCCCACCCCATGCATCCCCCCCCCCTAGATCCGCCCCTGATCTGAGCACTATTGGCATTGCTAAATAAAAACGCTGTGTGGATACAACAGCGTTGATCTCCACGTTGGTACGATGGGTTCAACAATTCGTGCGTTGTGATAGTGCATTTTTTGCAGCGTATTCAACTTGATAATGTGTTCTCTGTTCGTAGTTGTAGGAGTTGAAACGTTGGTATGTTTATTGCCTTCGGACTTACAGTGCTACGTTGAAGTTTTGCTCTCTTTTTTCCATAATTTGTAAAATTTGTTTTTCTTTGCGATATTTTGGGGACGGTCTTTGGATGTTGAAGTAACGTTATCCATGGCGTCAGACATTCGTCGGACTAAGGAAATATACAGGGCATTTTGTGTAGATTGGACTGAAGTGTGTATTAACTACCTCCATGGTATTAATATGTCGGTGTTTACACAGAACTTTGTGCTGGATGGATATGCAGACTAGGTCCTTGCCTCGCCTTAGTTATAAAATTAACGTAAACAGAGCACACGTCTGCTTGCAACAATGTGCAACATTGTCACGTAAATTTGACAGTTTAACTGCTGTTGTTTTTCGAACAACAACCATCCAAAACGTATTGTCTATGATTCCACATCACTTAAGATTGTAAAATCTGGTTACAATCACACTGAATTATTGAAGCACAGTATTCATTAAACTTATTAGCTTTGTATAAAAACGCTGGGTCTTCTTAGTAGAAAATCACAGTTCTTAGACGCATGTATTGTTCGGTTCCCGAACAAATATACAAACCTTATATATTCTAATTTATTAACAGATAAATCGGAATATGAATTAAGTACATCATAATTATCGAGCCATAATTAACTTACTAATTGTGTATGAAATGTTAAGTGAGATATCCCGTCTGCAAAACTGCAAACGAGAACAAATTTCCCAACACCCAGTTCAATTATTTTCAATATTAACTCGCTGATTTGTCGACAATCTAATCACTTAATTTGGATGAGATGTTCACAAGATGTTTTGGTGTGTTTGCTGATACAACTATCTGACAGGGATCATATACTCTTCCAGTAACTAATAATCCATAGAATAAAATTTTAAAAAATTAACACTATAACTAGAATAGAAAGCATATAACAAACAGTACCATTTGCACATAACATGTGCTTTCGCAACAATTAGGCTCAGATAATTGGCTGGCATTATGATCTTGTAAGATGGTTCACCATATTTTGAAATTACTACAAGTTTAATATCAACGTGGTAGGCATCTTTTATGCAAAACGGTTATTGTGCCATAACAGTGAAACTTCAACAAATTGTCAGCCAGAGCCCCAAGAATTAAGAATGTGGTCAGTAGAAAACCTCAAAAATCCCAAGAAATGTCAACGCTCACATAATATAGGCTTTATGCTAAAAAGTGAGCCCCTTCGTTGCTCCATGTATACTGTCTGCCATTGTCAAGATAACAATACATCTGTGCTATAGTAGATCATGTAATCCATTTAAATCGAGAGATGCATTTTTAAGGGGCACAAGAGGGTGTACCATTTTTGTTTAGGGGGACTTTTTTGTCAATAAAAACTGCAGTTTGCGTTTGTTTGTTTTTGTTTTTTGTTTTTTTTATCTTAGTCTAGGCTATGACCAGCACGCTCATTTTCAGCGCTTTTAATATTATGTTGGCTATTAACAGTATTGTAAAGGTTTATCTCATGACGTAGAAGTAAAAAGAAAACGACATTAAACAAAAATGTCGTAAAGTTTGAGCTGATGCATGTGTTGAACCACGCCTTGAAATGGGTACTTAGGGTACATGTGTAAGTTGCGTAACGGTTTAGTTGTCTAACTAACGAGGGTAAAAGCAGTCAGCCCAGGTGACGCAGCAGTCATATTGTACAAATATTAATGCATATGAGTGTATTGTTGCACAATATACTCACTCTGAAATCTGAACTCTGAAAACTCAACTATTCCATTTCACGAGGAAAAGCCAGATTTTACTGCGACAATGGATACACATGAATTCACTACTTATTTTAAATAAATCACATATATGTGATTTATTTAAAATGACAAGGATCCATATATATATCATTGTCATTTAAATATTTGTATCAACAATCACAACATTTCTATTTTTATTTTTAAATTTTGAAATTTTGTTGTTACCTGTCTCTTTAGGGGCTCCGTGATATATTTTTTTCAAGCATCACAAGAAATTTATGTGAGCGCAAAAAAATATTTTGTTCCCCCGAAAAATTATCACGCTCCCTCAAAATATCCCTCAATATTTTGAGAGAAAACAATTTTTTTTTTAAACTTTTTACAGCGTAAGAAATTATTTCGTTCCCTCGAAATTTTATTTTGTTCCCTCAAAATGTCCCTCGAAATATTCCTCAAAATTTTTGTTTGGGTGATATTTTAATGGAACAAAAAAATGTAAACAACAATTTGAGCACATGACGAAATACGTTTGAATAATATTTCGATTTTTTTTTTAGCGCTCGTTACACATTATTTCGAGCATTAGAAAGCAAATTATTTTGAGGGCTTGATATAATTTCGCACCAAAAGGGAACAAAAAGATTTACTTTATTTACCTTTTCAATTTTTGTTCACCTGTCCCCTTAGGGGCTCCATATCAAAAGTATAACCCTTGGTTAGTCGCAACGACCGTCGGGAGGGTGGAGGGTTTACGACCACATGCCAACTACGTCTAGCTTTGCAAGGCTAGTGTAGGCCTACTGCATGTACTCCATGTACATGTTCTTGTAGTACGTTTATCACCTTTGGATTTAGCAAGCTTTTTCGAACGTTTTACTTGTTGTTCTACCATTATTTGGTTCATTTCTTATAATTTTTAGACGATCTTTGGTTATTGGAGGAACGGAGATTTAGCTGATGTCTGACGTTTGTGTCGATTGATTGTCGAAGGCCGTTATGAGCTGGATGGATATGCAGACTGGATCCTCATGCCTCGTCATAGTTTTTACATTTACATAATATCGATAATTTATTGTCAATTAGGCCTACGTAATATTTTGATGATTAAAAAAATATTTAAAAAATTATTGTTTTATTTCAAAATAAATTTTATCACTAAATTACGTAAACAGTAAACCAGTGTGTCTCTTTAGTTAAATGGCATTACAAGGGCATCGTAACCGCTCGAGAGAACGAAATCATATATCGTTTCCACGAAAAGTGGGAGGGGGCATGGGGTATACGGCGTGGACATCAACTGGGGGACACCCCGTCCTCCTCCCCGAACCCATAGTTGTTTATAGAGGGAAGAATGAAATCACAATGTAGTCGTAGGAAAATATGTCGAGAGGAGATCGTACCGCGAAAAACAATTGGATGATATACGACTAATTTAACACATCAAAGAGAAGCTCTCTAAAAGACAAGCAAAGACAAAAACTGGAAGACAGCAACGCGCTCACAATGTTGTTAGGCCTAATAAACTAGTTTTGTCAGTTATACGCTTCTCTCCTTCTGTTTTAGTGATTAAACAAGAAGAATGGAACAGTTTAAACTTACTGTCGTGGAGATGTGAAGATGCCACAATGATCTTTGCCAGAAAAGGTTTCTAAAGTGTATCTATTTGAGATACGACAACGTTCTGTCTCGTGTAGTTGATGACGATATTAAAGTGTAGTTTTACACACACACATTAAAAAAAAAAAAATCCCGAGGGCAAAAGAGAATAGGCGTTTATTCAGGTGGCTTCTTGGCGCGTGACTAACAAACAAAGCCGGTATGGGCGCTCATCTATCATTATTATCTTAACGGGTGACACAAGCTGGCAGCCAATTCTGGTAAGAAAAATATAGATGAGACTGTGGAGATCACACAACTATTACAACTATGTTAAAAAGATATCACATTTTTAATGAACAACAGAGGTTATAAAACATAATGTTATAATATGTAAATTAGAGTTAGGCCAATTTGAAACAAGCTCAATTATTTTAAAGCTCCCAAATCAAAGAAAAGGCGAGCCATGAATGTCGAAGTTGAAATTATTAAATTTAAAAGTATATTTAGATTGTCTTTTCTGAGGTCTGGACAATACCAAATTAAGAACCATTCGCGTTGTCATTTGCAGGGAGCATTTCTCTCCGCAAATGATAGCTCTTCACGCGTGCACATTCATCAACGATGGCGGCCGATGACGCGTATTGCAATCCATCTATTGGCCGCTGGTAGCTCAGTTCAGCGATTTTGCTCTGAAACCATTTTGATTTGATAAAACTGTCAATTGTGTTGGGTTCTGGTAGACTTTTTAAAGACATCAAAGAATACTGAGAGTATTAACATGGGTCTTTCTTGGTGTCTTATTACCATTCGGCTAATTTTAAGCTGTATGGAAAGACACAAATGGTAAACGAATTGTTTAATAAACCGTTTGAATGGTCTTGCCAAAATTTTCTTGCTTTCTTCATGCCAGGGATCAAACTGTCTTGGGATTACCCGGCGGCAGTTTTAGAAATAACAAAAGAGAGTTGTCATTCCGAGGACTGAGTTTACGAATAAGTGGGCACATCTGTCTCCCAGAAAGGACTTATTAATGTAGTGTTCAGAAAATAATCCTTTCTGAGTCGTACTGGTACAATTGTTTACAAAGTATGGTAATTGAAACTTATTCCAACCAATTGAATCGTCACTTTCTTTCATAGATAAAGTGATATTTGTTTATCAACTGCAACTTTTACTAGACAACTGGCGAAATTTTCACTCATAGTAGTATACAAAACAAAATGTCAAAAATTATTCTATAGCCAGGAAAGAAGTACCTATGCTGTCTTGGCGCGTTGAATCTGTTTAGTTTAGGCTTGGGCTTACGTTAACGCACGTGCTCTCTAAAGGTCATTCGATTCTTAAAACATAAAACGTTTCATTTTTGTCTTCGTTTTCATTATCATTAGCATTGATGCATTAACGTACTCACAAGTGTTTCGTTTAGTTTTAGTTTTGTTTTGTTGGGGTTAAACTTCTAGTGCGGCAGCCTTTTATTTACTGCAGTGGAAAGCCACTGAAAAACAACCGACAGCACGTTCACAATATCTTATTGTTTAACCCAGTATATTTTAGTTTTTGAGACACTGTTAAATGTTGAAAGCACTTTATTGTTCTGCGGAGGAGGCGGGGAGACATCAAATGACAAAATGACAAACTCTTAATAGTGAGGCCGATACCCAAACGCTAGGACACGCAGGACATCGTGTTGTAATAGGCTGTTAGTGTTATTAACATTATAATCCTTTTTGTTTAATACCGGTAGTTTGGTACGACTATCACTTGACGTTCCATCGGACCTTACAGTAATAGCTCGTTCCTAGTGTCACTAAGATCAATGGGACTATAGCAAGATTAAAGCATGTCAATCTCCCTGTAATGTTTTGTCTGTCCTTAGGTAATAGTCATGCTGAATACCTTATATCAATGCTTGGACGGAATCATCGACATGTATGACGTATACAAAGTAGAGACTATCGGGGATGCTTACATGGTCGTGTCGGGTGAGTATGACAAGAGTAACAATATCAAGAATTATTGTACAATTGGCTCAAATGTTATGCAGTTTTGCACGTGCTCGGTGTACATTTAGAAAGTTGATGGGTTTGTCCATGTGGAATTGATAAAGCACACGTGCGTGAGTATTTCATATTATAGGGATCCCATCTTCTTTGACAAATTGAATTCTTTACATTGGAAATTGTCTTTCAAATATAGCTTTGTACACAATGAATTTTTATACATTTTTTTTAAAGTTTTGAACTTCGCGAGAGTCCCAGGACAGCTAATTTTCTTGAAAGCGAGTTTCCTACGGGGCAGGACAGTAACGTAACCTGGTGGAATACCGAAAAGCCTTACGCAGTGTGTAACTTCAAGTAGAGTAAAGCAATAACATTCCGTGGTGCAGGTTGTTAATTATTATATTATTAATACAAATTTGTAAAGCTTCATCTATCTATGAGCAAAAATTCTTCAAGCGATGGAGAAAGAAAAAACTACAAAATATTACAAAATATACAAGGTGTATAATATGGTGTTCTATATCTGCCATTTCGCATCTCGCATCTTGCATTATTGGATCTCAACTTTTCAATCTCGCATTTCGTGTTACCGAATCTCGCGTAAGTCATTCAATCTCGCCTTACGTTTTTCAATCTCGCCTTACGTTTTTAATCTCGAGTTAGGTTTTCAATCTCGCCTTACGCTTTCGAATCTCGCCTTACGTTTTTCAATCTCGCGTTAGGTTTTCAATCTCACCTTACGTTTTTCAATCTCGCGTTAGGTTTTAATCTTGCATTACGTTTTCAATTTCGCCTTAGGTTTCTTATGTTGCTTTCCGATCCATGCATCTCAACTTAAACGAACCGAGACTTTTAGACATTTGTCTCGGGAATAATATCACTGGAATGCCACACAACCACGTTAAGTGATGACCTGCGTCCAAGAGATAAATGAAAACTAGAATAAAAAAAAAATTACTACAAATTGTCTTAGTTTATTGACAAAATTCCATTACAGTGCACAAGACATTAAATGAGTGTGTCTGGCACACAATTTCAAATACACTTCTCAACTAAAAATAATAAATAAGCACGTCTCTAAATTCGTTTCACCGAGATACAATTAATAATTCTAAATCTCGTCAACTGAGAAACTCATTTTAACGAACAAAGATACCTAAATCAAACGTCGATTCCTCATACAAAAATATATCCTAGGGTCTTGACAACCCTCTTCTGTTACACTTTTTACTTCTGAAAATAAGAAGAATTACTTTTCTTAATTTATTTCAAAAAATCACCTAATCATTTTCTAATTATTATCAGAACAACCACGAGTAATGTTTCTCGCTGGTCTTTTCAATAATCCAGAATAAATAACAAAGCTCTCAATATTGTTATGGTTCCGAGTTTCATTTGGAACCACTGAGAACGCTACTTCAAAGCTCTAACATCTTCACTCAAAAACAAAATATTTGTCTGATCGATATACGAAATTTTACACTCATTAACAAATTTTACATCCGCCTGTCTCCAAAGTATCAATGTAAAATAACATATGGTTATAACAGAAATTAATGAATACACTTTGGTACTTTCCAAAACCTTAAGAAACTGCCTCATATATATTTGCATATTGGTGATGCACGCATTGACTCAATAGATTCGGTCCGCATTTAAGGAATTACTAGCAATGTACCTGTGAGACAAATTTGAAAGTGAGTGAAAGTGCGGGTACACCATGTAGAAATAACAGAAAACAAAACAGTTAAAACAGTGATCATAATAATGAGTGGTTTGGAAATTAGTCAATGCAAATTAGGAATGAGGCAATAATTCCAGGTTGTTAATCCTGACATGTGGATATGTTGAAAGTATGTAGCGGGAGCAGTTTATGCATTTTGGTCTTGAATATGTGGGATAAGAGGTAGAGTAAGAGGTGGTTTGAAAATGGAAAATGACATCTCTTTTGTCTGTCTAGGTCATCTGGTGCCAGAGCTGCTACAATTTAATCAAGATGGCGTCAGTGGGCATTTTGAACATTGCGCTATAAAAAAGTTTTTAACCCATTTCAGGGGTATAGGCTATAGCAGCTAATTTTTGTTTAAAATGGTTCCTGATTTTTACAATCTATACATCATCAGAGAGGTCTTCAAAAACTTAACGAACGATAAACAAAGTACTAACCATTTTGACCGTGACTTCCAGTTCAATGTCTGAAAATATCTCAACTCCTTAACAAAACACTGAATTTTTACAATATATAAATAACGGATATGTGAATTTAGTCCAACTGCGAAGATTTTGTCCAACTGTTTGCTAGCTATGCAGACATGTTTTATAGTGCGTCCTATAGAATCAATAGTAACCCAATCAAGTAAAAACTGGGACAGTATTTTGAGATATTTCGGGGTTTCCCTCTTATAAGTCCTCTCCAGTTGTAGTGTATGTGTTTATAATTCATATTTTCTGAATATCTTTGAGAATGTCTTGAGCACTGAATTGGTATTAGAATTTCAGAAGGCTCGATGTAACGCCGCAGAACAAATACTTATAACGAAAATCTTTCAGAAAAGAGAAAATGCGACCGTAAGTTGTCGTGACGATGCTATGAATGTCCTCAGGTTCGGTTATCCAACCAATGAATGAAGTTTCCGACCGTAATGCGTATATTGTATCTCTGTTTGTGTCTGAATAATACAGGAGTACCACACCGTAATGGCAAAAAACACGCCCCAGAGATGGCCCGATTATCTCTTGCAATCTGCTCTGGCGTGTCCACGGTGCACATCCCACACCTTCCTGAACACACCTTCAAGCTCCGTATTGGAGTTCACACCGGTAAGTAACTTAGAACAATGCCAACACTCATAAAGAATAGAGAGAACCCTGTTTGTAAGTTACCAGCAAATACACGCATCACTGGCCACACTGACAAATGACATTATAGCGGTATCAACAATTGCTGCCAGAAAACAATGATTACATTTTTTTTGAAGACGAAACACACTGTCAAAATTTAGCGCACACTTACGGAGCCCCTAAAGGGACAGGTAGAAAAAAAATTAAAAGGTTAAAAAAAAATCCAACATTATTTCGTTCCCTCGAAATATTATTTCGTTCCCTCGAATTAGTATTTCGTTCCCTCGAAATATTATTTCGTTCCCACGAAATAGTATTTCGTTCCCTCGAAATCATTTCGTTACCACGAAATATTAATTCGTTCCCTCGAAATCATTTCGTTCCCTCGAAATGTTAATTCGAGGGAACGAAATAACATTTCGAGGGAACGAAATAAGTTATTTCGTGGGAACGAAATATTATTTCGAGGGAACGAAATAACATTTCGAGGGAACGAAATAATATATTATTTCGTTCCCTCGCATTAATATTTCGTTTCCTCGAAATAATATTTCGTTCCCTCGAAATAATTAAGCGGCTACGGAGGCCTACACATACAACACTGACGTCAATGGCAAACTCATACAACACTTACGTCAATGGCAAACACATACAACACTGACGTCAACTTCAAACACATCCAACATTGACTTCAACAGCGAAAACACGTACAACACTGACATCAATGGCAAACTCATACAACACTGACGTCATTGGCAAATACATACAACACTGACGTCAACTTCAAACACATCCGACATTGACTTCAACAGCAAACACATACAACACTGACGTCAATGGCAAACTCATACAACACTGACGTCAATGGCAAACATATACAACACTGACGTCAACTTCAAACACATTGACTTCAACAGCAAATACATACAACACTGACGTAAAAGCCAAACACATGCAACACTGACATCAATGGCAAACAAATGCAACACTGACGTCAATGGCAAACTCATACAACACTGACGTCAATGGCACACACAAACAACACTGACGTCAACTTCAAACACATCCAACATTGACTTCAACAGCAAACACATACAACACTGACGTTAAAGCCAAACACATGCAACTTTGACATCAATGGCAAACAAATGCAACACTGACGTCAATGGCAAACACAAACAACACTGACGTCAACTTCAAACACATCCAACATTGACTTCAACAGCAAACACATACAACACTGACGTTAAAGCCAAACACATGCAACTTTGACATCAATGGCAAACAAATGCAACACTGACGTCAATGGCAAACTCATACAACACTGACGTCAATGGCAAACACATACAACACTGACGTCAACTTCAAACACAATGACTTCAACAGCAAACACATACAACACTGACGTCAATGGCAAACTCATACAACACTGACGTCAATGGCAAACACGTACAACACTAACTTTAACAGCAAACTCAAAACACTGACGTCAACGGCAACCACATGCAACACTGACGTCAATGGCAAACTCATACAACACTGAAGTCGATTGCAAACTCATACAACACTGACGTCAATGGCAAAAACATACAACAATGACGTCAACTTCAAACACATTAACTTCAACAGCAAACACATGCAACACTGACGTTAAAGCCAAACACATGCAACACTGACATCAATGGCAAACACATACAACACTGACGTTAAAGCCAAACACATGCAACACTGACGTCAATGGCAAAAACATACAACAATGACGTCAACTTCAAACACATTAACTTCAACAGCAAACACATGCAACACTGACGTTAAAGCCAAACACATGCAACACTGACGTCAATGGCAAACACATACAACACTGACGTTAAAGCCAAACACATGCAACACTGACGTCAACGGCAAACACATACAACACTAACTTTAACAGCAAACCCAAAACACTGACGTCAACGGCAACCACATGCAACACTGACGTCAATGGCAAACTCATACAACACTGACGTCAATGGCAAACTCTTACAACACTGACGTCAATGGCAAACACATACAACACTGACGTCAACTTCAAACACATTAACTTCAACAGCAAACACATACAACACTGACGTTAAAGCCAAACACATGCAACACTGACATCAATGGCAAACAAATGCAACACTAACGTCAATGGCAAACTCATACAACACTGACGTCAATGGCAAACTCATACAACACTGACGTTAAAGCCAAACACATGCAACACTGACGTCAACGGCAAACACATACAACACTAACTTTAACAGCAAACCCAAAACACTGACGTCAACGGCAAACACAATCAACACTGACGTCAACGGCAACCACATGCAACACTGACGTCAATGGCAAACACATACAACACTGACGTCAACTTCAAACACATCCAACATTGACTTCAACAGCAAACACATACAGCACTGACGTTAAAGCCAAACACATGCAACACTGACGTCAACGGCAAACACATACAACACTAACTTTAACGGCAAACCCAAAACACTGACGTCAACTGCAAACACATGCAACACTGACGTCAATGGCAAACACATACAACACTGACGTTATAGGCAAACACATTCAACACTGACGTCAACTTCAAACACTTACAACATTGACGTCAACAGCAAACACATTCAACACTGACGTCAGAAGCAAAAACATGGCCGTGTAGAGAAAAGATCCCGCTTGTTAGTCCACACGCTCCATGTTCAAATTTCCGATAAAAAAATTAAGATCTTCTCCTTTTGCTATTATTTTGAAAATTACTCCGTCATTTCAATGGATAGTATTTCTTTTGTTTTTTCTAATTTGTGGCTCTCGGGGACTTGTTTAGGGGGAATAAAGTCAGAATCTGCGGTTACGGTTATATAGCGTTTGTATGATTTTTAGTTTCATGTAATTTAATGCTTGGCTAGTTCGATTTAAAATAAAAGATCACGCAGATCGTCATTTAACGATCAAAAAGAATCATCCAATTTCCTTATTCGATCATTCTAAGTCTTAAAAGCAGGGGTATTTACGTGGATATTCTCGATACTTGACAATTGTTTTTGAACTTTATCGTAAATATTTGCATTAAATTGTGAGTATTTACATAAATATTCACGTAATTAATTTTATTTGCACGACGATCAAAAACATAAATGGGCCTATTTACGTAAATGTTTACGTGAATCTTTGCGATTTGGAGCACAAATATTTACTTAAAAAATTGTATTCGCAAGACGACCGAAAACAGGCCTATTCACGTAAATGTTTACTTGAATTGTTTCTATTTGGGGTACATACTGTGAATATTTACGTAATTACTTATGTAAATATTTATGTTCGATGTCTCTTAATTAAAACCCTCGGAGCAGCGGGCCCTTCTGTTAAACGCGGTGGATCCAAGTGGAGAATTTTTTCACCACCCAGTTTTGTAGGTCAATGACCCCCTCCTGCAAGCCCAAAGCAATTGTAATCCCCACAGGGCTTTTGTCTGGGCCAGCAGTGTGTGTTATTTACGACCTGTTTTAGCTCTGGGCGGCACAGAGTTGACACAAAGAGATAATGGCACAAGGAGTTGGCTCACTAAGATATCAAGTTACAATTCCCAAGGGCATAGCTGTCCCTTGGGACTGCTGTCATTCAATAATTCTTACTCGGCAGTGGTTATAGCCTGGCCAATGGGAGTCTACAGGCTTGTGGTGTATACAAGGGGTGTCGAATACAAAAAATCGTGGCTTTTTTGGCCCACTGAAAAAAAAAAATTATGACCATATTTGGAATATGTGGAGAATTTTTTCACCACGTTGCTTCCCCGAGGGTTTTAAAAGCCACTATACATTTACAATTATCACCGAGATGATTATAACTTCAGAACCAGATTTACATGCTATAGTTTCTTCAGCTTAAAACTAACTTTTCTTACATGAAAACCATTTGCTTTAATGGAACTTGCTTTTATAAGTGAACTTATTACATGATCTAGATATGTAAATTAAATACCAATGTCTCCCTCATTTTCTATATTACATTTTCCTAATTTCAAAGAACATTGTATGTACCGATTGTAAGTGACCAAAACGTATGGTCATAAATCATAACTCGTAAGATTATGACGTTCTTGGGTGAAACTTGCTGTCTGTATCATGCAGCACGATGTACATTTTGCCATCATTTTGCTTGCATTAATTAGTATAAACTACTAATTACTATAGTTATGTTATATCAAAGGTCCATGTGCAGCAGGTGTAGTGGGATCCACGAGGCCACGTTATTGCTTGTTTGGGGACACAGTCAACACTGCATCTAGGATGGAATCAACAGGAAAACGTTCGTTCATCTACATTATTATTGTTGTTCGTTTATCTACATTATTATTATTCGTTCATCTACATTATTATTCTTTGTTCATCTACATTATTATTGTTCGTTCATCTACATTATTATTGTTCGTTCATCTACATTATTATTGTTCGTTCATCTACATTATTATTGTTCGTTCATCTACATTATTATTGTTCGTTCATCTACATTATTATTATTATTATTCGTTCATCTACATTATTATTGTTCGTTTATCTACATTATTATTGTTCGTTTATCTCGTTTATTTAATTATTGTTCTTCGTGTTGTTCAAGCTGTTTAACATGATGTTCGTTTTGGCAAATAACTATGTCACACCAATGTTATTTAAAGGGGTTTAGGTTTGCCAAATAGCACATAGCGAAGTAACATATTCATTTCCCAGGCGCTTGTCGCCTTTTCATTAAAGAGACACGGAGAGGATTTCATATTTTTGTATTAAGACCAAAATAAATTGTACATTTGGCGTAAAGACCCGAAACTTTTGCTTTGTTTTCTCGAAATTGTAAACTATTAAATGGTGGGACATTAATCAAATATTGAATGCATGTGAGTACATTGTCACAAAATATTATAATCATGGGATGGAAAAGCCAGATTTCAACGAGTGTGTATATTCTCCGACAATGCGCAAACGAAATTCATTTAATACTTGTTTATTGTATAACTCACACATAGATCCTTGTCATTGCGAAAATGTTAACAATATACAAAGAAACTCGTCCACCCCACACTCTGAAAAAGCTTTTAAAATACTTTTTGTTCAAACGTTCTAAACAATGTGGACGACTCCATGTAGACACCAACCTTCTCCGCCTTGACATAACCTTGCCTTGTTTGGACGAACGGGCGGGAACGATTGTTTTGGGAGCAACGCTGAGAATTAAGCGTCGATATCTGTATCCACCGTTTATATTTCATATATACGACTACTACGACGGCCCAACGTAGCGACAGTGAATACACGCGTATTCCACAAATCAAATGACAATTTAGGATCTATGTGCGAGCTTTATAAAATATTTATAAATACTCAGGATAATTGATCCATTGTGATTGGTCGAGAGGAAATCACACTGCCGTGTTTAAACGTGTAATATAGGACTTTCTTCCTGAATAGTAAAACATAGTCTGATAAGTTCATTGTTTTTCCCTCATACCTCAGCCGGCAAGATCCACATTAGTCAAGCTATGCGAGACGTCCTTGTACGGTGTGACGAAGGATTTGTCATTGTTTTAAACGGAACACTCGACATTAAGGTTTGTTTAACTTTGTTTTGTTTTTTCTTCCTTTTTTTCTTTTCTTTTTTGTTTACTATGATTTTAATTTTTATTTTGTTCTACGTGGTACCGGTACCACAATGGTATACCGGTTGTGTTGCAGTCCACGTGGTACCACGTGGTCCATTATTCCGACACCCCCGCAAATCCGACGACTCATAATGTCGACGGTTGTTACTAATATTAACTTTAACAAAGAAGGAAAAGTACAAACCTCACAATTACAGATTAGCGCTTGTTTCTCATTGTGCAAACACAATATAATGTATGCTGGCAATTTGAGACTGCCGTAGTATAGATGAAACTGGACCTCGCACTAGCACACCAGTATCCAAACAAATGCAAACAAGAAAATAATAACAAACTCAAACACAAAACATGCACCAACAAAACAACAAAACATTAATTAAAACGATACATCACTCGTACTGAAGCTTCAAAGAGTGTACGGTATTAATTTAGCTACGTTCCTTATAATATTGCTTGCAGTTATGGGAGAAGACAAACAAAAATTCAGCAAAGCATGGAGTTATATTGAACTCAATCAATACGGGCGCATAAAGCAAATTTGCCGTCTGACATTGCCTTCTTTGCTCTGGATTTCTGTTTTTGTTCAAAGCGGAAACGTCTTTGTTGATGATTGAAAGACTTGAGGCCCGTGGCTGGACAGCTGTATAAAAAGACATGTACATTAAACATTACATTTTTCGCTTTTTCAAAATAGCTATTATATCAAGTGTGGCTTACAATAAAATATTGGTTGTTCATATCATTCATCATAATTTAAATTACAATGACAAATATTGTTTAAAGATGATTTAGTAATCCATTTTATTATTGAGTAATCCTTTATTATACGGATAACATTATCATTCCTTTATTAGGTGGGACTGTTCTAAAAAATATTTAAAAATTCAACCCCTCGACTTACCATGTCCCAAACTGTGTCCCAAATCCGAGCCTCGTTTTACGGCCCGACTTTGAACACGGCCCCTATTTAATGACGCAGCATGCGCCATCTCTCGTGCAGAGCTGCATGCACTGTGATCGACTGAACACGGAGGAATTGCCTCCTGGTACAATTTTTGTCAGTTTTTAATTTTAAAAAAGTCGGTAAACTGCCACTTTATCTAAACAATTCATAGTTCCACAACTACACATAGCCAAAAAGCATGCCAATTGTCTAATTACCATCGGGTTTTTTTCACAACAAATCCATCAATTACCAGCTCATAAGAGTTGTCAAATTTGACCAAGAGGATTACGACCTATAGAACGACCAGTTCCTTTGAAATTTTAGCTTGCAATTCACGAAAAGCTACACAACGTGTAGGCTTCGTTTTACAACAATGACACAATTTAGGATACCCTGGATGGACAGACAGATTATTTACTGTATAATGTAAGATTAGTTTTTCTTGAATTGTTTTTGTTTTCCAAGCAAAGAGACGTTACATGCTGACCTCGTGTTTCTAGCAACCCGTGACGTCAAGAGGTCAATGCATATCATTATCATATATAGGCCTAAGTAGTTTTTGACTTTTGGCTGAAAAAGCCGTGCGGAGAGGTGCATTTTTTACTTCAATTATTGTCTACTAAATACAAATTTTAAGTGTAAAATACTTATTAACCGGTATCTACGATGTTTACTCGGCCATAAAAAGGTAATAACTAAAATATTAAGAGTATCTTAGAGCCGCTCTTTAAAATGTGGCCAAACACATCTTTGGTCCGTGCTGTGACCCACATGATCCTTGGACAACGATTTATATGTTGAGTACAGTAATATTGATTCTTCAGAGACAAAGAGTCCTCTTATCACTGGAGAGGGTAGTGCTTCCAATGAAACTACAATGAAATGTTATCGTGCCCCCCCCCCGTATATGTACAAACGGCGTGGGGTCCGGGCCCGTTTTAGGGCCAGGAAAATGCTGTAATATTAGACTAGCTCTTCGGTGCAAACTGGGACACTTCAGAAGCGCTTTACAATTTTTTATTTGGTTTTGTCTTCTAGACCTATGTGTAATTTTCCTGGTAAAAATAAGTGGGAGTGTGCGCCCGGTGGCTCTTTCCGTAAACCCACTTTGTCCACTAAAACCAATACCTAAATAGAGGTATATAATCACCTTATGCCAACTTTGACTGAGACGTTGTTAGCTTATGCTGACAAGTTTTGTCCATAGGTTAAGATGGGTTTATTGCTTTAGTTGGAAACACGTCCAGGTATTGCACTGGTTAATTCAAACCTATTTGTTTGCTTAATAAATTAAGTTTCATAATATTTGGTTTTATCTACCAATGACAATTGACATACCGATTTTGTACACAAAGGATGCTAGCATTGATTTGTCCATCCCCTTCCAACCAAATCGCAGTGCCATGTTGATTGACACCCCCTCTAGGACGTGGGGGAATGGTGCAGCTTAGGATATCATGGCACAGGCCTAATTATGGGCTGATCAGTGTGTACGATACGTTGTTAAGACATTGGACAGATTAAAATCAAGTCAGGGTTTATAACATCAGTCGGAGTGACATGAAACTTAAAAATTAGCTGTGGCTCATACACACCGGGATCTCTTAACCCCACCCCCTTCTCCTTTTTTGTTTGTTGTTATTTAGTTTTTGGTTTTGGTCAAACATTTCCGGGACACGTGCCACTGCCCCCCCCCCCAGTCATTCAACTTCACTTTATTTATAAGCAATTCTTCTTTCACATCATGCTATAACCATTTAATGCTATATACATTCGCAGCAGCTTTTCGCAGAAATGTTTATGTACGCTTATACTGAATGCCAATTTCGCTGGCCAAAGAGAAGCCTTGTTGGCCTAAGTTTACTATAATAAAACGCTATATTATTTCGCGTGTATCAAAGTGAAATTGAATGACGCTCTCAACTGCAAAGGCAAAATCGCTTTATTATGAATGCATGAAAGTTAAAAGGGCTGATTTTTGCCCAAAATACCATAGAAAACCTATAACATTGTCGAATGTAGGTTTGCATGCCTGTTGTTATGTGCAAACCCAAGACGCTGAGATAGGCTGACGCATACGCAATCTAATTGGACCATTTAGGCGCTGAGATAGGCTGACGCATACGCAATCTAATTGGACCATTTAGGCGCTGAGATAGGCTGACGCATACGCAATCTAATTGGACCATTTAGGCGCTGAGATAGGCTGACGCATACGCAATCTAATTGGACCATTTAGGCGCTGAGATAGGCTGACGCATACGCAATCTAATTGAACCATTTAGGCGCTGAGATAGGCTGACGCATACGCAATCTAATTGAACCATTTAGGCGCTGAGATAGGCTGACGCATACGCAATCTAATTGAACCATTTCCCCGACTGGATAGACCTTTTTATTGCAACGCCACAGCCCGAGTTTTTCCCAAACAAGGTTGGAAAACTGTGGGAAACCAGCTCAGTTTGTTTATCAACAAGAAAGGTCTATGTAACCTCCAGTTACCTCTTCACATTTACGAAAGATTTTACCTCTATCAATATTAATGTATTTCCAAGGTATAAATCTATTGGACAGGATTATTGCCTTGCTCCAAAATTAGGCTAGATTAATTGATAATTCAACTTGATAATTAAACAATTAATAACTTACCTAAATAGTTTTATTACTTTTTAAACTTTAGGTTTAAAAAAAAAAGACAGTTAAAATGGTGCAAAGGTCACAAGGGGTCAATACTCACACGCAGAAACTGATTCCTATAACAACCAAAACAAGATTTATTGTGGTGATGACGTCAGGTGAATTGGGGTGACGTGTAAAATTTATTATAATTCGTTCAAAATAAATAAAAGGTACAAGTTTCTGTACTCATGGGATGTTTTTCTTTTGATAACAATTTCTGCAAAAAAAAAATGGGGGGGAAAACATGTAACAAAAAAATTTACAATGATTGAAACATTACTATTCTATGTGCGGAAACTAAACGAGTATTCAAAAATTGATATGTTGGGGCTGTTTAGGGGCTGGACATTTAAAAATGAGTGGATACAAAATAAGACGAGACATCGTCAAGCTGTATACTACTATAACGTGCAGTTTTATTATCTTTTTATTGCAGGGAAAGGGCGAAATGACTACATACTTTTTGGATGGTAGCATCATGCCCCCGTGCCCAGCAGAGTTAGAGGACTAAACCAATCCGAGTGTTAAGGTAGACAAAGTATTGGATTTGTCATTAAAGGGGGGAAATAAAGTTTAAGTATGAAATCTCACTGGTTGAGGTTCAAACCATCAATCTACAAGATAAACTTTTCCATCTGTTAGTAAAATAGACTGGTATTTATTTTATCTTTCATATGTTTTGACAGAATCTATTTTGATTCCTATCTTAGCATGGCAAGATCCACAGTGACCCACAAGAACCTCTTATCTGAAAACCACACTTTGTGCTATCATCAGGCCTTATGATGAAAATAACGTTTTCTGTCTGTTAGTATCACCCAAAAGTTTATTTTTAAAAGTCAAAGTTTTTGTTTATGTGTACTTTTTTTTACTAATAATCGAATGAGTAAAAAACAACAAAGGACGAGATGCTCACCTAGTTGATGGTCATTTACTTCATAATTTAGGTTTTTTGTAAATTTAGCTCAATATTTGTAAGCACTCGACATAAAGTATATGTAGAAATAATGACCACAAGAATCTCTGTCACACCAGAATGCCACTTTAATGCCACTATCTTAAGACTAAAATAATGTAGTGTGTAGTCTATCCGTTACAAGCCAAACTCTTCTTATATATTATTTCGAACCTGGACATGTGTCCGTATTACAAGCACGCAGGTGTTCGTGAATTTCACGTTAGAAGTATGTTTTTAAAAACAATTAGTTTAAACAGTATTATTCACTTCAAAAGTTAGATCTACAATATTTAGCTCACTAGGGTATATAATAAAATTGTTCATAAAAAAGCATTGAAAACTGTACATTAAAGGTGACTACATGGCGTCATTGTGACGTGACCTAAATTGTTTGATAAACACATCCCAGCTTAAATACATGCAACCTTTTAGCTTGATTGCACTTATTGTCCTGTATATAGAGATCTTGTAAAACTCGACCTTTGAGGTGATAATCGAACATACACGCGCTGTACGCCCTTGACTACACAATAATCACGAACATTATTACTCGCAACACCATACAACAGTGTACTTATTTATTGTGCTAGACGTTGATATTCCTCCATGTGCACTCGGGGAATGACAATCGGATCATCGGAATTGTTTTTAATATTTAAAAAAAATGTATTATTTGTAAAAAATACGTGACTGGCAAGTCACGAGTCCTCGGGGACAAGTCCGAGTCACGATAGTCGAGTCCGAGTCCGAGTCCGAGTCCTTTGCAGACGTGACTCAAGTCAAGTCCGATTCACCGAAATTGTGACTCGAGACGGACTCGAGTCCGAGTCTTGGACTCGAGTCATACAACACTGGGTAATATAACGTCACAATTGATGACATCAAGAAGACGTTGCACCCTATTTTTGCATATACTACCGTCCAAGCCTGGTGCAAAAAATGTTCGATCAATATTCTAATAAGTGGTGGAAATTTGAAAAATCGTAAACAAAATTATAATGATGTCATCATAACATCAATTCAACTTGTTGCTGTAAACATCACTGCCTAACAACATAGTGTTTTTTATGAGTGACTTCAAAAGGAGCACCTCTAATGTATTACCACGTGATCACGTCATCAATCTACAAACTCACATTTATGTAAGTCTTCATAAAAGTCATAATGCATACCAATTTTGAAATGATTACCAAAAACTTCGCCACAGACATAAAGTAAAAGTGAGTTTAAAACTGTTTCAAGCATGCCGCTAGAGGGCGCTCTTGGATGTATGACGTCATTGCTACCGTGTTTTTATACTGGACCCTTGCCGGACACTATCATCGTTGAAAGAAACTTTTTTTAAGACTTAAGTTTTTGAAAACAAAAACAAGGTTTTCGGTGTAGACAAGTCCAAATTGAAAGGCTTATTGTATGTAGCAGCTATGATACTTTGGGTAACTAATTGTGTAGAATTAAAGCCTTGAAAACTGTACCTTTAAGGTGACGTCATGTAACACTTAATGACATCATCGTGACACGACCTTATTTTTTTATCGAACACTTCCAAGCTTGAATACACGCAAGAATTCATCTTGTTCACCCTCGTTGCTCTGTATATCTAGATCTTGTAAAATTCTACCTCTGTTGTAATATAACGTAACAATCGATGACGTCATCAATACGACACTCCATATTTTAAGCAAGAACGATCGTCTGAGCATGGTACAAGAAGGGTTTCGATTTAACATTTTGTGTTATCAAGATATGTAGCAACTGTTATAAATTTTTCAATTCGTAACAAATCTAATTACGACGTCATCCTTACGTCACTTCAAAATTTTGCAGCAAACACCGCTGTCTAACAACATACCAAGTCTCAATTTAATCAAACATGTAGTTCGGTGGGTAAACAGCTTCCAAAAGTGTACCACGTGACCGGTGACGACGCCATCAGTCTAAAACTTATGCATAAAGTCTGCATATAAGTCATTACGTATACTTATTTAGAAACGATTACCAAAACTTCGCCACAGACATCAAGTAAAAGTGTATTTGAACTTTTTAAAGCTTGCCACCAGAGGACGCTCTGGATTGTATGACGTCACTGTATTATGTTTTTTATACTGTACCCTTGCGGACTCGGTTTATTTTTCCCAGGACAGATGGGGCCACTTAACATAAAATGGGCGGTTTTTACCAACTGAAAAAGAAAAAGGAGAAGGAAAAAAATAGTGTTTCATTTTTTGTTAATGAAAAAACAAGGTGTTCGTGAGCGATGTCATCAAATGATAATTGAATATTGGTGACGATATTTTACCTTATCAATCCAACGTGTAGTTAAGGAGTTAGATTTCGTTTCAATATTTAACTAAGTCAAGCTCATATGGGGGTCGCTAAGTTAAGTTTCGTTAAGTTTTTAAAGACCTTTCTGATGATGTATGGATTTTTTAAAAATCCAATGTGTGGTTCAGGAGTTATTAATTTTTCAATTTATAAAATGTCATCTTCCGTTTTGGAACTGGAAGTCAAGGTCACAGGGGTCACAGGGGTCACACTCAGAGCAGTGTTTCTGTGAAGTTGTTAAATATTTTTTGTTATGATGTATATATTGTAAACATCCAAAGAGTGGTTCGGGATTTATTATTTTTAAAATTTTAGATGGATTATCTTTGGGTGGTCAATGTACAACGTAACAACGATGTTGAATGTGTTCATACGGGCTGTACATGTACACTAAAACTACATGTAAAATGTACTTGATGTATTATTGTTGCGTTATCAATTTGGTCAACAGATACGTGCGCTTTAACGGACGGTTTTGACCGGATAAAAAGGTCAAAATGTTGTTATCTCTGTGCAAAAGTTTGAGCAGGCTCACAGATCTTTAACCTGATGCTAAACCATGCTAAATTGATAAGTAGCTCTTGTGACATGAATTTTTGTAAATTTCTTCTTCTGGTTTGAACCGGAAATCGAGGTTTAATGGGTTCAAAATTGTGTGTAGAGTTCGTTTAACTTTTAAAGACCTTTTCGATGTTGTGTACACTGTAAATATCCAATATGTGCTCCAAGAGTTGATTTAATGTTATTCAATATGGTGACGTCATCGTAACATCATCAATTTGTTTGTGTCGTCTCGATATTGAGGATCAATTGTTTGATGAGTTTCAATATTTAATTCAATTTTAAATTTTGAGTTATACTATATACATAAGTCCGGAAAACGACAATATTTTTATTTATTTTTTTAACCAAAAGGCATACTTTGACCTTCCGGAAAGACCAGAAGTAAAGGTAATAAGATTTCAGTTGTTGCCCCAGTCTTGATCTATCAGATCCCAATTATGAACATCGCAGCTTTAAAATTAAATGAAACGCAGCGATTAAAAACCTTGTAATTCGACACCTGCTGACGTCATCAAGTTTGTATCGTTTTGCTCTTGAGGTTAGATTGTCTGATGAATTCAATTTTAATCCTGAGTTATGCTGTACAAAAGAGTTCCGTGGAAGAAGAAGATGAAAAAGAAAAAAACAGAACCAAACAAGAGATGTTCGTAAACATAGTTATTGCATGAAAACCTTTTAAAAAAACAGAACAAAAACAAGAGGTGTCCGTGCAATACATGCACGAACACCTACAAACAGTACAATAGACTGTGCAAGTCTCGCGCGTATCGGAACGAGAAAACACGTCAAACGAAGAACACATTTTTTTTGAAATCAAATCTGTGTTTTAAACTATATCTAATGACAAAATCTGAACAACAAAAATACTCAGTACAATTTTTATAAAATTAGTTTTAGCTTTTAAAATAAATACACAAATAATGTGTTAATTACTATTAAGAATAATTAAAACTCTGGGACAAGGATGCTTATTTTGATCTTAACTTTTTAGAAACTCTATACGCGGATTCGCGAAGGTCACACCGGCGTAAAATTAACGCTTGGCGCAGTTTATAGGACGCTGACGCCTCAACAACCATAGACTGCAATAAAAAGGTATTGCGTTGCAATTACAGCATCTGGCAATTATCATCGCGCATCCAAAACAAGCGTTTACATAAGTTTTGTTATCGGAGGTAGCACAAAATTCTAAATTTTTTGCAGTAACCGGAAGCTGAGGTCATGTTTAATTCTCGGGTTTTCTTCGTTATATTGTTGAATTGATTTTACTTTCATATTTTTTATCACTAAGTATTACATTCCAAACAACATATATAATTTTCATAGTCATAAACTACGTTAAACTAAAATAATTGACGAAACAAAATCTCGCCCACGTAAAACTCCATATGGTTGGGACCACTATGGTCCCGGAAGTTCGAATGAGCGCAAGACTTGCACAGTCTATAACAATAGGTTTTCGGCTGTTAGCAGCCGAACAAAGGTTTTCGGCTGTTGGACGAACACCTAATGATGGAAAATTGTTTTATTTCAGTTAAACCTGTTCGTTGAACTTGAAAACCGTCAGCAGCTCTTTCCGCCTTATATGGCCTAATAACCCACGTTGAAATATCCTATTTAAAAAAAAATTGCATACACAAACTTTCGAAAATGTATAGGTTGGTTAAATAAAGCTGATTTGATAAATGACTGACTTATAAAGACAATGGTGGTGGTAATAATGTCCTGCTATGGCTACAGTACAGAATTTACACTATCCGGTCCCAGGGGCCTAGGCCCATTTCTGGGTCATGCTGGCCCATTTCTGGGTCATGCTGGCCCATTTCTGGGTCATGCTGGCCCATAACTGGTCAAAAGGGGGAATTTTGACCCTGATTCTGCGTCTATTTAACCCACTTCTGGGTAATTTTGACACGGATTCCGGGTCGCACCTACCCAGAAAAGGGACAGGCTCCACAGATACGGGTTAATTTTGAACCTGGAGTTGTTTTAGTGTATACAAAGGGATGCGTTATTTAACGGTGAAGTTAATGTATAAAAGCCCAACTCTTTATATTACCGTATATTGACCAATCAAACAATTAGAGCCACCAGTTACATGAGAGAAAAGTAAAATTTAAAAATAGAAATACAAATACGAATTTAATATAAATTCTGTTAAAAAGGAAGGCTATATTTAATTGAAAAAATTACCATTTACAAAGTTTGTTAAAAAGTACAAAAGTAATAAGATTACATGGGATTTTTATTGTCTTATTTAACTCATTCGGTTTACTAAACCACAGTGGCATTGTGAACAATATCTACCTTTTGGAGACATTTTGCACGCCATACTTGTGTCAGAAGTAGAAACTGCATCTCAATAAAAGAATCAAAAACATAATACTACGATGCCTGCATAGCGTGTATACACTAACGCTGTAAATGGAGGACGATCTTTCGGAACGACAGCTTGCAACTTCAAGGATTTCAACAGTTTGTGAACTGAAAGTGTCTCAAGTTGTTAATAATAATTATGCGTCAGATCGTAAAGTGCGTTCATCTTTGGTTTTGTGTTCTAAAATGTTCTTTAAATTTAGCGGATTTGGGTTATTGGGTGAGAGAAAGAAAACGTATAACAATATGTAGTTCTGTCTCATTCTCTGTAACTGTTCCGATGAAAGTTCAGATTGCGAATAATTCATAGTTATTCGTCACCAAACTTACGCATTCGAATTTTAGGGGAAGTAAAGATTTTGACTCATTTGTTCGGAATTTGTTTTTATGACTGTCACGATATTAAAAGGTATGTGACAGCAAAGAATTTTTGTAATAAAGATTTTTTTGTACACTAGTTCTGAGAACCAAATTAGGATTTATTATTTAGTTAGTGGTATTAAATTACACGTTCGTAGAAATGGACGGACGTTTATACATAAAAAGTGAATGGATGATAGAAAATTGTACGACGGTGTGGCATATTTTTGTGTGCAATAATTGTTTTGCGTATTCAATATTTTACAGTTCCCAAAAATGTATTCAAATGTTTTCAGCAATTTATGTAAGATTGTGCGCTAATAAAGTTCTGTATAATCATTATTATCTTACATTATTATCTTTCTATTTCTTGCTCAATGGTTTTAATAACCCAGGCTATGGCAGCTGGCGTTCTGCCTGTTATTAATACAATGTCATTGTATGATTTATTTGCACTTCAAATTGCACCATGGGAAACCTTTGACACCATTGATTACTCTATTCTTCTCTATAAACTTTCCTTTTATGGTGTCAGAGGTATACGCCTAATTGGAGTGGTTCAGGAATTATCTGTCCGACCTCAAGCAGTTTGTTTGTATTGATGGCGGCAAAAAGAATCCGCTTATAATCATTACTTTGTGGCATTCCACAAGGATCACTTTTGGCTCATCTCCTATTTTTTATTTACATAAACGATTTCCCCAATTCTTCTAATGCTTTTACCTTCATTCTTTTTACAGATGTTCCCAAATTATTTTACTCCCATAGAAATGTTGATATACTTTTTGAAACTTGGAGCTTACCAATATCAAGATAGATAATTACCAAACCACTTAAAGGCAATACTTCCGACACCGTACAAGAAAAAAGGTAAACAAGTCACCCAACAACTAACTTGATGTTTAATATTTAATCATTCTAGTAATTCACTCCCGGGTGACGTCATGTTTGACAATTTTCCTTTTTCTGCGTGCTGGTGTTATCAATTATTGGTGATAAACTGTCTTTGACTCGACATATTAACTACTTATGCAAATTGATTTCAAGGAACCTAGAAAATATCAACAAGCTTAATATTGCCTTAGATTTGTTACGAAGCTCTAGCATGGGGCAAACCAAGTGCATGTTTACTGAAACGATTTCTTTTAGTTTTCTCTTACAAAAGTTTTCCACTATTTAATAAACTAGGTACCCTTTAAGGCTCTGATATATATCTTCCACAACTTTGTATATTTAGGCTTCTATTCAACTCAAATGATTTACATGAGAAAATTGAACTATAGCTGTTGCAAACTACCTACCAACCCAAAAGACCCACGGTATATATAAATGCAAGAAATAGTTGATGGCCTGACGTTTCGACCCTAGCAGAGTCTTTCTCGAAGGCTAAAATGACAACACAACACACATAAACAGGTATACTGGTGTAACAGAAGCAGTCAAGTTGGAACTAATAACCACTCCTTGATGAAATCAATCCTTGTCTTACTTGGCTTGGCGAGTTGGAATTTGTTTTATCGGATGGCTTCGACAATTTAAAAGGGATTATTTTCACAGACACAAATATGACACCCTGTTATAAATGTACTGTTGGAAACAATGCGATGGTGTAAGCTTGTGCGTATATTCCGAGGGTTTCACCGAAGGTTAATCAATACAATGTATTCAAAGAAACGGTATATAAGCAAACTGATGGATTGGAAATACACTTAATTGAACTGAATATTTACCACTAAGGACTATTACCAAAATTGTACACACAAAATAGTCGAATAACAGTCTCATGATAACTCTGATGTTTAGTTTGTTTTACTTTGGTTGATCCGGAAGACAATGTCAAGCAGTGGCATAGATAAAACCAAAATGTCACAATTGTTACTTCTCTTTAAAACAACGCATACAATATTGTTAAAGGAACATTACAGAACTGGTAAGAAATAAACTTGTGAAATATACTTTTTGATCACAGATTTACATAAAACTTACACGGTCTAATGATGATGATAGTGGAAAACATCCCTTAAAATATTTCTGTCTGAAATGCCATATTTGATGAGAAATTAATAAACTCATTTTCCGATTGGAGTTTATCGCTCAGTGAGCGTTTTATTCATTTTTTGAATCTATATGATTTCATGCAAATGTGTAATCGGTTTTTCACTATTTTCTCGTGACCCATATGGCCGATCGATCTCAAACTTTTACAGGTTTGTCAGTTTATGTATATGGTGGATTACATAAAGTGCTTACACTGCCAGCAACTGTTTTGTTAGCGTGGCCCGATTTTTGCCGAAACAGTTTTTCTCCCTCTCTCTGAAAGTATTTTGACAGATGACGCTGTTTCAAAACGAAACACATACAAAGACGTTTGTTTGCATATGCCACGGTCATGTAATTACAAAAATTGTTTGTACATGTACTTGTCTGATGGACGTGAGGTAATGTCAGGATTCATTTGTAGTTCTCAATTAACTACGCCTTATCATTGGCAGATTTTGTCCTGCAATGCATTAACTGAAAGCTTATAACTTTCTCGAATCTATTTTTTAAAAAAACTGTTTCAGATTTAAATATAAATTTCCTGTTCAAGTCAGCAAAAAATAGGACCTATCATTTTTAACGCATTCTTTTTAGTTTAGTCAGGAGACATGAATTTGTTTACACTATATTAAAATATCAATTGATGTAATTCGTGGGCTGATGACGTCACAGTGTTTTGTGGACTAAATTGCAAGTACTACCTGGTGGGTCTCGAACCATCTAAATTTAATAATAATAGTAAAGTTAAATAAAAGAACGGTATGTCTTGTAGAACACCTCAGCACCATACATTGAGTAATGACTATGGACTTGTTATTTGTGTTGCTTGTTTCTTTTAGTAGGCCCTACTGGTAGAAAGTGGGAATGGTTCAGGCATTCGCCTACGACACAGACACTTTATACTGTCAAACTGCCTATCGGTCAAACATTGTAGCTCAATGAGCCATTTGGACAACTGCACATAACCACCACGCATACATCATTGGTCAAGCTCAAGCATGATCACTATTCATCAAAACTTGTATCACTCGAGGCTCTAACGAGTCAGTATTGTCACACACCCACGATGTGTGGTTCGAAACGGCAAATAAAACTGAGCACATGCCATGCACCAAAGAAATAAATGGAATACTATTTATAGGTTTTCCCAGCCCATTTCAGCAAAAAAATTATTCAATTGTATTAACACGCATTTAAATTCACGCATTTCCCCTAATCCACTCAAATTAGGGTCTTTTATAGCTTTTAATGCATTTAATTTCGTTTTCGTGCACACGTGGTTTCGTTTTTCTCATTTAGTTTCGTTTCAGGCATTCTATTTCATTTACAGACGTTCAAGACTACCTATTTACAATTGATGAAATCAACTTAAAACTCATCGAAGCGCAAATGAATTTGTTGCTAGCTTGCGTTTTCTTTTTCATTTGTGGGCGTAGAACTTCAACTTGTGTTCGTTCAAATTCAACAATAAGTTATGGCTCCCTGAGTAAGCTGACAAGGCACTTCAGTTATAAGAGGCTTCCATGTTATTACATTTCACTTACATACTTTGTTTTGTTTCAATTTTAACATTGGTACTCTTTTGCTTTGTTACCCTTAAAGTTAAAGCCTGTACCCGATAAGTTTGAAATGAAAATGTAATCTTTTGCTATAGCCTTGAGATTGATTGCCCAGATATTTATGTTGTCGTCTTTATTTCTGCTAATGTTCGGACCATGTCAAATTAGAAGTTAACAAATGTTTTAAAAGAATCAAAAGCTTAAAAACATAAGGGTCGTCATAAACTTAAAAACTAATCATTGTTGTTGTTTTCTTTTTCTTTTTATACATTTCTTTTATTCGTTCATTTATATCTGTTTCTTTAACCTTCTATGTTCTGACGTGCTGCATCTTGGCATGTAAGTTAAAACATGAAATTGAATGATCTCATATGACCAGTGAATGCTAAACTGGTGAAATTGAAATACTTCTTTCGACTGTTGAATGTTGGAGCATTCATTTTCAAACAAAATTAAATTAGCCGGGTTTTAAAGTGAACGGATTTTTATACTTACAAAGTTTCTTACAACTTTTCGCCACAGTTATTTACTTTCGCACGACTTTAAATATCCAGTACTAAATTTCAAAAAAGACTTGATCTTTTTACAAAAAGGGGAAAAAACACGTCTCTTATTTCTTTTCTCCAATATAATTATCAGAACAATAAATTACGTTTACTGATGAACATCTGTCACCCTAAAAACCTTCCACAAACTCGATTAATAAATCTCAGGTTCTACAACTCTCTTCTTACTCGTCAAAACTCTTTATTTTTTACTATAAAGCACCAGAATACCAAAATAAGTAATTGTTTAGCTGTAGAAGTCACATGACGCGCAACGCACTTACACGTGCCTATCCTGTCCGCCGTTTTGGAAGTCATTCAGGAATAAAAGGGACATACCGGCTTACTGTTTACCTAATTCAGTGATGTGGAATCACAGACGATAATTGTTAGATGGTTTTTGTAAAAAAAATGTCAAACTATTACGTTGTTAACGAAAACATTTTTAAAAGAAAAAAACACGGTCAAAGGTCAGCGTTTAACGCTTTTCCAGACATTGCAATGGTCAAGTTTACCTGACAATGTTGTAAGTAGACTGTGCTCTGTTTTTGTATTAATGTTTTCGTGTAAATGAAAAATTTACATAACCACATGTCAGTCTAGTCCGATCCACACCAACTTGTATTCTGTGGACATCTTGCGGCTATTACATAAACGTAGACCAGCTGTATGGGATAAACAGTCCGCCGTCGTCCCGCCGCGTGTGTAGCGCAGGCAACACCTAACGTGACAATAAGGAATAAAAACAACTTTGCATGATGTACAAACATTTTGCACACGCTGCATGCACGATCGAAAGTGCAAGTTGACAACTTGCTCTATGCGGGATATGCTCGGACCCATAGCACAGATATGGAAAGCTTACGTCACTGAACGTTTATCCAATGAAATCGTTGTTTTCAATAGACCTTATGCATTTGAAGTCATCACGCCACAATCTTAGAGGTAAAACGATGAAGAAACAATGGAAAACGCACATCTTGTACGCGCGGCGCACGCAGAAGGTGAGCCAATGAGCAATCTTCTTTTGACCTCTAGCCGAGGGCGCCCTACTCAACTGACGTCAAGTGCATAAGGTCTATGAAATCATTGGGCCTGTAGACCTGTACCATAGAAATAGAACACAGAGAATGGTGAGCTCGATTGTTGACTGTGTCTGCTGTGCACGCCCTCTATGTCAACTGTGGACAAAGGGTATCAATACCGTGTGACATGTCTGTATGGCAAAATTAACCAGATCAACCAACGGGAAAGCTGGAACTTGCCATAAAGCTAAAATGGCAGCATGACTTGCCTCAAAGCAGATAATGCATTGATAAGCACACATAGCATTCTTTGAGTTCTATTTCTATGACCAGTACCTTTCTTTATCCTTGCGGATAAAAGACAGGGGACCAGTCTATCAAAAGGCCGACCTGATGAATCCGCCAGGAGGCAACCCCCGCGTGATATGTAGTTATTAAAAATGCATATGCAACAGTTTAAAATATGCAACATACGCGTCCGCTGCTAACCAATGAAATCCGTGCAATTTATGACGACTCGTTCATTTGTAAAGTAGGTGTTCACAAATTTAACTACACGAAGTTACATACAGTTATGACTGTGAAGACTCGATGATGAGAATAGTTAATTATAAAAAAGAAAAAGAAGAAGAAAAAAAACTTTAATAAGCCAGACTGTTGGATAAATTTCCTATTTTTGCCGAATTTACGTTTTATGTTTAGATATTTTAAGACGTGTTCTGTGAAGGTGTATCAATGTACCGTTCTTGCCGTCAGTGCAAACTACTGCACAATAAACTGATGAACCCCAAACGTTTGAAAACCAAGTATCCACACGATTCATTCATAAGCACTCTGAACACAACCGTTGCATAACGTACCTACCTTCACCAACAGTCGTCATTTTTTAGACACAAACTTGTATGGCAGAGTTTCCAAGAAGTTCTTGAATACTAATCAATTTTTCATGTCAACATTAGAATTTGCTATAAATGTCGATAATGCATACTGAATGCTGCAATCTCATTGGCTGCTACCCAAATTGGTAGATGAGCTCCATAGGCCGTGCACAATCCTGTAGCGGATTCGCCAAGTCGGGTTTCGCGATCCAAAACTGACTGGATTGCAATTAATAGAAACTAGAAGTCGCTCGTTATATAATAAGTTCAAATACTAATAAACCTTTCTTTTGTTGATCAACAAACCGCGCTGGTTGGCATGGAGGGCCGATTGTTAGCAAAACATTCAATCACGGGTACAGATATTGTGACCAAATTCAACACTTCTGCAAACTTTCAGTAAAAGAAAATACATCTTATGATTGGTTGCTTTGTTTTCAATGAACTCAACACTATTTTTGAATATTTGTGCAATAAACTGTGGCTATCCGTTTTTGCTTTGCATTTATGCTTCCCATTAAAAAAAAAACTTGTGACGTTGTGTATAGCTCACTATAATTATTACACTAGACAGTGCAGAAGTGCACTGCAAATTATAGTACCCATTTGAATTATTGTGTTCCTTTCACGCTTATCAGCCCAACATAAATGCAAGTCTAAACGCTATCACAGCAGTCACAGCAATTCATTCATGAATACACCTCAAATTATTTGATAAAATACCTGGGGTAAATAACTGAAACAAAGGAAAGACACTTAACACGTTAACATTGGGATGTATTTTATCATATCTTATTGCTATACATGAACATCTTTGGGAGATTATCTACTGATAACCTCTGCAAAACAAATTCAAAAATTGCAAGGTATGGAATTATATTGACTACAATTACATGATTAATAGTGAATGAACCACCAGTACAAACCATTTAACAATATATGAGAGATGTTTGAAATATTTGGTTTTCAGCTTTTTCCGCTTGAAATATCTATTCATCAAATAGAAATGGAAATCCACTACAAATTTATTTAACTTCAGTTTACCTTATTATACCGTACTTTTTACAGTTCAAGTTGAAGTATGGTGCTTTATTTTATTATTACTCGGTGACATTTTAACTCAAATGAGCCCCCTGTGAAAATCAATTAGGTGGATTGATCGAGGTAGGGGGGGCAGTTGAGCAGAAACACTAAATTCTCTTATAACATTATTTTGTTTATCTTACATCAATTGTCGACTTCCAAGAAATAATTAGTTCTATACACTAATGTTGAATCCATACTGGTCACAGTAGGTTAATTATACATTTATGAAAACAAATACAAATCTAGGTCCGCAGTCCGCCATTATGTGTTACTGCAGTCCGCCATTATGTGTTACTGCAGTCCGCCATTATGTGTTACTGCTTTTTGACCCAAAACAAATTCAGAAATTGTATATACTTGACAACTTCAGATACTCTGTAAATGGCATCAAAGATCGCTTTGATTTGATCTGACCTTTTCATTCACCATTCAAGATACCTCTTGATATACCAGAATTATTATTATATCATTCTGAAAGTAAAATGATTTCGTTTTTTCATAATAAACCATAATCACTGATTACAATTTTTTTTTTAACTAGAACATCAAATAAGAGTAATACTTAACCAATTGTTACAACTGATTAACTTTGAGCAAATTGTCTCTTAAAAGAAACAGAAATGGGTAAAAAAAAACTGATCTGCATTACATGAAGATGTCGTTTTTCCACCAAAAATTATTGCCCAACCTATGTGATAACAAAAACCTACTGGCATGTCAACATGCATGTTTATATGGCCTTCCCTGCAAATAATATCTGCTTATTAAGGGCTTTATGAGGTGAACCCCTTATAAAATAAACAGCTGTTTTGGAAGTTTGATGAGATTGATTAACGTATCCAGCAAGTAATTTAAATTACCTTTCCACCTTAAAAAAAATACAGACTTCAATCTTATTTTCTTCCCTTATTTAATATTATTCTTAGCTACAATAAGCTTTGCTAAATTAATGTGTGTATGTGACACGTTTGACTTTTTAGTGGATATTTATTTTGTACAAAGTCGTAAACAATGTAAAGATCAGACCATTATTAAACTGTACATGAACTTTACATATCTGTGGCATCCTCTTTGTCTCTACATTCATCATAATTAATAATAATGATTATATACATTCAGCATTTGACAAAAAATTACAGTTATTTACAAATGCTAATTATTTCAATTGTATAATTGTAAGACTTCTGGTTATTATCTTTGAATATACAAGGAGAAAAGGAAGAGACAGGACCGGAAGAATGGGAGGATCCAACTCGTAATGATGCTGATATGTCCACCTAAGGTTGTCTCTAATCAATATGTAAACATGAGGAAAAAACGGGTGAATTTCAAATGGTTGGTGCAAGATTATAGAGTGGCTAGCTACTTGGTGACATCAAGATCGGGATTTGAATTAAGTTTTCCTCAAAAGTTCTCAACGTTAAGACAATAGCTCTGGCTAGCAGGGAGTCCACTGAAAGATGACCGTGGCTAGAAAACAGGTTCACAAATAAAGGCTGTGGCTAGCAAGGGAGACTAGCAAAATATGGCAGTGGCTAAGTGGGAGACTAGCAAAAGATGGCTGTGGCTAGCATTCTACGAAAGATGGCTGTAGCTAACAGGGAGTTTAACAAAAGATGGCAAAAGGGAGGTGTCAGGTGAGTAGGGCTTCAATATACAGCTGATTTAGTCTGGTTATCAATCACAAACAAAATAAATTTCCATTATTGGTAATAAGAACTACAAGATAAGAGCAAAATGAACAACTGCTGATAATATTTTTTAACCAGAAAAGTTTAAATAGTGACTTACTTAAATTCTGAGAAGTACAGGACGCTATTTCAGAAACAAATAATCAGTGTCATATTTTTGTTTTGTAATGTAATCGGCTAGGGTAAACACAAATCATTATATAATCTCAATAAATGACTGATACACTCACATGCAGCTATCCATACCTATGAAATGAAAATGCTCTGTAGAACCTGCCAGCATCCTTATTGACACAACTTACTGCAGCTCTCTTTTCTTGGTAAACCTTGTAGTAAATATCCTTCCAGCAAGTTTACGAATTAAGAGTTTTAAACAAACTAAACAAAATATCTTTGGTAGCTACTATAGTGTTGGATCACATTTCGTTCATGATGTACATCCATACACAAAAAAACACTGACTTTATAATATACGAATAAAAACCAGGTTAAACATATCAGCCCGTGTTCTAACCATATGTATCTTGTTAAAACGCTTTGTTAAGTGTATTGAATTTATACTGAAAATATAATATAATACAAGCTTATTTATTTCATTTTTATTTTCATTTTGTAACAACAGACTACACATCTCAGCACTGATTACAGAACAAGTTGGCTAAACTGGGGAAAAGAGGGGATGAGAAGCTTTACAAGGAAACTGCCAATCCCATGAGCCAATCCAGGAAAAACCAGACAGTCTTTACACATTTTTTGAATTTTCAACTGAAAAACCCACCTTCTAACTATAAATTTCACCTTGTGGAAAAGGCTTATTATTTCGAAGCAGGATTGCTATAAATTACTATTGTAAAGCCATAGTTCCTACAATTATGAGCTCTGAATGTGCAGTTGACTTTACAGACAGCCAATAAGTTGTGCATAGACAGGATCAGTAGAAGTTGTAGCAGCAGACTGGAATGTTGACATGAAGGCTCGTTTACTTGATTCCTCAGTCACCTGAAAGACAACAAATAACCAGTTGTAAAATATCAACATAGTCATGCAAATAGAAGACTTGACTATAACTGTGTAGCTCCTGGGTTTTAATGCAGTATTCTTGGTCTTTTGTCACATTTATCTGCTCGTGAGTCATGAGCTCATCATGTATGTGCAGTTGCAAAAGCACAGAAGTGTGCATACACGCTAGCAGAAATTTGAAATATTTTTCTGTTTGAAATATTTGTGCTTATGGTGGATATGAATCTTCTACTACCTCAAGAGTTGTTTTATTATTCACATGTATGAAATTGAGCCATATACAGTACATGTACATGCTTAAATGTGTTATTTGTGTCATTACCATTTATGGACTTGTATGTTGCATCAATCAGTCCTTACAATAACTTTATCCTTTGGGTAAAAAACTCAATCTATTCTTACTTCATGCCTTTACCTTCTCCATTTTGGTAGTAAAAACTAATGAAATAGAACAACCCATAAGTTTCCTTTACCCAAAAAGAAATCTGTGGTTGTGGCTGACTGGTCACTAGTCCGCATTAAACAGCTATTATGTAATAAAAAAATTAAAAATTAAATAAATAATTTAAAAAAACGTTTATGGTTTGTTGAATTTGAACCAATCTACGCTGGCTTCCAGACTATTTACTGTTCTCAATAGAGGCATAATTGACAACCAACAAAAGCAAAACACTACCAATCTGCACCATTAATAGTAACATCCAAACTAACAAGTTAAAACAACTGACTAAATGGCAATGCTATACCTGATTAGTGTAGAAGTCCTTGGCAACTACCAGGAAGTATTTTTTGTCAATTGCCTCCAGACGTCCCATTCTGCCTACAATGTGAGGTAGTCTAATTATTGCTAAGTTAAGGTTATATAAAATGATCTTATATGCCAACCCTAATCTTTGTCATAATGCTTATCTGAGTCTCTATCTGAAGTTGCTAAAACACTATCACATGGTGTTTACTATAAGCAAGTGCACAAACTAAGTGTAACCATTATCTTTGTGCCTCCAGCCACAAGTCTTAGACAATGTTCCTATCGTTTGTGGACTTCCTACAAGCCTCTCGGGCCATGCTCGCATCTTTCCCACATAGTAAATTATTATATCACCAAATGAAGCAGCAATATTTTTGGAAGTAATGCCGAACAATAACTTCAATTTGTCATGTGTTACAATCAATTTAAATATCAAGTATTCATAAATACCCAGAACAGTTTCAGAACGTGTCAATATCTTTGTTTGGGGGTGCAAGTAAATTTTTCTTTCCAAAAACAAACAAAACAGTACAATAACATTGGTTGTTTAGCAGTTGGGCCAAACAACTAAATAATCAAGTGATATCAATATATATCAAAGGACATTACCTGTTGATCAAGTAAAGTACATGAAGAGAAAAGGCAATAGTAGTATTACAAAAGGATACAGAGCACGAATCCATGGGTTGGTCGAAGCGCTGATGAAAAAGCAGGTCAAACTCCATATTGCCATGGCAACTGGTGTACGCTGTGTGAAGTTAGAGAGTGACAGCATAACCCAGTCTCGTACTCCTTGTGGTTGGCCCTGACTATGTAAACTACCAAAGACCTACAAATATGTATAGACATAATCAAATATAGGATTATCACTGGTTTGACAATCTGATTTAATTAACAACACTAAATCAAATCCTCTGTAATCAACCCTGTAATTTCCAATTTCAGTACTACACAGCTAAAACAATGTGCCTGCAATAGGGCACATACATGCACCATTCTCAGCAGTGTGCTATACATGTACATGTACACTTAGTTTACCTCTTTTTATGCAGACCGGTGCAAACAGTATAAATTCAATGTAAATGCACAGCCACTATCAAATCTTCATGATTATTACTTAAACTATGCTTTTTGTTGTTTCTAGTGAGAAAACAATTTAGCTTACCTTGAACACCACAGTAGCCATGAGCTGGGGATGAGGTTGCTGATTGGACAGAAACTCTCCAATCACCTTATTCATAACATCTTGCAATGAGAAGAAATCACTAACACATGCTGGAAGAATCTGTGCCACAGCACGAGCCTCACTGGGGTAACCCTTGCGTATTCTATGTAGAAATACAAACAAGTGTCTTTCTTAGATGTTCTAAAATATCCTAGTCTTAACATTATCTGGTAAATTTCAAAAGCTCACTTTAGATGTATAATGTTGATCCTGTGTTGTGCTGAAGCATTAACATGTTTACCCCTATCCTACTATAATTTTCAGTACGTGTAAATAGTTTTAAAGTATTGACTGCTTTGAGTGCTATGGTGAACACTACAACTCCCAAGGTGACCCTAAGAGCATTTTATTTTCCAGAGGTGAAGCCGAGGGAAAATAGATCAGTCGAGGGAGCACAGATGGAGTCTTAGTTTTAACCACTACACGAGTAAAAGCGGGCAGTATTGGTTTTAAAACACCCCATATGATACACTGCCATAAAAACAGGCAGTATTGGTTTTATAACAACCCATATGATACACTGCCATAAAAGCAGGCAGTATTGGTTTTAAAACACCCCATATGATACACTGCCATAAAAGCAGGCAGTATTGGTTTTATAACAACCCATATGATACACTGCCATAAAAGCAGGCAGTATTGGTTTTAAAACACCCCATATGTTACACTGCCATAACAGCAGGCAGTATTTGTTTATAACACCCCATATGATACACTGCCATAAAAGCAGGCAGTATTGGTTTTATAACAACCCATATGATACACTGCCATAACAGCAGGCAGTATTTGTTTATAACACCCCATATGATACACTGCCATAAAAGCAGGCAGTATTGGTTTTAAAAACACCCCATATGATACACTGCCATAACAGCAGGCAGTATTTGTTTATAACACCCCATATGATACACTGCCATAAAAGCAGGCAGTATTGGTTTTATAACACCCCATATGATACACTGCCATAAAAGCAGGCAGAATTGGTTTTATAACAACCAATATGATACACTGCCATAACAGCAGGCAGTATTGGTTTTATAACACCCCATATGATACACTGCCATAAAAGCAGGCAGTATTGGTTTTATAACACCCCATATGATACACTGCCATAACAGCAGGCAGTATTTGTTTATAACACCCCATATGATACACTGCCATAAAAGCAGGCAGTATTGGTTTTATAACACCCCATATGATACACTGCCATAAAAGCAGGCAGTATTTGTTTTATAACACCCGATATGATACACTGCCATAAAAGCAGGCAGTATTGGTTTTATAACACCCCATATGATACACTGCCATAAAAGCAGGCAGTATTGGTTTTATAACACCCCATATGATAAACTGCCATAAAAGCAGGCAGTATTGGTTTTATAACACCCCATATGATACACTGCCATAAAAGCAGGCAGTATTGGTTTTATAACACCCCATATGATACACTGCCATAAAAGCAGGCAGTATTGGTTTTATAACACCCCATATGATACACTGCCATAAAAGCAGGCAGTATTGGTTTTATAACACCCCATATGATACACTGCCATAAAAGCAGGCAGTATTGGTTTTATAACACCCCATATGATACACTGCCATAAAAGCAGGCAGTATTGGTTTTATAACACCCCATATGATAAACTGCCATAAAAGCAGGCAGTATTGGTTTTATAACACCCCATATGATACACTGCCATAACAGCAGGCAGTATTGGTTTTATACATGTAACACCCATATGATACACTGCCATAAAAGCAGGCAGTATTGGTTTTATAACACCCCATATGATACACTGCCACAAAAGCAGGCAGTATTGGTTTTATAACACCCCATATGATACACTGCCATAAAAGCAGGCAGTATTGGTTTTATAACACCCCATATGATACACTGCAATAAAAGCAGGCAGTATTGGTTTTATAACACCCCATATGATAAACTGCCATAAAAGCAGGCAGTATTGGTTTTATAACACCCCATATGATACACTGCCATAACAGCAGGCAGTATTGGTTTTATACATGTAACACCCCATATGATAAACTGCCATAAAAGCAGGCAGTATTGGTTTTATAACACCCCATATGATACACTGCCATAAAAGCAGGCAGTATTGGTTTTATAACACCCCATATGATACACTGCCATAAAAGCAGGCAGTATTGGTTTTATAACACCCCATATGATACACTGCCATAAAAGCAGGCAGTATTGGTTTTATAACACCCCATATGATACACTGCCATAAAAGCAGGCAGTATTGGTTTTATAACACCCCATATGATACACTGCCATAAAAGCAGGCAGTATTGGTTTTATAACACCCCATATGATAAACTGCCATAAAAGCAGGCAGTATTGGTTTTATAACACCCCATATGATACACTGCCATAACAGCAGGCAGTATTGGTTTTATACATGTAACACCCCATATGATACACTGCCATAAAAGCAGGCAGTATTGGTTTTATAACACCCCATATGATACACTGCCATAAAAGCAGGCAGTATTGGTTTTATAACACCCCATATGATACACTGCCATAAAAGCAGGCAGTATTGGTTTTATAACACCCCATATGATACACTGCAATAAAAGCAGGCAGTATTGGTTTTATAACACCCCATATGATAAACTGCCATAAAAGCAGGCAGTATTGGTTTTATAACACCCCATATGATACACTGCCATAACAGCAGGCAGTATTGGTTTTATACATGTAACACCCCATATGATACACTGCCATAAAAGCAGGCAGTATTGGTTTTATAACACCCCATATGATACACTGCCATAAAAGCAGGCAGTATTGGTTTTATAACACCCCATATGATACACTGCCATAAAAGCAGGCAGTATTGGTTTTATAACACCCCATATGATACACTGCAATAAAAGCAGGCAGTATTGGTTTTATAACACCCCATATGATAAACTGCCATAAAAGCAGGCAGTATTGGTTTTATAACACCCCATATGATACACTGCCATAACAGCAGGCAGTATTGGTTTTATACATGTAACACCCCATATGATACACTGCCATAAAAGCAGGCAGTATTGGTTTTATAACACCCCATATGATACACTGCCATAAAAGCAGGCAGTATTGGTTTTATAACACCCCATATGATACACTGCCATAAAAGCAGGCAGTATTGGTTTTATAACACCCCATATGATACACTGCAATAAAAGCAGGCAGTATTGGTTTTATAACACCCCATATGATACACTGCCATAACAGCAGTCAGTATTGGTTTTATAACACCCCATATGATACACTGCCATAACATATGACGTGCTCTAAACCAATCACAATGCAGATTCTAAGCATGGGGTGTTATAAATATGCAACACTTTTGTTTTTGGTGACACATTCCCCTCTCAAATGGTCTGTTCAGATAAATATGGGTCCTCTAGATCCTAGAAAACAAGTTCTGACTGAAACATGGCAGATTAAACAACAACTGTTTACAAACCTACTGAACAATGCAGCACCGATGAGCTCTGAACAACTGACTAGATGTAGTTAGTGAAAATATGATGGTTTAATAATCAGTAAGATACATTTCATTCTCAGAGACCACATTCTTCTTCAAGTGCTTCTGCTACAATCCACACTGTGTTAACCCAATAGTTTTATGCCAGAATCATGCTTATGACGTGTAAACCAACCAACAAGTAAAACGTGTGCTTTGTGTGTGCAAACATGGCACCACCAGCACACCAATAAAAGAGAACTATAAAACAATGTCACTCACCTATCAAACAACACTGAAATCCTTTCCATGGCCATCACCTGACTCTCAGGGTCATGTGACTCACATTCTCTTTCTGATTGGCAGTCGGTTCCTTGAGTTTGTTTTTCCTTCTGTGTGTACATACTCGTTAACAGCAGTCCCAATGCTGACATGGCATGAAGAGGGGATGGCATACACAACCTGTATAAGAGGAAACAAAACCATGGGGTATTCCACATATATCCTCTGTCCTTTACCACATGGTGACCTACTGGTTGCTCAAGCTCTCATGTTTGAAATAATTCCACACAATTAGTCAGCCATGAAAACATCCCATGGAATTGAACAGCAATGGATCATATCTGAGAATATCACATCTCACCTTATTTTTTTAAAGAGTAATCGAAAGGCGTCACACCGAGTATAAATGTTTGTTTACACTTTTGATATAAATATTGTATGTTCCTGTTTTGTATAAGATGTAATGTACCTTTTAATGTACCTTTGTAAATTCAAATGCAATTAATCTCTAAGATTTGGAATTTGGCATGGAATTATTTTAATAAACCAATCTAATAACCCAATTTACCTGTCCATACTGAGCTTGGTTAGTACCTCAGCCTCTTGAGTTGAGAGTAAACCTGAGAGTAGTAGTCTCTCCAATCCTCTCATGATGGCCTGGTAGACAGAGGGTGAAGTAGCTCCATCACTCATTGATGCCATGGATATACAGCTCTGCTTGTCACAACAAAAACAATCAATCATCCCCATAGTTAGGTTTTCAGGGAGCAATTATGGAGTTACATTTTTTTTTAATATCCAACAACCTTTCTGCTGGCAGCCTGTTTCTGCAAGCAGAACCGCTCTACTTTGCATGCTAATCAATTGTATTGATTAGCTGGAAACCTATACACATGTACATACGCCGGTCAAGCTGAAAACCTATCAATTTATGCCCACAACATCTTGAATGGTGATGTGTTACTGCTGAGAAAAAACTTGTTTTATTTTACAATTTGTTTAATGTCTTTGTTCCCTTACCCACCTGCATAATGGCCCTTGTGAAGTCAGTACTTTTGATGTAGTTGTAATAATACTCGATGACATAGAAGGCTAAAGTCAACATAGCCAAAGTGTGACGTTGACTTGCAAGACTACTGCAACTAAACAATACAAACAATTTTTGTTACTACAGTATCTAAAAATCTCAAAAACTCAGAACGTATGTCTTGTGAATTTGTGTTGGGTTTCTCATGTACACACAATCTACTTTACTGCAGCTTGTGCATTAAAATATACCATGCTTTTGTAGCTTCCAGCCTCTGTTTGATTACCTTAAATTGAATGGAAATGGACAACATTGCAGCATTAACTAGTGTACAAAAAACACCTCAGGATAGTTTGTTCAACAGTGCCCTCTCTCAAATCAAAATGACTAATGATTTCCATGCTCATACCAACCACCAATCCAAAGGCATAATCACATAAATTACTCCAATCATTCCTAAATATCCAGGTTAATCTAACCTAATCTAATATCATTTAAGTGAGTATTGTATTAATTATTGTGAAAAGTGATTTTTAAGGGGATTTGTTATTCCATGTGATTCTTGTTTAGATTGTTATTGTAAACATTGTTGCCAATACATATGTACATAAAGGCTATTATTCAACCTAAGTTTATGTAGGCCCTTTCATTGCTTAAAGATGATTAAGCTTATTATTGATTAGGGTTACTTTGCATAATTTCTTTTTGTAGAGCTCCGGGTACATGATCAACAGTTCAGAATAAAGAAACAAACATTGCACCTTCTTTTCAATGATGATGAAATTATCAAAGGTTCCAACTACATTCCAGTGTGCACTTTCAAGAATCTTATGTAGCATTCTGTAGCATGCTGTATTTTGTATTAATAATTGTTATTTATTACCATCACTTTAGGTGATACGACTCAATAGTATGCCAGATGGTACAGTATCTTAATAAAAAACTAATGTTTGGAGTAACTGTTATTGATCATACCCCTAATGTTTGCACTTACTGTGAGTTGTAGTGAAGATTACGAGCCACATAGTCGGACACCACAGGGATAAATACATTGATTTCTTCCACAGCATCTGACTCTAGAATGTAGAGGGCTCCATACAAGGCACCTACACGGCTAGGTAGATGCGTACTACGTAGTGTGACTTCAAGGAGCTTACTCACCTTCTCAGACAAGTCCTTCTCCTAATTAAAATAAGTCATTGACAAATAAATCAGAAATAGGGACTTTGTTTCAATTTCCTCAAACAATTATCACATGTTTCTAATGTGGTATATTCCAAGCTTCATGGTAAAAGAAAACTTGTTTTCAATAAAGTATTTCTTAAATAGTAGTTGTCAAATAATAAGAGACAACCACTAGATAATAATAATGTACAATCAAACCAAAATATGTCATCATTAGTATTTATTTTGTCCACAATATAAGTACTCATTTCATAAGGTTTATCTGTAAGTTTCCTTGATGAAACTATCACATAAGCCCTTTTACTGTTGTTTTCAATCTTTATGGAGAAAAAATGTCCAGTGCTTGGTCATAAAGCTGCTAAGCAAAGTAATTGTATATGGGATAGGCAATGCATGGTGAGGCATCAAATGTTTGCAGTAATGCCAAGTGTATACTGTATATCTACTAATGCTGTGTAGATTTGCTCTTTTAGTAAGACAAGTTCTCAAAGAACAAATCTACACAGCATAGATGTATACACATGGTGTTACCGCAAACTGACTATACAAAGTAAATGCAAGCAAAAATTAGCAAAATCTTGTCTGTCTGAGCAAATGTGTGGGTCAGTTGTATTGTAATCTGGGTGAGCAATAAGTACTTACCAAGCCTAGGATGGCAGCAGCTTTACATATTCCAGGCACAGCATATTGGGTAACAAGCTCATCTTCTACAGGATGGTTCTTATTGACTTCAAGGAGTGTGTCAAACATCCACTCATACTGAGCTCGCTGTGTAAACACATCTGATATCACTAACACCTGGTGTAGAAGAAAAGAATGTATCTTCATCTTCGTCATATGGAGTTCTACAACTACTTCTGCTGGGAGGCAAATCCTCAAATTAAAGTATAGAGTACTCAAGTACTTTAGAGGCCAAGTCCAAGTAGCCGGAGAATGAGTCTGAAGTACTGAGTTATGTACCATACACTTACGTAAACAAAATATATATATACAATATGCAATCTTCTCTATTTAATAACTAGTTCTTAATTAGCGCATTTTACAATAACGTATCAATGCGCTTTACAAAGCTGCCTGGAGAGTATTCAGCCCCAGCTGCCATGGCGCTCTGAAGGCTTCTTTAAACACAACATCAACCTCTACCCTCGCAAGTACCCATTTATACCCCTGGGTGTAGAGAACCAATTATAGTAAAGCATGTTGCTCAAGGACACAAGTGTCATGAAAGGGATTCAAATCCACATCCCGATTACTTAACCACCAGAACTTGAATCCGATGCTCTTAACCGCTCGGCCATGACACCCTAGTATCAACTCAACCAACATTCATTTATTGTAACAATACATCAAATCATTGAAACTATTACTAATAGATACCCAAAGTGCTATTTAAAGGGTAAGAATATGTACAAACCATACGCCCTCTGATGTCACAGTGAAACAAAAACATTTAAGTGTAATCTTTGGTGTCACTCCTTAACCAAATTTTTGTAATCCCTTCTCTAGTTCTTGATTTGGTGATAAGCTTAAAGTGAAATCCATAAAAAAACACATATCAGGACTCCAGTACCGATACCGGAAAGTACAAAGAGCCCTGTATGGGCCAAGTACTTACATGTATTCAAGTTGTACTCAACATGAGTATGACTGCTCAATATTGCTAATGACAGAACCTTAACTTGATTCTTATCAACACACAGGCTCAGTGGTTATGAAGTTAAGACATCTACTCTAGAATGCAGACAGTTGAGGGTTCCATACCTATCTGAGGTGCTTCTTGTTGTTTTCTTATGCTTTATGGTCACACAAAAGTTTTAAATAAGTAAATAAAGACTATTCAGAGTGTAATATGAAAGACTAACCGATTTGACAGTCTCACATATCAGCATAAGTGGTGTCCTTGGGACAGCCATTGGTGATAACCACTGACCATACAAGCCCTCTAGGAACATCAGACAGGAGTGGACATCCAAGTTACCGGGTACTCTGACAGGTGATGTACGGATCGGTCTTGTTACTTCACCATTTTCATCTAGGATTTCAGCCTCTTCATCAATCATTGGAGGAAGCATGTTGTTAATAGCCCAGATGCCATGTACAGATATCTGAGGACAAAGAAGAGTGCACTATCTACATATACCAAATCTCTTTTGATTGAAAATGCTTTAATGTGGAGAGGGTAATACTGAAGAGGAAATACAGAACCTATTTACCACAGTGCATTCATCTTATCACTCATGAGCTTACTGGGACTCAGGTCAGCATCATATGTAGACTTACCCTTGCCAAATCAAAGCGTGTGGAGTCACACTCTTGCTCTAGGTTATTCATGTACAGATCAGCCATGTTATCCAACTCATTAACAGGCCTTTGGATGGATGCATTCACTCTAATGAGGGAGAAAAAGTAATGTTTAGTCATTCTACAGTTGGTTTAAGATCAAATATTGTATTATTACATCTGAAATAGTCCACCAGCTTAATGGTCACATACCAAGGTCTGTTGAAAGAGACTCTCGGGTTCCATAAAGTATTTCATGCACAAATCGACTGTTTGATTTGAGATGAAAACCTTTAAGCTAATAATGTTTTGTAGTTTAGCTGTAATTACTAAAACAATGTACATTGGTGTAAAAGTCCTGTTCATAATGATGACAACAGCTTAACTTCAAAGAAAGCCACACAAAATTAACAGGAAAGCAGGGATGCAGTCATAAACATAGAGTTTCCTCTTACATCCTAAAGTTCAACAACTGAACTTTTTATCTCTGTCTTATTGTAAGGATTTTCTTCAAACTTACAGGTCACACCACTTACTGCACTTTTCGGGATGTTTTTGTTATATTACTTGAAATAGATTATACTTAGATAAAAAAAAACTTTTTTATGTTAACAAAACAGAAGTGTATATACGTTTTAGAAGCCATTGCTTGGATTTCCCTTTCTACCACCCAACGCAGTGCCAATAACTTCTTTCCTTTGGGGGTTTTGAGGAATGGCAAGTCTTTGTGACCATGTCGAGGTATTTGCTGATAGCTGCTGTTAGTAGGGTTACCAGGCTGTGGGCGGAGCATACTGTTGACGAGCAGGGATGATATGGTGCGAACAGCAAGACAAATAGACTGACTGTGCTCAATCTCCTCCTATGGATACAACAATAATATTCTTTATGTTTGATGGCAATATTTATGTTTGTTTCAGTTAATAATGTTTTGATCTATGATCTGCTATGTACATTTCATAGCAATGGCTGATAAAACCTGTTTCTACTCATCACTTATTTGTGCTAAGAAGTGGTCACTTGTCCATATTGTTACAGATGCTTTACATCTTCCAGAATCAGGTGTTGCTCAAATGATCCCAAAGGAATATCTGAGCACCTTTTGATGGGGCTTTATAAGTAAAAAATACAGGTTTTCACCATGTCCAGCCAGTACTATACATAATTTCTACAGTTGACAACCACTGACACTAAGTTTGAACTGTGCCCTATTTCTCCAGATAACTAAACCTACCACTGACCAACTCAACTTGCGACAACTTGACTGTATATACTGATAGCAAAAAATAACTCGTCCATTGAATCAAGTCACTTTTGAGATGAGTCGTCTAATGCACCTTGCTACCCCAAAAACACATTCATTGGTTACCACACGCATATATATGGGTCTGTGTATCTGTGCACATTCACATTGTGCACACAATGCTTAGGCCAAGTCTAGCCCAAACATTTGACATCAATCTTCCAGCTAAGTCTAGTCCCCAGTTATCCTGCCTAAAAATCAATGGAGTTACAGGCACAGCACATCATTTAGTACAAAATACAGGCTCTGATACCATCTCTGTGAACGTTAGCTCCACGTCCTTCCTTTCAGTCGCATGCAAGCGCAATGTTTACAATGTCTATGCAATCTAGTTATGCTGCATGCAGAGCACTGAACTGTAATAGTAAATGTAACAGAAGGAAAAAAAGCATAGTCACATGAAAAACGCAAAGTTGGGTGGAAAAAAATTGAAACCTGCATAAACGCGGAGTAATCAGTACAAATGAGATTACAGAGAGAAACTGACATGAAGCTTTTTAGTCCTCTAAGCGAGCCATTTTGTTACTCCTACCTCTGGAGCTATGTCCTCTGGGATGACAGGAGCTGTAAATACTCCCAATAATCCTGCCCAGGTCTCCTCAAATTGCTGTCTTGATGTCCAACCTGAAAACCAATCATGAAACTCTCATATCACTTTTGTGCATCTGTGGCATATTCCAAACAGCAATCCTCAATCAACACATGAACTTTTGGGAAAGGGCATCAAAATCTATGATGAATTTGTTAGTTGGAGTTAGTGCCAAGGTTTGGAAAGACCAATAACAATCATCTGTCAGATTGTCTAATAAGTATTGATTCAATTTCATTAAGTTGTTTGCATGGTCAATCTATTAGCAAAAGATATTGGAGAACAAAGCAATTGATGTTCTCAGAATATAGACATTTGGCTACTGACAATTTTCAGCAAAGTACATACTTACAGAGATTAATTTACATTTGAATAATTTTGGTTGAACAAAGAAAAACTGACGAATTACTGTACATATGTGTGCTCAGCCTTATTGAATTGGTTTCAGGAAAAAGTCTTAAAAGGGTTGGAGTGACAAATGAGTAAGACATTGGTGATTGCATCTTTACAGTGCACAACTAATTTATATGTCAGTTGTCCAGTCTCGAGATGTCAGGGTCTAAATTTCAAGATGGACTGACCGATGGCGTTTGTTTTGATGACAAACTCCTTCAATACTTCTTTCTCCTTGAGGTATTCCATGGGCAGTGGTGGCATCTCTACTGAACCTTCCCTCGGGCTGGGAGTCCAACCCAGCTTGCAGGCATATGGAGGAGTACGTGCATAGCTATTGACCAGTGGTAACCTGGCCAGACTGATCACCACATTCCTTAAGGGTTTTCTCAGAAACTGAGGAAGATGCTCAAAGGAGTTGTGGCCATTGGAGGTTGGTGAATATTGAAAGCTGATTAGAAGTTCTGAAATCTGCTGACAGGCAGTCTGCATGTCTTGGTGTTCTGTCATTTTAACATAAACAAATTTTTAAAATGATCAATTAATGCAAGTTTTTATACATTTATATTCACTTTCAACTAATCATGATTACAAAAAGAAAGCTCCCTTATTAATTTGTTTCTAAAAATAGGTTAGTTTCCATCATTCTTCAACCCATGTGATGTGATACACACTTACCTTTTAAAGTACTTTGCTGCTCAACTATAACATCAACGGAGGAAAACGGCTTCCTTTGAGGGTTAACTAAAACAAGAACAAACAAAATATCAACAATTAAATACTGAAAAAGAATCATCACAAATTTTACTGTCAACATAAATCAAATTTGCAAATGACTTAAAAAATGAATGGCTCCTTCTTGTAACTACAAATTACACTTCGCTAACATTACATCAATTCCCTTCACGTAATAGCATTATTTCTATCATAAGATGCTCAAATAAAACAAAATAAAAACGTTTCATTCATTCTGAACCTTTCTTGATAAAGGACACAGTCCAATTGTTCTCCTACATACATGTATGCACTTGACTCCAATAGTTTTAATAGTTATAAAACTTTTAGGTTTTAGACCACAAACCTTTTTTGACAATCTGATGAACACAGCCAATGGCAGAGCACGCCCATGTCATGTGATCTGATGAGCCTATCACAGCGAAGATCTGCTGGTTTTGTAGGCTGTCAGACATACATTCTAAAGCTAACACAACATTCTGAGATGAGACGTTTAATCCGTTTGTCAATGCCCAGCAAGTAACCTGTGATAACAAGTGATTGTTTAGTATCATCCATTAGAAATTCCTTTACTCCAGGATGTTGTTTTAATATTCAATACCAAAATGGAGACCAAAGACAATAGGAACAATAGGTCCCCTCAGGGAAATTCTAAAGAGAGAAATGTTCCACTAGGAATTTTGTGTACAATGTCTATAGGAGGATGTTGAGTACTGCGGTAAAGGAAAGAATAAAAGAAATATCCACAGGGATGCAGAAATGGGAATGTGTGCACTACGTATGCACACCAGGCGATATCTCATAAAATAAAAATAATAATAATACCAACAACTACCTGTAGACATGTGACTGCTAATCTAGCTTTATCAAAACCTATCCCACAACAAGAATTACCTCCAGACATGTGACTGCTAATCTAGCTATATCCATTTCAGCATCATCAGGTAGGACCATCCCTAGTAATCTCATAGCACTCAGGTATTTGACCAATGCTGAGGCCAGCTCATGCACTCGATGGCTCCATTCTCCATCCTGCATTAAAGATGTCAAACGACCCCTTTGTGTCCTGTCCGAGTCCAGCCTGGAATCCATCCTTAAGATCTTATGTCCTGAAGGCAGCATTGAGATGAGAGTATGAACATGACTTAGGAGAGTAGTACAAGAGGCTTTTAGCATTGGATCCAACAGAGGTGCTTTGCTGCTAACAGGTTCCTTCTTGGGGGATCCTTGTGTTTCAGGAAGAAGAGGATCAGAACTTTTGTAGCCTTGTGGGTGGAGGGATCTAGTCCGCTGTAACCCTACAAGGAAGCAGTCTTCTAGAAGAGGGTAACTGAATTCCTAAACAGATTAGAACAACATTTGTTAGAATTTAATAATAAATAAAATATAATATTATTTTTTTGCATTTCACCTTTTCAATTACAGCATCCAACATGTAAGCAAAATTATTTCCTTTGTGAAATGGGGAATCAATTGCAGGCATTACCTGACCTCTTTTGCAGGCTCTATGATTTGAAGGATTATCAAAAGCAAAATGTAATTATCAGTAAAGTATGTCAAAGAATGACACACGCTTCATGCCTTGCCACATCAGCATTCTATCCATCACGCCTGTAAAAAAACAGCATTTAAGTGCAGTGCATTAAATAGGTCACTTAGTAATGAAAGAATGGTTGGTATACCTCAGTCATCATAGTAGCAAGTATGTCCTCATATGGTAAATAAGCTAAAAGTAGGGAACACTCTCGTGCAGAGGCAGTTGTCTGACCAAAACAACCTTGTTGGACCACAGAGAGAAACCATTCCTACAACCAAAGAGAACATCATCACAATGAAAACCAAGAATCAGAATAAAACCAAACAAAAACTTCAGAGTAAACTTATAATTATGAAGGGATTCGTTGAAGCAACGTTTAATACATGTATATCCACAGTGCTTCCACAAATGTTCCTAGATTGATTGTACTTTGATGTTTGCATTCTTAAGATCTATTCCAAACATGGAGATTAAACTTTGACTTACTTCATCAAAGATTTCAAAAACTCAACAGGAAATGTTTTTGTTTTTTTAGGGGGTTATTTCAGGCTTTAGGCAAGAATATAAAGCTTTAAATTCTAAATTAACTGTATATTTTTTGAAAAACTCAGCCCAAATTAAAATGAAAATTTCTTCTTTAAGAATTGAATTTGAATGGCCATAATGTTTACTTACAATGTACCAATATTAAAAGGCTATATTAACTGGTTAGTTTTAGAGACAGGCATGGGTTCATTTTGTAGAGCTACTTTGATGTCATGTGTATGACATGTATACCTGGAAAAAATCAACCTGCCTGCAAGAGTCAATCTCACAAGTTTTCTTTAAATTTGTGTAAGACATTGTGATCTCAATACTTGAGTAACCAATAAATTATTGCTTCTTAAGGTAGCTGATGAAGTCATTCATGATATGTTATTAAAGGTTTCTTTTAAGAAACCTATATATAAACTGACCTTATTGGGAATAACTGAAGTAATATCTGTGTAGGGTCTATTGGTTGAGGGAGATGTTGTGATATCCTGGTGTAAGATTGCTGTCTTGAACCGTGTCAGTAGAGAGCTTAACCTAGGATGTCTAAACAAACACAAAACACCAACCAAAATAAATAAATACAAATATTTATAAATAAGTTTAAGTATTTGTACTTAGAGTAATTGATTGAAAATAATTCTCTGCTTTGGTCGTGAAGGTTTGATAAAGAAACCAGTCACATTCTTTTCCAATTTCCTGTTTCTACTTCTGCACAAAACATAGAGATCTCATCTCAGGGTAATGTGTGATCCCCCATCAAAAACATCCCTCTATCTCTCTATGTTACCTCCTCTATGATGACACTGAAACCGTTATTCATTGTGTTTTTTCCCCATTTGCTGCTAATTTAAAAAGACAAGAAAATAGAATTAGCTGTTGCAAACTGCTTATTAACCAAAAGGATCTACGGTATAAATGCAAACAAATTGTGGCCTGACGTTTTGACCCTAGCAGAGTCTTTTTCGGACGCTGAAAGAGACAGACTCTGATAGGGTCGAAACTTCAGGCCAATAACTTTTTTCTTTTTTGAAAAGACATAAAAAGATTATGTTGAGATAATCTGGGGGAAAAAAAAGTTGGTAAAAACTTGCACACTTAAAAAAATGTTTTTTTTAATGAAATAGGTGAGGGTTACACTTAATTGATTTGGGCTATCAACCCAAATCAACTATCACCAGAGGCATGTTACCACCTACTCCTGGGGCTGAAACAGGGTTACCCCGTTCACACTCCATAAGCATATTAAAACCAAATATTCACATGCAACGTTTCTATCAACTCAAACTATCCAAACACAAACATGACCTTTCCTACATGTATGGTACTACATGTAGATCGTGTCAAGTCAGAATTAATTTAATAAATGTCTTCTTTTAAACAGCTGATAGTCATGGTTTGAGCTCATTTTAAGACCAAGACTGGGTACACTTCTGGAGAGGATGAACTACTCTTACTTATTGAGGAGTGAGTAAAATGAGTATCCTACAACAGTGACTATTATTACCTTTGAGAGAGCTTATTTGCATTCATATAATCTTCCAGTTTGCCAAGTTCTTCTGCTGATAGCTGAGCAGTGCTTTCAAGTAGACCACCTGCTAGTAACATTTCAACCCTTCTACATGCAATGGAGTCACACAGACGAGCAATAGCCAGTTGGTGAGTGTTGAGGAAACGCTCAATGAGTATTGTGAGCAGAACACCTAAACAGTAATTATGATACTCATTAGACCATTAAGCCACAACCCTCTACAACAGAAACATATGTTCAACAGTGTTCAATGGTGAAACATTCCATAGAAGAATACAAAAACATCTGAAATTTGTTCTCAAGGAAACAGTGCATGAGTTATTCTTGGAGGATTTCCGTTTTATTTTTGAGTGTCCTGGTCCAGAGGTTGAATGTACTGGTTTCTAGTGTTGGTTTTGCTCATGGCACTTGCACCTTAAAAAGCAAGAAAAAAAATGACAAAGTAAAGCTTTGGCACTTAACCTCATACATGTATATTCACATGCATACAAAAAAAACCACTATTTTGAAATGTGTTTAAAATATGCTCAACTGTGTTACGACATTTAGCAATTGTACAACAGGAACAAAATTTATTTCTATGCACATGAAACTTTACCACGAAAACCCATGTGATGTGCCTGTATTTAATGTGCCTGATTCGCTCTAAAATTTAGAGTACTGTTATTCTTATTTGTTTGTACAGAAGTTCAATAGAAACATTTTTGGCAAAATGATTTAAACAATCTGGTACTGATGCATATACCTCTACACACCAAAAGTTAAATCATGAAAACAGACCTAAGTTACGTTTCTAAAAAGAAGAACTGTAAAGATGGGCATTTCTCAAACATGTTTCACCTGATTGGCTGAGATGTATGCCTTGAAGACACTGCAGAGTAAGTTTAAACCAGACAGGGATGTGAAAAATGAACAAATCGTAGATTAACAGCTCGTAGGAACAGGCCACTAGCAGCAGAATTCCGATGGATTGCACTAAGAAAGAACAATTTAATTTCATTACTTTTAGAACAATTAAAATGATATTTCTAAAGCCTGCTGAATGTAAGAAAACTTGACACAAAAAGCTTGGGGCTCAAAATCAATTTCCATGGATCTACATCTCAATTTAACTTTTCATTGGAGGGAAACAAATAGTTGTTTTCCACTTCATCATATGAAGTGTGCCAATAGTGGACCACATCATTGTGCTTGGTTCTGAGACTTGCAATTTTACAATTCTTGATGTCATGTGAAAGTACTGTGCACAGAACTAACTTTGTACACGTGTACACTGTCTAGATTTATATACAACGTGATATTGCATAGTTTACATGCACAGATTTGTATGCACAACAAATAGGATTGAGCAATGAACCCAGGTTTTACAGCTAGGCAAGGTCACCCCTATACCAGGGCTCTAACTAACTAACTGTTTTGTGTCTGATAACTGTCTGCAATGAGAAGAAGACAATGTAAATTTACCTGATGACATCTTGCACAGGTGGTTCATGAAAGAGCTGTATAATTTCATTGATGTGGTTAACTACCAGCCATGTTAAGGGTTCAGCATCAGCTTGATTCTCACACTGCAAGAAGTCAGAAAAATGGAAATGAATCAGTATCCTACAACAGAGTAGTATATTATATTCTCAAGAAACATTATCAATTTTCTGATAAAAACACTTCTTTGAAAAAGGTGTTTAACCTGAAGACGTTCAGACATAAATATTTTTAAGACAAATTTTACTTTGACTTTCAAAGACAGAGAAAAATGGAAATATGTATGCTATGATTATTGCAATCAGTATGCTATGATTATTGCAATCAGTGTGTTATAATTGTCTTCAAGAGAATAATTTTATGAAAATACACAATAGGTAATTTACTGAGTTTGGTTGATCTACAACTAAGCCAACCAAACTCAGTAAATTACCTATTGTGTATTTTCATAAAGATTTGTGTGCTCAAATTGTTCTCTACAACTGAGCCAACCAGGCTCCTTATAATTGTTTCCTGAAAATTATTGAGCCGAAAATCTCCCTTTTTCCAAACATGCAGAGTTTAAAATCATATTCGACATACATGTATATATGGCCACTCCCAGCAGAGATAAATTCAGTAAAGTTTGTGTCATACCACATAGTCACAGTAGAGCACCATACCACCACGCCGAGCTACCTCTTCAGGACATCCTTTAGAATGGTCATGATGACTAGTCTCTAGATTGTCCAGACTACCACTAGATAATGACTTGGACAGTGGTTGCCTCTTGGGTGTCTGTAGAATGACTGACCAAAAGTCCTGGTCACTGTAGTTCAAAAGAAGAAGAACCTACAGACAGGAGAGGAAGATGCAAACAAAGCAAATGTTTCGGTTTAAGTATCAATTCTATCTATAATGTGTTACACTAAAGTCTAAGACCTGGCATAAGGATCATATGTGTTGATTGATTTTCCAGATTAATTCATTTTCGACCATTAAAAACAATCTCCTTGCATTAAGGCTGTTTCATAATATCACTATTTCCTTCAGGCACATTCAATGATTCTCACCGCTACATTGATGGAAGGTTAACACTTAACTGGATTTTACATAAAAAATGTGTTTTAGAATATATTACTGTGACATTACCATATTGAATATCAATGAGATCCTCCCTTTTAGCACTCTGACTTTATCTGAACATTAACAGACTAAACTAACAAACTGTTGTTTAGTCAAATTTTTTCTGCACATCAGTTTGTTCTTGCATCTTATCCTACATAAATTTAGCTAAGGCGCAACTCCACATTTGATCACTTCTAACCCACATTTATGTAGAGTGAGTACACATTCCTGGCATGATATCTGACCTGTGGTTAATTAAGGCAAATCATCTTTACACAATTGCAAGCAAACAGAAGTGGGATTACATCAATGATTACAGGTCAGTTGGAAACATGAATGAACAGCATAGGATAAACCTTTGTTGCTGATTACAGTGTACATGTTAATACTTGATTGTACCTGACACCACTGAAGCACCAATATGGGGTGGGATGTAGTCAGCTGTAGGAAGGTACGGTTGAGTTGATCTAGAGTAAACCAACAGGTCTTACTGGAGTTTCGTATCATAGTCATCATGGCAGAGGCTACCTTCCTGAAGGCCCCTGTATAGAAAGAATACAGTACAAAATAGTTAATGGCATATCAAACACAATATCATAGTGCTGGCTAACACAAATATGTTTTCAAAGTCCAGTTTAACAAAACACTCAGATTTTACATGAAAGGAGTCTGAAAAATTACAACTAATGTAATAATTTTGTTTGATGCTAGTAAAAATCTTACGTAGATCGTATAAATTTACTACTCATGGCTGGTTCCATGCACATGTTTACTTGGTAGATAACTATGTAAAGCAATATCTCTTGATGGTCACTGCATAACAACAGTCTTATTGAAACAAAAAGGCAAGTATTTGATAATTCATGTTAGGCTTTTAACACCATGTAATGAAAACATACAACAAGGATTAACTCCTAACTATACGCAACTTAAACCCACTTGACATGCTAGACACTACCCCTTCCTAACAATGGTCAAGATAGGTCTCCCCCAAGAACCATTTCAGAAAAAATAAAGAATTGGCCACTATAAAAAATGGTTTAGTTTCAATCAGTATGCTCACTGATTGTAAAGTTGATACCAGTACCAATCCTCCAGATAAATATTCAAATTTCAATTGCAGCGATCGAAATAAGCAAATGTGAATGGCACAAAATTCATGAAAAAAATATGTATATATATATTTTGAATTCATTGTTTTCACTCCAATGGACCACTGAATTTAATGTTATTTTCACAAGTAAGTTAAACGGTGTGTTAATTGGTTTGTGGATGGCCGGAATGACTTTACTTCCAATAACCTATGATGTTTTGTCTTTTTCATCCGTACAAAATGGCTTGTTTTTCTAAACACCCCAATTCTGTCATTGCTCAAGACTCACAACTAAAATGTCAACACATGTGTTAATACTATGCAACTGTTTTCACACTCACATTACCAAATTGTTTTGACACAAACTATCACAAGTTACCAACTTAATTGACCACTCATGCATGAACCCTTATTATTACACAACAGCATGCATGTGTTTCGAGTCCAATGTTACAAACTCTTATGTCACTTTGAAATGATTGCATAATAGCAACCTATGTTTTTCTTCCATCATTGGAAAGATCTTATCTTTCTCTTTCCAACCATTATAGTAAGCTTGACTATTGCGGGTGAACATGGACAACAATATACATGTAGCTTGACAAAAATATGTTTGTGCTCAGACTTGAGGGTCTTTTCATGTGTGGTCTTGGTCAAGTCACCTATGGCAATAAAGAGGTGCTATGAAGGAAATGGATAGAATGATGTAAAAATGTCAAAATTTCTACAACAGACCATGCAACTTTTGCATGTTTTTTAACACTTTGGGGAATATTGGTTCCTAGTACATTGCTTTAACATTTGAAGGAAACAAAATTTTGCAGTTGAACAGGTTCCTGCATGGTGTATATATATGGTATTATATCCGTGCATTATATGAACAATTTATCTTGTAAAGTATAATTGTCTCCAATCAGTTTGACATCTCATGATAATTTCATGGTCATGATTGTTGCATGTTGTTATGTCAGAATACATGGAATAAGGGCATTCTCTTATGACTGGTCCAAAAAATTGGTCACCAAAATGGTCAAAAAAATTAGGTGGGGGAGTGTTTAGATCAAGACTTACAGGCCTAGAAGTTTGCAAGACTCCGCGAGAATCAAAATGGTTTCTCGCTGAAGAATTTCGCGAGAATCCAGGATTCTCACAATTTCCGGGGAATGGATGAAGCTGTTTAAGCTTACGGTTTTCTTTGCCATCTTGCGTCGCGTGCCAAAGAATTTGACAGCAGAATTAAACCAAACTCTCAACGGCGATGGGTAACTGAACCGTATGAACTCATGACATGTCATGCTAAGTTTTAGTGACCTCAGGTCAATCTGTTTTTATCCTGTCCACAGATTGGTTGATAGTGCAAAAGATCCCATTTTGGATCCAATAGTCTTCCTCGCCTGTAAGCGTTGTTACCAAGAACAGCGATGTACAATGTACGTGCTTTGACTTTTCCACAAAATGTTTTGAGAACCATATAATTTGTCATAAAAGAGTTCACTACTTGGTTATCAGTATTATTATTTAAGTTTTCTGATTTTTTTTTAATACAAGGGAGTCCAGAAAAAAGAAACAGAAAGAAAAGAAATATTGCGATAATCTTGGGAAATCGACTATCTCGGTACATGGTAACCACGTTTATAAAGCAGATTGATGCCGTGAGCTTACCATCCAGAAAGACTATTGGCTCAAAAACGGGATCTTTCGCGCTATCAACCAATCCGTGGACAGGATAAAAACAGATTGAACTGGGGTTCCGGCTGGAACCAATAACTGTTTTGGTCATTGGCCAGTGTTCAACCGAAACAGTTATTGGTTACATTCGCGAAAATGTACCCCTGAGGTCAAAACTGGAAATTATTTATTGATGGCAACACTGAGTGCGCCGGTGTTTAGGACGATGACTCGACGTGAGTGGTTGATCGTAAATGATACCTTTTAAGTTTGTAAACAATACACAAAGAAAATGAGGGGTTAAAAAACTTAACTTAGTGTCAGATTAACGGAAAACTGTTAATGTTTTTTTATGGAAAGTGAGTATTTGGAAAAGTAAAAACAAATTAATGTTGACCCAAATATAAAGCTGAAAAAGTGATTTTCCCCTTCTGAATGCTGGCAATGTCACGCGAATCTACTCAGATTCGAGGCGTTACGTCGAATCGATTTGCGTCAGATTTCTAGGCCTATGACTTACCTGATTTGAACATGTGTGCCAAGTAGAGTAAAAGATGAGATAATTCCTGATAGATGAAGATATCACTAGGGCTTGTTTGCATTGAGGATGCATTCACCTGGTTCTTAATTGTAACTGTGAATCCAATCACTTGCAGTAAAAACCTGCAGATAATGGTGGGCACAAAAAAAACACATTTAAATCTAACCATGCAACAAATTAAAACAAAAGCTTTTTGACATTTCCTCCCCCACCCTCAATAGAAATTTCTCATCAGGTTGTTTATGACATGCTAACATTGAGATCCCAGTAAGACCTTTTTCTTTCATACCTTGCCAATACTTCTTCAGGAGGTAAGACGTTAGCATTAGCGATGTCCTCTTCACGGCTTCTTTCATCCTCCAACGGGCAGACAAAGAGGTCTGTTGTAAGACCAAGCTCTCTGAGTCTAGATAAAATGGTTTCTTCCTTGGACTGAGAGATGAGGACATTGAGGATAGCCAGAGCCATACCCAGCCAGCGCTGCTTAAGGGTAGGGTGACCCTAGAAAAAAGACATGTTTAGCTTACTTTACATTACAAGTAAGTATAACACTATGGTGTGAGATTTGAAAATCAATTTAAATACATGAGAAATATGTTTAAAATATTCTTTTTGAGAAGACTAGGTTTATATTTTGGAACTTTTATACAAAAACTGGGCAACTGAATTCCAGAGGTAGTGCAAGACAGGGTCTGGTTTCAATGTTTGAGTGTGTTGCTAATGGAGAGTTTGTAGAGGGGTTTATGCCGGTTTACTTCAGTTAATCCTCACCCCCAGGCATTTCAGTTCCGGACCTCTCTACATGAGACAGAATACAAAACTATACGGTAACTCATTACCAACTGGCCATCTCTCAATATGCAGTCCTAACCAAAGTACAACACTACGTCAGACTGCTTTAATTGTCAGTCCCATTTAAATGTTGTGGCCTTGCAATGAAGGAAGATCAGGAGGCTGCACAATAATTAAGCTCAATGTGTTGAATACTGCCACTTACTGTTTCATATGGTACAAGAAGAAGTGATTTAAGGAGTATATCCACCGGTCGCAGAGCACTTGGAGCTACAACTCCAAAAAGATGATGAAGGGTATCTATGGCCTCCAAAGAATCTAGGTTTATCTGAAGTAAAAAAACAAAAAAATTAAAAAAGAAAATATCTATTAAAAACGGTCAAGAATGGAAACAACAGAAGCACAGTTTAGGATCGATCACTATCAATTTGTTCTCCTGGTTATCACTGCTACTACTATGTACTGTAAGTCTTATTTTTTAAAGGTCATTGTTGACCTATTGTGCTTTTTTTACTAGCCTGCTCTACTATTCTTCAAAAAATAAAAAACAGGTGATACCATAGATTGAATATTGGGCAATGGGATCCTAGTCTGTTATACAATATGTTGAATATGGGACAATGGGATCTTAGTATGTGATACCATAGAACGAATATGGGGCAATAAGATCCTAGTATGTGATACCATAGATTGAATATAGGACAATGAGATCCTAGTATGTGATACCATAGATTGAATATAGGACAATGAGATCCTAGTATGTGATACCAAAGATTGATTATTGGACAATGAGATCCTAGTATGTGATACCATAGATTGATTATTGGACAATGAGATCCTAGTATGTGATACCATAGGTTGAATATTGGACAATGAGATCCTAGTCTCTGATACCAAAGATTGAATATAGGACAATGAGATCCTAGTCTCTGATACCAAAGATTGAATATAGGACAACGAGATCCTAGTATGTGATACCATAGATTGATTATTGGACAATGAGATCCTAGTATGTGATACCATAGATTGAATATAGGACAATGAGATCCTAGTATGTGATACCAAAGATTGAATATAGGACAATGAGATCCTAGTCTCTGATACCAAAGATTGAATATAGGACAATGAGATCCTAGTCTCTGATACCAAAGATTGAATATAGGACAATGAGATCCTAGTATGTGATACCATAGATTGATTATTGGACAATGAGATCCTAGTATGTGATACCATAGATTGATTATTGGACAATGAGATCCTAGTATGTGATACCATAGGTTGAATATTGGACAATGAGATCCTAGTCTGTGAAACCATATTTTGAAAATGGGACAATGAGATTCTAGTATGTGATACCGTAGGTTGAATTTTGGACAATGGGATCCTGGAATGGAAATTTGAGCAGCTCCATGCCAATCGACTAAATGAGTAATCGCAAGTAACAATTGCCTTGAGTAATATTTCTCTCACTTTTTCAACTACTGGAATAATGTGGAGGTGTGATTACCCAAGATTGGTATTACATGTACATGTATCACACATGTACAATGTATCACACATGTACAGGATATCATTTCCATGATGTCTGTGAATGCAAAATGAGAATAGTAATGTACATTGTACAATATCAGAGCACACAATTGTCTAGGTTTGCAGGGACTTCATAAACAATGAACAAGTTATGACAAATTGGCTGCATTGATGGGCTAGTCTCAGGCTTTACATGAAGTCTATCTCTAAATTGTGATTGAAATGCCAAATAATTCCAAACTTGGACCGTGCTTGTGGTCACGCATTACGGTTTACATAAACTCAATCTTTTGTTAAAATCCTTTTAAGGCAGCAGATGAAGTTACTGAATGGGTTTATTCTAACAGAATCTTGTCATTCCCTCCACACCTACATTGTACATGTACCAGGTCAAATACAAGCAACGTTTTAGAAGATGACATGGACGAAAAAAAGATTTAGGTACACTTATTTTCTTATTCAATTCAAAGTCAACATTAAACTTGCTAATTTTACCTGTTGCCTTGCAAGAAGGGGTAGAATCATGTCCACCACCTGACGAGAGAGCTTCTTCCATTTGTCTTCACTTTCACGATGGGCTTGCAGAAGGACAGGAATAAACATTTCTAGAGCCTAATGAGATCAAATCACAAATTGTCAAAACTTGGACACCTGTTTAAGTCATAGAGTAAGTAGCTAGGAAGAAATCTTTCACAATAAGTTTGCAAAACACAATTGACAGTAACATATATCACTTGATAATTTGGCCATAATTTTTTTTTTTTTTGCTCTGATTGGTTATTTAACCCTAAACAATACTTACCAGCTTTATTCAATTGTATCTTGGATAAATACAAAGGAATTTTTAGGGAAGGCTTTCCAAAAAAACATATTGAATGTTTACCCATCATTACAATGTGTTGCGCTTTGACGGGAGTCATGACTAAGAAATTAATGCACAAAATGTAATTCTAACAAGGAATAATACCCCATTGCAGAAAAACAAAAAGTTCATCTCTTCTGCCAAAACTCATCAGAATATTTTAGTTCATATCAACTGTTAGCTGTCTTGAACCATGTTCATCAACTTCAAGCAACCCAAGAAGTGGTAAGTAATAACAGAATATAAATTTAAACCATTATGAAGACAGATATAAGTAGATACCTGATGGAAGTGAATGAGTCTTAGCAGCATGGACACTACTACTTCCCTCTGGGTGTCTAGCTCCCTAGTAGAGTCAGACTTACTAGAAGCTCGTAGTACAAACAGGTCATGAACTAATGGCTTCAAAGCTGGCACAGCTAGATGGCAAACAAACATCAATTTGAACTCATACAGTGCTTGACGTCATTTCATCAATTGCTCAAATTTATATCAAGATGAAAAAAGTACTAACAATAGATATTTATAATTCCCATGTCCACTTCTAACATCTGGGGCCGATTTCACTAAAGTCGCAATTTGTGATCATCGCTATCACACTAAAGATGAGATCGCAAACCGCGAATTAATCGCACATGCGATGTCGCTGATTTTGCATTTCACTTAAGTCATCGCAATATAAAAATAAATGTTTTGTACAGGGCTAAAAGCAGTGACCTTTAACATAACGCCGACACAAAAGTCGTCAGTTGTCGAATGGTGGACGTTGTACAGGTGAAAATTTTGTTGCCATTCAAATGTAAATAGTTTTCATGCTGGTGCATCAAAAATAACAACAGGAGAACTATATTTATGTTTAAATTCTAGACATTCATTTAAAAAAGGTTTATACGAAATCAAATTCAACTTGTTTCATTTGTATATAAGAATTTTGTATTTATTCATTTTTTTAATTAGTTGTAATGTTGAGATTGATGAAAATTTGACAAAACTGTTTAACTTATGTATATAAGAATTACCATTTTTGTTTCTGACATCTGTAAGATTCAAACTTTCAAACAAATGACGAATTGTTGAAATAGTGATATCCTAAAGAGTTGTCATCATCTTCAAAACATTGATAACATGATAACTCTCATACTGTACTAAGCTTCAGCACAAACACAAATGTCAAAAGGTGAAAATGCCCCAGAAGGCATATTATTAGGCATAATAAGCAAAAAGAATGCGTTTCTAAATGCCCGAAACCTTCGTCAAAAGTGTTGTCACCGAAAATTTGTAAATTATATTGATGCAATATCAATACAGTAATTTTAGGCCAAAATGCTGGTTGAAATAACTGAACCCAATAAATGGAGAGATGAAAGGTGTCATCAGAGTCTCCCAATAAAAGACAGCGATGAGTAAATATGTAACACCACCTCACTCTTTAAAGGTATTGTACACTTTTGGTAACAGCTCAAAATCAGTGTCCACATTTGTGTGATTAAACATATGCATGAACAAACAAACCTGTGAAAGTTTGAGCTAAATTGGTCATCGAGGTCACGAGAAAATAGTGAAAAGAGACCTTATGTGTTTTCTGTTTTTTTAAACATCAAGTTTTTATCACGTGCGATAAAAACTATTGCTTTACTCATTTCTCAGAAACGATGGCATTTTAGGCAGAAACATTTTAAGGAACCCTTTCTACCATTATTTACTTTAAATCATGTAAGTAATGTGTGAATCTGTGAACATTTGTGTTTTTCGATCTTACCAATAGTGTACAGGGCCTTTAATTCACAGACGAACTCCGTCAAGACATACACCGCTGATAAAATCTAAGCACAAAGTGGCGCAATTTGTCATAAATTGCAAATTGCGATGAACTTATACTAACGAGTTATCACAAGATTGTCATCGCTAATCTTTTTTAGTGAATGGTTTTTCAAAACCCATCGCTAAGTTTATGGATTTTGGATTTCGCGATCGATTTTGGCGTTTGCGATGATCAAAAAGCGTAAGTGAAATCGGCCCCTAGCCCAACAGAATGCAAGCAAGACAACTGGGATTAGAAAAAGTTGCTCTACGTTTGGGTTTGTAGTCCACAAATCTCTCCTTATCTGACTTTTGATGGGGTTTTCACAATCACCAAAGTGAATTACATTTTCTTTCTTTCTTTCTATAAGTCACTTTGGATTGTTATCAAGCTTACTCTTCTGAAGATGAAGATTAGCATTTTGTAAAATGGTATTTTATTCAGTTTGGATATAAAGAAAATGTTACAAAAAGAAGGCATAAAACATATCAAAAATTACATCGTAAAAACATTTCTGACTTAAAGTAGATATAAAACTGACTTGACAGTATTGAAGTATATCAGTTTTGTAAGGTTAAATATTTCTTGTTGTTTGGGGATTGAGTGGAGGAAAAAATACTAAACCATTGTAATCTTACCATGTGTAGTGGCCTGCTGTCCACTTGCCATAATTCCATCACAAAGTTGTATAATTTTAGGCATTGCAATGACTGCTTTGCTATGGTACCGCTCATAGGATAAGAGCACAAGGAAGTGGAAGATGTGTGGTATTAGAGTGTCATAATCCCTTCACAAACAAAAAACAAAAAATACAACATTAGTATAGAAATCTACTGAACACAATAAGCTTTGATAATAGTTCTTGATATTCAAAATCTGCTTTACAATAGCAATGGGGGACAACTTTATGGGCCCAACAGTACATGTACACAGGTTTAATCAGTAAAGGAAAATCATACTCTGCATGAAAAGCTTCTGGTCCAAAGACCATGTACTGAATATTACTCATAAACATGATAAATGGATCTCACTAATTTGAAAATAACTTTTGTAAGCAACATTTTCCATTAGGCAGGCTCGGTGAGATTTGATCAAAGGCTTTAACCGTGATTTAAGGACAGAATTATTTGTTAACCCTAACCAAAATCCACATTGATAAAAACCACATAGTCAAACAACACATTTATACTGAAAGAGCACCCAAGGTATGTATATGCAAAAATTACCAAAAGCTACATCAGAAGTCGGATTTCTGAAAATAATTAAATACTAACAGAAAGAAGGAACTTAAATTTAGAAAGTTGGATTTTCAAAATCATCCAGTCAGATTTTCAACAAAAGTCACAAATTTCTCAGACAAGAACACCGAATATGATCAGCTTGTTTCACTTTTAGAAACATTAAGTTAATGCAAATCATTCAAGTTAATAAGCTACTTACTTTATCTGTCCCTCTTCTACATACTCAAACTGCTTAACCACGAAGTTGATAAAAATCTACAAACAAAAAAAGGATATCATGTATTTCATCAGGATTAAGACTTGATTGTTATACTTACATTGAAGCTTCAAATAAAATGATTGGTCTAGAGTGGATATATCATAGAGTGGAGTGATATTTGGAAAGGATGAATATTGACTGACCTGGTCTGAGTCCAGTAAGCAGTAATTAACCCTGAGTTGTACAAGTTGTGCCAAGAGGTGTAGCACCTGCTGTTGTAAGGGAATACTACTGGTGATTGTGTACTGCTTCAGAGCCCTAATAACTAATGGCTCAAATAAACGTATGTAGGAATGCACTGACGACTGAAATGATAAACAAATACATGGTGAAACCTTTTTCAAAACAAATTTAAAGGCCCTGTACCTTATTGGTAAGATCAAAAAACACAATGTTCACAGATTCACACATAACTTACATGATTTAAAGTAAGTAATGGTAGAAAGGGTTCCTTAAAATATTTCTGCCTAAAATGCTATCGTTTCTGAGAAACGAGTAAAACAATAGTAATTATCGCGCGCGATAATTTGAAAAAACAGAAAACACATAAGATCTCTTTTCACTATTTTCTCGTGACCTGGATGACCAATTGAGCTCTTTCACAGCTTTGTTTGTTCATGCATATGTTTAATCACACAAAATGTGGACACTGATTTTGAGTTGTTACCAAAAGTGTACAATACCTTTAAGACATTATCACAAATAAAACAGAAATCTGTTGATCTCTGTGGATTTCTAAGCGTAATGCTAAAAAACAATCATAAACTGATTATTCACACATTGATGTTTGGACAAACAGAAAATCAGTATGTCCACTTCAATATTTCCAACCTTTCATTTTCCTTCTTCAGGGATGCCAGTGACTCTTTCCTTCAGAGCCTGAAAAAAATTCGCTGCGAAGGAAAGGGGGTCACCACCCCCCCCCCGACCAAAAACAATAAAAAACATAACAGCGATTTTTTTATAAAACATAAAAAAAGACAATTCTGACCCCCCCCCCCTGCAAAAATTTGAAGTTCTAGATGCTCTCTGCTGCATTCTGGTGCATAGAGCCTTTGAAATTGCAATATAATGGTCAAACAAAGGCATTTTTATTTAATATAGCATAAATAGAGGTTTCATTTTAAAAAAAAATTGGCCAGGGGTTCCCCTACGGGTGGTGAACCCATTTCAACTGTTTTATTCCGATTTATTTTCAGTTTACACAGAAAATAACATTCTCTGTAAATTAAAAAGAAGTCAAAATAATTTGTTTACATAAGTGATATATTGTTTGTCAATTAAATTTCCTCAAGTAGCCCCAATTATAAAACATAATAAAACGGACATGCTCTAACACGACATGCTCTAACACCGCTCTCAACATGTATGCACATGTTTGTTTTTTTAGCACAGATTACGCATGTGGGATTGAGCGAGCGATCAACGTGCTTGCTCTTTTGGGGTCGAAAATGAGCATGGTTTCGCTGGTACCCGTCTTCGGAAAAAGGTGCACGCGGCATCGAAGGGAAACAGTTAACTGACTTCAGTGGCCATGTGTGCTTTTCTCAATCGTTCGCTGCACACAAGAAAGTTTTTTGTATGTGATCGTGATTGATTTCAGCGGCCGGGACAACATAGATCAAAGACACACACGAAGAAAGCATTACTAATGGATTATAAATTACGTTGGCCAAGGCACTGGACACAGAATGTGATCCGTTTGTTGCGGTCAATAAAAAAAGGTATTCAAAAATTGAAAAGCGTAAATGTGCTCGGCCTTTTTGCCGGCGTATCGGCCCCCCAAAATTGCGTATCGGGCCGATACGCTATAGCTTGTACGTGGGGAGAACCCTGTAAACACTGTCTCTCGACTCAAGCCACCGCCAATTAATCCTATTCTTTACCCCTCGATCAATTTGTTTCAAATTAGCTTCTCTTTCAACATCCATAATGACTCAATGAACGCCAAAAACTCAGTCGGTATGTCTCAATGGTAACGCCAATCGTCCGCAAAACAAAATTCTCAGAGCGATTTCATGTACGGTCCAAAGATCGTGTATGGATGTACACACAAAATACATCGATACATACCATACGGCACCACGCACACATTCGAAAGAAAAGTCTAATCTTCGCTCAATACTTCCGGCATTTACAATACATGTACGAACGCTTGACGGCGCTTTCAAAACATATTAACATTAAACACGAGTCGCTCCAAACGAGCGCCGAAAATCTGTTTTCAATAAAATATATTTTCTCCGGCCTGATGAAACACGGAGCGCCGGAAAAATTTGGGGAAAATTTGAAAAAGCCGGAATTCCGGCAATAGCCGGAAAACTGGCATCCCTGCTTCTTTAACAAATGGGTTACTCAGGTTATTTACAAACCCATCTATTGGAATGAATTTCCAGCTTATTGAATTACAATGTATCAAGCCTCTGACCTTTTCTTTGCTGCTCACTTTTCCCAGAATGCCCTTTCTATCGATCTTGGACTTCATCCAACCAAACAACCTGAAGAGGAAATGAATAAAAACTTTAAAACATACTCACTGTAAAAAATGATAACAATTTCCTCATCTAGCATTAGACTTTTTGTCCAAAATGTCAAGTGCAGCTCACTTGTTTTGAACAAAATTACTGGATTTTTATATAAAATATATAAAAGTTTTCAAAGCTAAGTACATTCATTAGACCAGGAAAGGGGTGATCTACTGCAGGAACTAGCTCAAACCAATGTTGGACAACTACACAACTCATGAAAAGTGGGTGGGATGGTAAACCACAAGCCAAACTTTGCCATGATGCCCATAGCATGTCACAACATTAAAGGTTAAAGAAAGAAAAAAAAGCAAATTTCAGATACAAAGAAACAAATAGAAGAAATATACAAACAAAAGAAGAAAAGGACATGTGAAAAAATATCCACACTTAAACAGCAACTATATATTTGTTTGATTATTTTAAAGCACCCCCCCTGCTAATTTTAAGCTTTCGTTTCTGAAAAAAATTCACACAATGATATTAGTAATAATAATAAATAGTGCATTTTCCAAAGCCACAAAGCACCAATAAAGATTGCTACAAAAAGGCCAGACAAAATTTATAGGCGACAAGACAACAGATGTGTTTTCAATTAAGACTTGAAACAATCACAAGACTAGAGCAAAATATGTTGTTCTCATTTCAAACTGATGACCATAACTTTACAGAGATACTTCACAGCCTTCTAGGTACCAAAACAGGCTTTTACTTTAATCATGGGGTAACAAATGGAACAGAAACGATACATATATAAATGTACATGCCCATCTGCCCCAAAACAAGAGTCTACCTACCCAGCATTCCCTCCTTCAGCTTCAGGGGTAGTGCTCATCTTGGGTCCTAACTGATTCAAGGACTGGGTGTATTGTGTGTAAGGAGCTTCAAAGCAGTCATGGTACAAACCAGGCTTCATGTTGGATGTTAGGCGAGTAGCCTTACCCGGTTTACGAGGAACCTGGGGAGAGGGAATCTCAGCTGAACTGGCCATGTTGGTGAAGAACAGGGCTTTTAACAACTAAAGGATACGAAGGTAAAAGAGGATTGTAATAGGCTCGCTAGGTAGTCTTATAATAGCAAATAAAAGGTGAAGACCCCCCCCCAAAAAAAAAATAACAATAATAATAAAATTAGTACAATTTCTTAATGCATATCTTACTAATGTGTAAAGTTTGAAGGTTATGTGAGATTGGAAAAGTGTCATAATTGAGCTTCATATTTTTGCAAATGTATTGTGTTGATGTAGAGCACTCTGTTACAAAAATCAAAGTGACATTGTAACTCACTGGACACTCCCATTAAAGGAGGGACCCTGGTATGGAGTAACATTAAGGCCAACTTTGACCACTGTCTCCCTGGTGCTTTTCCTTGGTGCCAAATTAAACAAATAAAAAAGGCAATTTTAATCATCTAATAGTTCAAGTACCCTTTACGCACGAAAGGTGGTCGTCCCCCTTCTGGAATAACATTTCAGGCCTACATGCCAACAATGCAGATCAATGCTTCAACATACTTGTAATGACACTGGGATAAATGAAAACATTCATACTCATAATTATTGCTTAATGATTTTTGATGCAAGTCCATTACCCATTCCTACACAGACAACTACAGTGTTTGTGGAAATAGAGAAGATTGTATATAATTAACTACTCATAAACAGTCTTGACACAATTTACATAATAATATTTGTTGCCACTTGCAAGTTACATACCTGTTCTACACAGAGGACTGTTGACGTAGGTTCAATGGTGAAGCAAGACTTCATATAACTGAGCAGCTCCTCTGTGTACTATAAAATGAAAACCAACACTTTAAAAAAGGCACAATAATTACTTAGAATCCAAGACATGAATAATTTGAGTGTTTCTATCAATTATCCCCAACCGCCTCGAACCCATAAGATTGATGGATTGCACTTGGTTCCATGGGGCCTAGTAGAGCATCATGATTGGCTTTGGGACAGGTCTACCACAATTGTCTAGGTTTAATACTCTGAGAGTTGAATTACACAGCTTAGGAACGAGCCATGTTAGATTATGTTAAGGGCCGTGTGCGATACTATAACTGTCAAACTTCATGGATGATTTCAAGGTCATGTTGAGACGACCTCTATGACAAGGGGCATCAGGCTTCCAGAGAAAGACACAACACACTTGCTCATTATGGCAGAAAATATGACATGCTACCCGAAGGCAGCGCCGTTAGGGAACGGTAACAGGAGGTGATGTCAGGGAGATGTTGTTGCCAAGAAACGTCTCTGTACAGGTGCCATCGACGGATGTAGTGATTTGATTGATCAGGGCCCAGGATGATATCAAACAATAGATATAAATTTAATTTGAACCAAGACTGAACTAAATTAATCCCAAGCATGTGCTGTACTTTTACCTTTCCAACCTCACTCATGGTAGCAATCTCTAGAAGCTGAGAGAAACTGTCCAGGCTCGTCTTTAACAATCCAGCAAACTTGTCGGTTCGACTGAAGTCTAGAGTCACCTGAGGATTTTAGGATCGGGAAAAATTATTGGAAGTGTGTTAAAACATAATCAATGGTATACAAATAACCTATGAGAATGACTACAATCCACAAATGCTGAAATATTGCAGGCTCAACACAGCATTTTTTGTGGTAATTCCCAAAATTATTTTATTGAGAAATGTCAAACTCTTCTGCTTATATCCTTTAGACATTGAGATGTATTCATCAAGTCTACACATTTGGATGTTAACATTTTGTTCCCAATCTGCTTCCTTCATTCAATCGTAGTGATATCTTGAAATTATAATCTAAGACCTTTATTAATCATACTAATGCCTAAAGTTTACATGATTATGAAAATGAAGTTTATTTACTCAGCTTTCACAATTTTATAAAAAACGTACACAAACATTATCTCTGTAATCTTGTTTAATTTCTTTCTTAGATCTGAGTATACTCGGTTTTCATATTTGTAATAGTTTGTAGATTCTTATACAACATTACCCTGTAATTGTTGAATGCTGACTTCATAACTTCATAGAGTTTCATGTAATGAGGTAGTTGATAAAAGGCACCATATGTTGACTTGGGACTTTTTTTCTCCTCAATATTGTCCGATTTGTCTGCAATAACAAAAGACAATAGTAAATTGGACATTGAGCAAGTTTGTCAGTATGTTTTAAGCGATAAATCAACTTCACTTTAATTTGTAACTGTCACATAAAAATGTTCTTAATAAACACCAACTTGCTAGTTACAAATAATTATCTGTATTTATGGAAAACAAACTGTTAATGAAAAGTCACAAAAGATGCTTTTTCAGAATTTGATGTATGGTAACATTTGGAAGAAAAAAAACATCTTCTGTGCATGTGATGGGACACTTTTCTGGTGTGACTTAATTAACGGTGTTGACAAGAGTGTGGATCAAGATATGCCTCTCCAAATTAGATGCACATTTTCTTCAGAGTGCTCACTATCTATACACCTAGTTTAAAAGCAGGTCTAAACATTCAAGATCCTAAAATTATGTTTAAATAAAATTATTGATAGTTTCATTGGACAGCTTACTAACTAAATGGAATGTTTTCATATCAGAATCAGAAGAATCCAATCAAAGTTACCCCCACTTGACAAAGCAATTATTTGAAGGTGGAAGGAAGCTGATACTTACCCGCTTGAGATTTAACCTGAGTATTGGGTGATGTGTTACCCTGATCCACAGTTTCTTTATCTCTTCCTTTAGCTCTCCTCTTAATAGGGCTCAATGAAGGTCCAGCGGGTAAAGATGGAAGGGTAGTCTTGGAAAAAAAAGATCAAAGGTAAACTTAGGGATAGAAAGTCATCAATAAGTCATAAGTAAATGAGGGCAAAAACTTCTACCCGGACAATAAAGCAACCTTTGCACTAAATTTATCAGAGCATCTTGCAAATCAATTAAAGACTGAAACCAGAAAAGAAAAACATAAAGTACCAAGGTACAAAACAAAATAAAATCCTCATCCATGTAGTTCATCTAAGAGTGGTAAGCAAAGACAACAAACAATCTGTTTTCACAGTGGTCCATAGAGTTTGCTTTAGGAAGACCTCAATGGAAGGAAAGAAATACTTGTGAAGAGGGTGTAATTTGGGTGGTAGTGGTTTTTTTCCAGTGAGTACCATGGCTGGGATGGAAGTCAAAACATTGATAATTCCCATAGAGTAAACTGAAATCAATGTATATGTCTTTATAAGAAATCAAAATGGGCAGTACTCTTACCTGGGATTTGGGAGGGCCAGGCTGTGTTCCTTCAATGACATGAGCACATAAGCAGAGCACCCTAGCTACATGTTGCATTAGCTGAGAAGCTAGGGGTACCAATAACCGATTTTGGAGGCATGACCAACTCTCCTCTTCTACTTGGGCAGATGGGTTTATGGTGGGGGGCTTGGTTGATATGCCCGCCTTCAATGAGTGGTAAGCAACTCCTATACATGTGGTCAAAAATTGATTAAGTAATCAAAGTGATATCCCTGAAATTTTACACATTGTCAACTGCACAAAGGACATATTCATACCAGGAAAAGCCTCCTTTGATTCCTGGATGCACGGCCTGCCTTGCTGCTACATGTAGCTCTTATAATCACAAAGGGTGCAAGGATGTATTTTTTTAAAGTGATGAGACAAAACTTTCAATATTTCTATTATCATTGACCTGAGTTATTTACATTTCAACAAATTCTAATTCTTCCTACCCAGTGTCCATTTGTCATGGGAGACAGATTGATGATGCCTTATATCATACTTTTGAAAGGTTTATGAGTTGAAGAACATTTCTTCCATTGGAACCGTGCTCAAATTCCTGACCAATTAGGCTCCAGAGCTCATAATAGCTCTTGAGAATGAGTTTTTCACTTCAACTTCAGATTTGCACCAGAACACAGGGTCAAATTGGGTTTATACCAGTGCAACATTTTGTTTAGTTTTCAAATACTTTCAGATGGTGTATAGTTTTTAAAATGTATTGTGTCATTCATGAGTATTTTTTGAGTTCATCAACAGAAGGAGAAAGAGTAAAAACAAAAACTCAAAAACAACAACATAAGGTGTTCCGCTTATGTCCGAACATCTAAAAAACACTATAAGTACTAGCACATAAATTGAAAGTACATGTATGAGAATCTTTGCCAATAAAGCACTTTGACCAACAATGGCAACAGAACCATGGGTCAGGGACTTTAAAGCCATTTCCACTGTGGGGCAACATGATAGACTTCCAGTCATAACACAGTTTATGTTCCATTGGATGAAAGCTTATTTGGTCCGGAGGGTGTTGAGACATGGTGCGAAACAGTCATGGCACCTTAAACAGCAGTGCAGTTTCAGGTGGAAGTTATTTATTTTTTTAGACCTGTGGTGATGGAGTTGAGGTGCCCATAGCAGTTTTATAGGGGTGCTCAAACCGACCAGGTATCTAAAATACCAGCATTCCTATCTCCATCGGCCTCCAACAGGCCCTTAATCAACCATTTTCTGTGTCTATTGCATTGGTGGTTTCCTAAGGCACAGATTGGCCATGTGTCCCATCTACAAGCCATACATAAGAAGTAACACCCACCTCAAGTTATTACAGCGTTCACAACAAACCAAAAACTACAAAATTGCAAATGTGTTTGCCATCATATAGTTAAAATGTTGTGCACAATTTTGATTGGGATTCTCTGAATTCTTGGCATTGTTCACAAAATGATAGGCCTAAAACATATTCACCATAATGTTGCAAACATCAAGGATTGTACTTTCTGCACTGTTATACATCTCTACTTCAATTACCAAAGCCAAATCTCACACAACTGCTCCACAACTAACATTTTGAATATTAACGTCCCATTAAAACTCCCAAGCAATAACCATCACATGTTTGGGGGGCTACTACTTTCTACTTCCAAAAGCTTTTCTGTGCTTAGAACCTACTGACGTGAGCCTGGAAACTGACAAAACACTTAATTGGTCCTTTGCTTGAAATTATACTTAATGACATTGTGGCAAATTGTTCTTGTGATAATACTATTTTGGAAACTTCATCCAACTCACCAATGAGGATGTTGCCGGCTAGATGAAGAGCATCTTGGTGGGCTGTGAGGTCAAGTAGGAGTAATGAGGATGTCAATGTGGAGAGAATGAGAGGTAGGGTACCACATCCTGATCCATTACTCAGCTCTTCTAATCCTACTGGTGCTCCTTGACTGCCAAAGCTGCACAGCAGATTCAAAATAAATAAGTTTACTTCTTTATTGACTTGCCCTTAAAAACAAGAACTGAGCAAAATGAATCACCCAATTCAACCCAGAATATTTGCCGACATTGTGTACAAGCTTTTTGCCACAACACCTTATTGGTGAAATGTATGGTACATTTTGCTTTCTGTTTGAGAATTGGCAAATTGCAAACAACCAAGTTTGCCATTCATAAGTTGTCATTTCATTTTATGACATAATATGTCATTATGTTTAAGTACGCAACTACTAAGAGCCAAATAAGACACCAATAACTCTTACAGTGTATGTCAACCACAGAAAACTGAAGTTGAAGAAATCTAACCATTAAAACAATAAAAGTGTACTTGAACTTGGCCAGTCAAGTCATTAGTTTTTGTTACCTTATCCTGTGACCTTACCTTCCTGCTGCATTTCTAACACGACTGGCAGATTTCAATGAACCATCTTTAGTGAGTGGTGAAAGACACATTGCACAACTCCATGCCGTTGGATGAGCAATAACAGAATAAGTCATTGATAGCTGACATAGAGCATGGCAACACCCAAACTGAAACAAAGTCAATAATAACCCTTTAGTATAACATAAGCCTGCAGCACTATTTTACAGCATTTTTTTCAAATACAGGCTTTAAGTGTGTTTTCCAATTATTCATATTTAGTAAAAAAAAACTCACAGATGGCTGCAGAATACAACCAATACTTTTTCACTTATTCCACGCTTATAAAATTTAAAACAAAATGTAAGAGAAACCACAAAAAGAGCTCCTTCCTGTTTAGTTCATTAGTTTGGGTTTTTTTTTTTTTTTTTTTGTGCATGTGTAGCATTGACTTCTTTCTCATATTTTGCTCCCTATTATATAGAATCAATCTTAGTCCTTCTGCCTACCCTGGAGAACTTGGAAGAAGAGGTGTTCATTGTCTTGACAATAAAATCAACGATTCTAGACAAAGCTGAGTCAATAGTAGCTCTTCCTC